>CAJQZJ010000452.1:0-59759 GCA_907164525.1 Lophiomys imhausi | reverse complement strand
TTCTTCTTCTTCTTCTTCTTCTTCTTCTTCTTCTTCTTCTTCTTCTTTTGCTGGGCATGTTTGGTTCTATCTTAGGTTTCTGTGCCATCTGGTCATCCGACCAGGTTTCTGGTCCCCCAAACAATGTTTGGGGTAGGTGCCCTTTCATGGCATGGATCTCAAGCTAGATCAGTCATTGGTTAGTCACTCCCACAATTTCTGTGCCATGTTTACCCCAGCACATCACATTGGCAGGACAACTTGTAGGTCAAAGGTTTTATGGGTGGCTTGGTGTTCCAATTCCTCCACTGGAAATCTTGCCTGGTTATAGAAGATTGCCAATTCAAGCTCCATTACTAGGAGTCCTAGCTAGGATCACCTTTATAGATTAATGGGAGTTTCCATTGTACTAGGTTTCTATCTTACCTCCAAATTTTCCCCAAGTTCCAGTTGTCTCTCCCAGTACTCTCTCCCTCCATCCTTTCAGTATGGTGGTTTCTCAGAAAATTTGGAATTGATCTACCTCAACACCCAGCTATACCAAAAGATGCTTCATCCTACCAGAAAGACACTTGCTCAACTATGCTCATAACAGCTTTATTCATAATAACCAGAAACTGGAAACAACCCAGATGTCTCTAAACTGAAGAATGGATAAAGAAAATATGGTATATTTATGCAATTTACCCAGCCATTAAAAGCAATGATATCATGAAATTTGCAGGCAAATGGATGGAACTAGAAAAACATCATCCTGAGTGAGATAACCTAGACCCATAAGACAAACATGATTTGTACTCTGTAATGGGTTAGTTTTCTTTAGTGAGTTAGTAAGGACTTTTAAGATGGGCATGCAGATCAGCCTGGCACCTGGCAGCATATGGACCCTTTCAAAGCCTGGGAAACTGAAGGAAAGTTTCTCAACACAGCCACACCCTGAAAGACTCTAGCTGAAGTTTTCAAAACTTGCAGCCAAAGAAGAGCAGAGAAAAGCCTTGTTTTGAGCCCTATTCCAGTGACAGGTGAAGGGGTGTGGCTATAAAACCACAGAAGCTTCGGGAACTGCCATTTTCCTCAAGAGAGCTTGAGAGTCCAAGGGATACCTCGAAAGACCACGAGACCACACCCTATATAAGCCAGGGAGCTTCACATGAAGTCTCTCTGCCCCCACAGACAAGAGATAGGAGCTGTGCACTTGGGAGACTACAAAATACTTAGTGACATATGCGATCTGCCTTGAGGCTATGCTAATACAGCAAGAGCCTTGAGGCAATAAGCAGCAGGTGAATAAAAGCCTTGGAAATGGACTCTTGCAACGAACCAGCCCAAGAAGGCCTTGAGAAGCCACAGAGTTGAATAATGGAAGCAGAAGCAGAGCAGCCTAAGGTACAATAGCGAATAAGTGAAGCATGTGAGGTTTGGGCTGAGGAAACCATAGTCAGTAATGGTGGACTGGAAAGTTGGGTCTGCCTGATGTCACAGTGGCAGGAGCAAAGCAACTGAAGCGGGCTGGGGGGACAGCAACAGCACCAGCCTGAAGCAGGGACTGTGAAAAGACTTCAGAAGTAGAGGCTATATCTCCAAGGAGAGTGTAGAGACAGACCTGTTGAGGAGGCCTGGAACCTGCTACAGGACTCAAAGCGTGGCAAGGCCTAGAAGCCAAAGACTAGGCTGAGAGGCACACACAGGCTGAGGAGACTGTGGAGGTGACAGTCTTGGCTGACTGAGGAAGCCGACCCCATGCTGAGAGTTGAGGCCAATTGACCATACAATCCAATCGGCAATGCTAGGCCTGGAGGAAGCTGAGCCAAGCTGAAGATAAGTTTGCTGTGATTGCCAGAGCCAGACTGTTGACCAAGGTGCTTGCAAGGACCTGCACTAGAGAATTTTAATATCCTTTCAAGAGGGTTAAAATAGGATTGGTTAGGTGCTATTAGGTATTCAGTGTTTATAGGTTATAAGTATTAATTGTTATAGGTTATAGGATATATGTGTTATAGGTATTTAGTAAGTATTAATATAGGTGTTTCAAATAAAAATTTTCATTTACAGTACTCACTTACAAATGGATATTAACTGCAAGATAAAGGATAATCATGCCATAATCCATAGACCCAGAGATGTTAAATAACAAGGAGGGCTCAAGTGGGGGATGCATGGATCCTTCTGGGAAGGGGAAATAGAATAGATATTTTGGGTGGACTGGGGGCAGGTGGGAATAGGAGCAGGAGGAGTCTTCTTATCTTAAAGCCACACAGGGCTTCTATTTGTTTGATATTTATTTGTTTGTCTGTTTGTCTATTTATTTGTTTGTTTATTAATTATGGTATTTTGGGATAGGATTTCTTCATGTATCCCTGGCTATCCTGGAACTCTAGACCAGGCTGGCCTCGAACTCACAGAGATCCTCCTGCCTCTGCCTCCTGAGTCTGGGATTAAAGGCTTGTGCCTCCACCGCCTGAAAGCTTCTATTTGTTAAGTACAGAAAATATTCTTGTTGACAGATCAAGAAATCAAGGCACAACCTTATCCTTCACTGCCCTCCAATTCAGTATATTCACTCCAGTTCTGTTTAGTATACCAACCTTGTGCTGGCTCCAGGAAGTGACCTATGGAAGGAACATGGGCCAATGAACAATATATTCATTATTCATCAATATATTTATAAAAAATGCCTGATAGCCCAATAGTACAGATCTGTAACTCCAATACTTGAAGGCTAAGGAAAGATCTTGAGTTGCAAAACAAGTGTTTTTTTTTTTTTTTCTGAAGTAAAGGTGTATTAAGCAATGAATATAAGAAACAGACATTGAGTATATCAAACTTTAGAACTTTATCTATTCTAGTTTGTTCAACCCATATTTGACAAGTTAAATCAAACTGGCTTGTTTTTGTATGTAGACATCTTCTCTTACAAGCAACAAAATTGTACTGTAAAGTGATATTATGATGATGATTTTGAGGGGGAAGGAAAACCTGAAGGAAAGTAACAAGTTCAATTATAACCCACAGTCAGTAACTTCCATTATCAACAAGGACACAAAACCCATTGTCAAATATTCATTCAATGTTAGTTTAGCTACAGTGCAGTGGCATGGACAAACAGGACCAAATGACAATTTGGAGGATGCAATGTAGAGAACAGTAGTTACAATTGAAGGGAATGAAAATTATTAAAAGACCCCCTAAGTCGGCAGTAGAGCCAGGCCAGCCGCCAGGTGATTCCCGGAACTTAGCTGACCATAAACAGGTTGAAACCAAGAATGAAGGTCAATTGGGCCACGGGCCCCCAGGGCTTCAGGAACTGGCTGACCACAAAGTAGATAACAAAACAACATTAGATTCATTCCTGAGACAGATGTAGGATGTTTCCCGCTGATTAACTAATGGGCTGGTACATTCCAGCTGTATTTCCCCTCCCCCTTGGGTTATGGTAAGCAATGGGCTGGGCTGGTACTTCCCACCTGTAATTTCCCCCACCCCCTTAATCTGTGGTGCTCCCCTATTAAATATTCTACTTTACCCCTGCGTGGGGGTCGCGGCTCCTAGCCCTGCGTGGGATACGAGTGGCGCCCCTCAGTGCACTGAGCCCCCCCTTCCCCCCTCAAAATAAACCTCTTGCAATTGCATCAAGATGGTCTCTTGCGAGTTTTGGGGCAGCCGTGATATCCTGAGTGTCGGGTGAGGAACTTCCCTCCCCCGGGTCTTTCACAATTAGTACTAGAAACACAGTTAACTCAGGTAGTGTGAAGTCATATTACTTAATACTTCCCTGAATATTTTTTGAGATTTTTATTTTGACATATTTGTATGTGTATGTGTACTTGTGTATATGTATGCTGTGCATGTGTAGGTGCCTGTGGAAGTCAGAAGAGGGTGTAATATCCCTTGGAGTTGGAGTTGCAGGCAGTTGTGAGCCACCAGATGTGAGGTGGGTACCGGAAACTGAACTTATGATCTCTGTGGGAGGAGTACATGCTTTTAACTTGCAAACTGTCTCTGGGAGTGAAGGTGCACGCCTTTAATCCCAGAATTTTGGAGGCAGAAGCAGGCTAATCTCTGTGATTTCAAGGTCAGCCTGGTCTACAAAGTGAGTCCAGGACAAGGATACACAGAGAAATGCTGTCTCAGAAAAAAAAAAAAAGGGAGAGAGAGAGAAAGAGATATATTCTGTTAATCTTGAAAGGACCCAGAGTCAGGCTAGGGAAGAACATGCAAACAGCATGCCTCCCATGGCCAACAGTTAAGAAAAGCTAACATAAAATAGCACATCATGCTATCCTACAGCAATCTCCTTAAGAATGGAGTTTCCATGGGAGAATTGGAACTCAAACTCAAACAAATGGTTTAAGTAATGTTATTGTTTAATAAGGGTAATTCAATTATTTAAATTCATACCTTGATCTCAAAACTTGGGAGACAAGGAAAAAGCAGGTTCCTTGTGTGTTCGAGGCCAATCTAACCTACAGAGCTCTACAGAGTAAATCAAGACAGCCTAAGCTACAAAGAGAAACCCTGTCTCAATAAGGATAGATATATCCACATAGAAATTAAATCTCCAAAGAAAGGAGAAAAGGAAAGAAGAAATATATAAATGCATAACTTTGATCCCAAAATGTGGGAGACAAAGACAGAGACAGATTGGTTCCTTTTGAGTTTGAGGCCAACCTAATCTACAAAAAGCCAGAACAACACAGAATAAACCTGTTTTAATCAATTAATTAATTTATGTCAACTGTACATTTAAGCTTCATACAGTCTTATGCTGTATTTTCAATTTAAAATAGATTATATATAGCATATATATGCAATATTATTACATGCCATCTTTTTCTATGGCATGAATGGAGACTTACAAATGTCTTTCTTCTGTTCAAAGAACAGGAAATATTCCTTGGTTATATGTAAAAATGAAATATATGGCTATTTAAACTATTTAAACAGTATTTATATTATTGTTAATTGATTCGGCAGCCAATCCTTAACCCATCATTATAAATGAATACACAGACACCATGCAGATTTTAACAAGCCTAGGCCTGAGTTGTGCAATCCTGGACCATCTAAGCTAGCTCTTAATTCTGTTACCCAAATATGACCCCATATATACATACGTCCCCTTGGACTGCCATACTCCACGATATGCCGATGTTCCTGGCCATGTGGAATGAGGTTCTTTTCTCTAACCCATGGTGTGTGCCTCTTTCCTGCTACTCCTGGCTGGAATGCCTTCTTCTTCCTGCTCCTAGCTGGAATGAATTAATCCTCTGTCTAAAGCACAGGCTTCTTGCTCTAATCCCAAGAAGTCCCACCTTTCTCTGTCTTTGCCCATTCTCAGGCCTCAGCATTTTATTTAACCAATCAGAGTCAATGTAAGTAACAGACAGCAAGCAGGACCAATTAATTAACATTCAGAATGCTTATCAATCACTACGCCAACAACTGTCTTCTCAGCCTGAAATGTATTTTGAGACCCAAAATAACATAAATTCTCCATGCCTCTACTTTATAAAAATAGGTTACTGATGATCATAAAATTTCCATTGGAATTTACTTGCATAAATATAGTATTCCGTATCAGAAATGAAAACAAAATTAAATGGAACTCACAAATTATAAGGCAGTACACCTTATTTAAAGTGATAGAACCAGTTTTCAGAAATTAAACAATAAATGCTGTGTGAGTAACAAACGTGAGCTTTCATCACAGCCATTAGGTTTTCTTGAATCTACTGATAATTCTCTAACATTATTCTAATCTGCTGTCTGACTTTTCAGTGTAAAATAAGAAGATATTTTTAAAATTATGAGGCAAGTTAGTATGAAAGCTGAGTTAGATATAGAACTTTAAACTCATGGAGATGGTTAGATAGTAGAATGTTAAAGTCAGGTGCCAAATACATATGGACTGGACACTGGGAATGTATGCTAAGCCATATAACTCTTATAATTGTGGCTTATTTATTTCTGTTGTTTTGTATTGTATTTATAGTTATAAGAAAAAGAACCATTTTTTGGACTGAAAGGGAGAGCTGTTGGGGGGAAAAAAGAAATACCTTAAACTAAAAAAAAAAAAAAAAAAGAAGGGAAGAGGATGGGGGTTTGAGGGGGAGGAGGGTGGAAGGGTGGGAATGGAGGGGGGAGTAGGGAGGAGATTGTGATTGAGATGTAACTTGAAGAAATAAAAAATAAATTATTAAAAAAATATCATTGAATTAGCTGTGTACATCTGTCAGATGTGCATGAATTTGAAAACTGAGGATACCAGCTATGATTCTGGCCCTTGAAATACGAGTCAGTTATGGCCCAAAATTATGCAGTTTTAAAATAAAGCAACAAAATCAAGGCAGTTGATGATATTTCACATGCCTACTATATTTTAAAATGGGATTTTGGGGCTATTGAGTTGTCTCAGAGGGCAAAGGAGGTCTTCACCAAGATGAACGACCTGAGTTCAATACTGAGAACTTGTATGGTGGAAGGAAAGAACTAACTCCTTCATGCTGTGCATTCACCTACACACCACACACACACACACAGCTCTCTCTCTCTATATATATATATTTTAAATAAATTTAAAAATCGGATTAGAAGTTTTATTCTACAAAAAAAAAAAAAACTCTTGGTCTGAGTGTCAAGAATAAAATATGATCACATTAACAGTACACTATTTATAGAGCAATGGAAATATCAATCTGTATCTTCTGAAGAGTAGAGAGACTAAACCTTATAGTTAGAACAGATAGAACATATGAAGAATGTGGGCTAGTTGTTGATGTCATGATTAGTTTTAGAAGTAAGAGATGTGCCAGAATGTCAGAGGGTTCACACATATGTTCCTTAAACTTTGCATAGAAACTGGTATCATTCCTAGGAATAGGGAAACAAATGGTTGTGATTACAGCTCATCATGTAATTTCTAAAACTAGCCCATCCAATCATTCATTCACTGTTTGACTTATATACATATATCTGTTATGAACATTCATTTTTCTTTATGTACAGGATTGTACATTAAGGATGTTCTCCTCAAGGCCTTATGCCACCTGAAAAATCTTTTCAACTCTTGAAATTTCATCTCTTTAATACTCTATGAAAGAGTATGTTGGCTTGGGGAAGTTCTTGTTCTAAAAAAAAATTGGAGTTGTACTTACTGAATTCTAAGTAAGTTACTAAATAAGAATAGCCATTTATAAGGCTTATGAGGCCTGCTTTTTGATCACTTCCCATCAATGGGGCTATAGTGCCTGGCTTCAATAGAAGAGGAAGTCCAGACCTGATGCCACTTGATACACTGGGGTGGGACTGTATGGGGAGGGGGGAAGAGGGGGCTCCCCTTTTCTGTGGAGAAAGGGAGAGGGGATGGGAGAAGGGAAGTGGGGAAGGAGGGAGCTAGGATTGGGATGTAAAATGAGAAATAAAATAAAATAAAAATAAAATAAAGAATAGCTATTTATGTAGCCATATTGTTATTCATGAATATAGGATATTATAGGATATCCACCAACTAATTCATAAACTCCACTAATGAACATGGTTGAGATTTTTCAAGCAAAAAAAAAAAAAAAAAACCCAGTTATTCCTGGTGTTTAAATGTTAGTTGAACTCTGAAAATAACATATAAAAATAGGCTTTAAAACCAAGAACACAGGGAGGTCATGGTGGTGCACGCCTTTAATCCCAGCACTCAGGAGGCAGAGGCAAGTGTATCTCTGTGAGTTCAAGGCTCCCTGGTCTACAAAATGCATCTTGGACAGTCAGCGATACACAGAAAAACCCTGTCTCAAAACAACAACAAAAAACAGAAAACAACAACAACAAAAAACAAAAACTAAGTACATAGTTTAAAAAGGATATAGCATAGATACTATCAAATGCCACATAAAAGATAAATAAGGACATCTACTTTAAAAGTACTTTTGAAGATCTTTGCTAGTAAGTATTGGTTTCTTATTCCACTCAGATATTTTGCCAATGCAATATACATTTTGGGCTGGAGAAATGGCTCAGTTGGAAAAGTTCTTGTCTTGCTAGCATGAGGTCAACTCTATATCCATATAACATCTAACCAAAGCAAGGCATGGTGGTATGCACTTGTCATCCTAACACTGGGGAAGCCTATATAGGCAGACATACAAATCAACTTACAAAGGAAAGTTTAACACTAAAGACCCCAATTTACTAACAGAGAGGAAAGCTATGGGCCAGGTGCCATGCTCAGCATTATTGGTACATATTCCATTCAGTCTTACCAAGGCCCTTTGGAACACATTGTACAGATGAAGAAACTGTAGCTCAGGGACTCTCAGCAATTTGTAAGAAGCACCCCACTAAATGGCAGAATCAGGAATATAGCCCCATACCAAATAGGACTATGCTGTAGTGGACTACTACAAGCCTCCTGGTTGTAGAAAAAGGCCAGTAGTCTGATGGCCTGATGGAACTAGTGTGTCAAAGGTGTACAATGGAATCTCTAAAACATCTGCTAATAGGCAGTTGTACAGGGTGCCTGGCTGGGATGGGTAGCCAGGGAAATATGGAGCAGGTGGGCAAAAGTGCCCCGCAATAGGTGCTGTATACCATCTTGATTTCATACTTCAGGTAGATATTGGGGAAGTGGTGGTGGTGGTGGTAAATTCATGGCAGGAGCCCACTGCCTGGTTCCTTGTGGGTAACAACTGGGCTGTAACTAAAGGCTATTACTAGGGAACAAACAGAGGCCACCTGTATCTTGATGTCTTAAGGCCCAGCTGAAAATGGAAAGGAAAAAGAGGAAGATGAGGTTGACCTCCTGGGGAATTGTCTCACATAGTACATAGTATGAGAAGTTCCAAGCAGACCTCCTACATGCTGGAGAACCAGGGAGAAGGTAGCACAGCTCAGTCTAATTTGAAAGGCCCATGACCCATGCGAGAGAAGGGGAGCTCATGTTACAATCTTAGTTGGAGGCTGGAAGACTGAGTGTGGCACTGGTCTAAGTCCTGGAATCCAAAGGCCAGGAAGCCTGGAGCTCTCAGAGCCAAGGTCAATAGAAGAAGAGGTAAAAAGGCCTCCTCTGTTCTGGGAGATGAATAGGTCATTTTTACTTTTGTCTCCAGGATCCCAATGGTAATTACACACACTGAAGGTGAACGCTCCCCATAGAATATACTCAGACTCATTTATCAGCCTCTTCCAGAAATACCCCCCTCACAGGCAATCCCTAAACAAGCTATTCCTTAGTGCAACTGAGTTTGTCACCTGAAATTGTCATAAACAGGTCCCGTGTGTAAAATTGAACTCAGCCAGTTTTACTCTGGAAGAAAGTACAAGTACTTGTAGGAGCAGAAAGGTGTGACCCCTCTCCACTCCCGCTGTAAGGGGCACAGCCAACACTCCCATTAAACAGGCTGAAAGAGGAAGGTGAGATCAATGCATTAAGCCAACATCTCTGACATAAGAGCTGCCAAAAAAGAAGACTGAAGGACCCTGAGAAAGCTCTTTCTTGGGCTCAGGAAGAGTGTGATAGTGAGAGCCTGTATGTCTGCATTCCTGGCCTCTCCCTAACATTCCTTCTTCTGGAGGTTTATGAGGCAGAATGTCCTGCAGTGAGGGGCTTCAAAGGAGGAGGGGGAAGGGAAAGACGACTTCTCTAGGTTTTATAGCTTGGTCTGAGGGAGAAGCATTCTAATTTCCACAACTCACTTTGGAGAAGGGGAATTTTGGCTTCTGGGAGTTGGCTTTGCTTTGGAGGACAAACAAGGTGTGAAGGAAGGATGGGAGCTCAGAGACACTTTGCTTTTGAGGCCTTCCCAATTTCCTTCCATTCAAGGCACCCAGCACGCCAGCACAAGGTGCCCCATTTTGAAGCAGTGCGTTCTGAGCCTGAACATAAGCAATATAAAACTCTTAATAATAAAATATTCTGTTCAGTGATGAATTTTAATGACTTGGTTATAGTTGGGAAAGCCCGCATTTGCTTTATTAACATTGAATAAATTAAAAGTCACATCGTTTATGGACAGAAACAGACTTGGAGATGTCTTGTATGAAATACACTATTTTCTTTTTTTTATTTTTATTATTTTTTTTTTACTATTTTCTTTATCCATGGAAAAAATGCTCACAATGTGCTTTTTAATTAATTAATTATTCAGTAAGTGCAGATGAAGTACTCTAAACTTATCCTAGGGAATTGCTTATACGTTAAAAAAAGTTAAAGATTTATTTGAATGGTGGTCTCTTGAAAAAGAGGAGAATAAAGAAATATGTATGATGTCAGTTTCTTTGGGATACCCTTCACAGTGCTGCTTGACAAAAACAAAAACTAAAAACCAACCAACCAACCAAACAAACCTCCCAAAAACCCCAGAAGCTAGAACAAAGGCAAACAAGGGTATTTCTCTCCAGGCCTACTGACCAGGAGCGCATCTCTTCTTCCAGCTCTTCTGGATTTATTGATGCCTTTAAGCCCCAGTCCTGAGGGGAAAAAACAAACAAACAAACAAACAAAAACCAAAAAACAACAACAACAAAAAACAAGAGCCTGAAGATTCTGCGTCCTGGAACTCTACATTGCAACTGAATTCTGGCTCCACCTTAAGGCAGACACAGCAGCGCTTCGTACCTCAGTTTCCTTCCCTCCGTCTAGAACCGGGGTCCTGGCAACTCTTGCAGGCTCTCCCCCTCCGACGTTCCCAAGTGCTGCACACGCCCGGCTCTCGGAAGCGCACCACACGCGCGAGCTGTTACGTCAGTGGTTCCCTCGGCGGCGCCCGGGCTGTCCTCCCCAAATCCTAGTATAAGAAGTATAAATGGCCCGGGAGTGTGCAGGGACCGGGCCCACGTGACCGCTCCACGAAGGCCACCGGTGGGGGCCCAGGAGCGCAGGCCGCGCGGTTTTCCCGCCGCATCCTTGCGGGCCGGCGGGCGGGCAGGCAGACTCCGGGGAACGCCGGGCCCAGGCGGCGGCGGCGGCTCGAGCGGTGGTGCCTCGGGCCGGTGGATAGTCCCGGCAGAACAGCGAGCGCCGCGTCGGGTCGCAGCAGAGCCGGAAGATGGCCGAGGCGGCCGCGGGCTTCCTGGAGCAGCTCAAGTCCTGCATCGTGTGGTCGTGGACCTACCTGTGGACCGTGTGGTTCTTCCTCGTGCTCTTCCTGCTCTACGTCCTGAGGGTGCCCCTGAGGATCAACGACAACCTGAGCACAGGTTAGGCCTGGCCCGGCCGCCCCTCCCCCGCCCCGGAAAGTTAGTGCAAGTCGCGCGCGTGGTCGCGGCCGGCCGGGGACGCGCGCTTGGGGGCGCGCCGCCTCAGGTGGCCGCCGCCGCCGCCGCCGCCCCACGGCCTGCGCCGGCCCTCGGTTCCCAGGGGCGGGCGGGCGGCGCGGCCGCATTACCCCCGCGCCGGAGGGTCCCAGCGGCCCCGCCGAGCCCCGAGAGCCCGGGAGTCTAGCCGGGGGCTCGGACGACGGGACGGCGGCGGCGAGGCATCCTGCTCCGGGCTGCGCGGCCGGGGCCCACGCGTGGTCCCGGGTTGTGGGCGCGCGCTCCGCGGGCCGCGAGTAAAGCCTTGTCCCGGAGGGTGTCGCTGTGACATGGACGGGGAGGGCAAGTCCGTAGGTCCTTCCAGGAGCGTGGATGATGACGTGTCGGGTCGCCCCACAGAACGTCCAGGGGACACACGGACCCCCCCACCTCCCCGCCCCCAGATGCAGTGTTCGTGTTCTCTGCGGAGCTCTCTCTCTGAAGCGCCGTGGGTTGGACAAGGGTGCGTGTGGTGATTATGGTCTTAATAAACTTGCAGCCGGCTACCCTAGTTGTTAAAAAAAACATGGAGGGCAAACTCAGGCTGTGAATACCCCAGAGACAATTCAGAAACAAAAAGTACTTTGAAGGAACGCTTACAGCCCTTCAAGTCTGCAAATTATTGTGGACTCAAGGTAGATACACTTTTCCCCCCACACTACTCTGGGAAGTCTTTGTTTTATAGTTCTGACTTATTTACAGAAATAGACATTCACATATATCTGTCTTCTGTCGTTTAATTTACATAGTCTGCGAGATCAAGATTGGAAATGAATTTCCTATGATCGTAACTGGGAATGGGGGCGGGTGGAGGGTGGACCCTCCTAGATGCTTGCCACAATGTACTCATTTTGTTTGGACATGATCTTTTAACATTATAAGTGTCCTTTAATGTGAATGGGCTGCTGATAGATTTGTTTCATAGTATCCTTTGGATGGTCTCCCTGGGAGGCAGACAGGGTTCTGCACAGAATCATCTGGCCCTTCTGTAGGGGGATGCTCTGATTTATTCCAAAGATCCCGGATTTTTTGGCTTTTTTATCGGTTAGCTTGATTGCTTGTCTCATTATTGCTTTTCTTGCCTTAAGGTAGAGATTCTCAAATTGAGGGTCGTGACCCCCCCAGGACTCGCATATCAGATATTTATATTAGGAGTAGCAAAATCAGCTATGAAGTAGCAACGAAAATAACTTTATAGTTGAGGATCTCCTCAACATGAGGAACTGTATTAAAGGGTGGCAGCATTAACAAAGTTGAGAACCATTGTTTTCGGATAAGGTATTTTCATGTGAACTTAGTGACTAGAGGTTAGTCTAGTCTCAAAGGCCTGTGGTTTAAACAAGTTTAAATAGCTTTATCACCTGTTTATTGGAAGGTACACCCAAATTTTTTCCTCCCAGAAAATTTAATGTTTAAAGACTTGAACATTTCTCATAATACACATTTATATTTATTTCAGAACACATGTCTGTATACTACATTTGCTTAAAATAGGTTAAATAGTCATCCAGAATTGTATGCAAGTGCACAGAGAGCTGCACACTAACACTTTATACAGAACAGACAGGACCAAGATACCTATTAAGAAGAAGGATGGTTTTTCAGGAAGATACTTGGGATCTCCCCCTCCCTCAAGCAAAACTAGACCTGGCATTTCTCACAGATAGTTTGTATAGGGACATTTCAAATTGAGAGTCATGAGAAAAATCTGGTGTTGGACAGACTAGGCTGTCGTGCTGTGCCTTCCTAGCTAGACACCATGTAGAGGCTTTTCCTCTCTGTGGCAGAGGACCTCAGTTTCTCCTGGGGTTTTGTGCACACTGTTGTCATAAAGGGAGATGAACAAAGAAGCACATGGAGGATAGTCACCTTTCTGCTATTTCCATGAGAATATAGTAGATGAGGAAAGACATTAGCACTGGTCTTGAGATATCCAACTATGGCAGTAAGCCATTACAGCCAAGATTAGGTTTTTCAAAAGGCAGTGGCAGACATTGGGTGGCATTTTTCTTCCCTTTCAAGTAAAAGTGAGAAGTTCTTGTAGGAAGCCTGCCAAAGATTCCTGTCAACTTATTTCCCTCCTTTTCTTGCCAATTTCTCTTTCCCATGGAAACAACTTTGTGTAATGAAAGCTGGCTTGCACACCTCTATGCAGCTGCCCTCCTGTGGTCAAACTGGTCCTTCCAGGGAGCTCTTCAAATGAGACCTAATCTAATCCAGTCCGATCCAACTCCCCCACCCCCCCACCGCTATCCCCCCTTTTGGTTGTTTCTGAGACAGGATTTCTTGATGTAGCTCTGGCTAGCATGAAACCTGCAGAGATCCACCTGCCTCTGCCTCCCAAGTGTCATTATAGGTGTGGGCCACTATGCCCAGCCTAACTCAGTTCATTTTGCTGCTTAGCCCTATGGTGCTTATTCCTCCTGTGATAAAGCAGAGAAGCTTTTGGATCTAAAGCTGCTTTGTAGAGTTGCTGCAAGTGGTGCAGGCCTCCACACCACTGAGGTAAGGGAGAGCTATGAGGCAACCTAGGTCCAGGTATGCACCTATAGGGAGTCAACTCTGATTTAAATGCTGTAAACTGTTCTTGGATATCATTTTTCCCCTGAAAATAGATTCTTCTCTCATATAATGCATCCTGATTACAGTTTCCCCTCCCTCCACTCCTCCCAGCTTCTGCACCACCCCTCATCCACTCCCCCTCTATCTCCCATCAGAAAAAAGCAGTCCTCCAAAAGACAAGAATGAGACATAACAAAACAAAATATAATAAGACAAGATAAAAGCCCCCACACCAAAACTGGACAAGGCAGTCCAACAGGAGGAAAAGAGTCCCAAGAACAGGCAAATGAGTCAGAGACATACCCACTCCCACAGTTAGGAGTCCCACACAACTACCAAACTAAAAGCCACAAAATCTGTGCAGAGGACCTAGTGTAGATCTATACAGGCCCCATGCTTGCTTCTTCATTCTCTGTTAGCCCACATGTGTCCTGCTTATCTCATTCAGTGGGTCATGTTCTTCTGGTGTCCTCCATTCCCTCTAACTCCTACAATCTTTCTGCCCCCCTTTCCATGGTGTTCCCCTACATCCTAGGTGAGGGACTGTCGCGTCCCTCTCGACCAGCAAGAAATGACGCAACTCACAAAAGCTCTTCTCCTGCAGTTTATTCAGGTCCCTTGAAAACAGTCTTCCGAAAAGGGTCGGGCAGACCCAACCCACAGGCTAAATACTAAATGAACAGCCAATCAAGTAAAGCCACGTAGTGCTATCTTAGAGGCCCACGTATGCGGAAGCAAGCCAGATCAGCGGTCTTAGCCAAATATGGACTTGTTTACCACCGAGAGCGCTCACCGTCGGGCTGGTGGAAGGCGGAGACCAGCGCCATTTTTAAGGCGCGGCACGTCGCAGCTCTCTACAGTTCCTCCTTTTTTTTTTTTTCTTTTCTAAAGTTGGTAGAAGTCCCTGGAAAGGTTTCATAATCCCCCTATCTGGGGATCTCACAGTGGGCCTGAGCCTGTAGGAGGGCGGTGCTCAAACTCTTACCCGTCTCTGGGTCAGCCTCCCCACTCGGGACTGCCCTGTCTTAGGTGGCCGAGACTTACCCGTCAACTCCGTCACTGACTTACCAGACCCTAATATCCGTGGAACGAATACCTCAGTGGGCAGGGACTATGCTTAGTGAAGATTTACTTCACGGCAGCAAGCCATGCCTGAGGGGACTGGCCCGCCTCAATGGCGACAAGGGCTTGTATAATCATGGCTACATTACGCTTTTGTGTGGTTCTCATTTTGTAGATGCACCATAGGCAAACCAGAGAGGCTAGTATCATTAGTATCGCCAAAGAGCCTACACCCGCCCACTCCTTAAGATGATCCATAGCCGTCTGTATCCAGGAAGTCAAGCCAGTAGCCAGGCTCAGATCCACTCGAGTGGAGTTGATGTGGACAATTGTTGCTCTCAGCTCTCTCATCAAATTTTCAAATTCAGCCGACCAATCCTGTAAGAGGAACTTTGACAATTGTCTGGACAAATTCACAGCTTTTGTATAATTTTGATATTGTACGGAAGTAACACACAAACCTTGCATTTTCCACTCACACCCCAATTGTGCTAGTTGCCAAAGAGAATCAATCTGTTCTTGTATTAAATCTATGCGTTGATTAACTATCATAAGACATCCTTTGAGATGAGAATTCATAGAGGTCTGAGTATCCAATGCCTGTGCCACAGTGGCTGAGATGTTATTCAGGGCATTGGCAGTCTGTATAGAACTAGACAAGGCAATAGCTGATGCAGTAGCTCCCACAGCAGCAATAGTGATAGCAGTAACAATAGCTGTAGTGATGCCAAAATCTCTTTTAAATCTGAATAGCATCATGGTATTAGGAGCCTCTACAGGAACTGGCACATATCGAGGCATTCTAGTCACCACAGCCACAGGAAAGGCTGTGGCATTCCAGCATAGGGCATAAAAACATGTGCCTGGAGTGCGTACTAACTTTTCTTCACCTAAGGATGCACTCCCGTTACTTACAATCCACAGAAAAGGAGGCCAGAGACATACTGGCGAAGCTGAAAAGCTCTTGTTGTGATAAGAATGAAACAAAGAATTCCAAGTACCAGAGCCACTACCGCTAGAGAAATCCAATCTGGTAGCAGACCCTAGGGAAAAATTACCTCTTTGATAAATTCCTCCCCCAAGCATAATGACAGGTCCCAAGTCCATGCAACTTCCATTTACTCCACACAAAAGCCACAAATCAAAAGGATTGGTGGCAGTCTGCTGAGGATCCCTAGTAGATATATCAAGCATTCCTGTACAAGACTTATTCACTATATTACTAATCATGGGGCTAAAGGAAAAATAATCTTGTTGAACCCAAACTGCTCTGCACTCCTGACATCCAGTCCAGGGAAAAAGTCCTTCCTCTCCTGTGGATCCTCTACAAAAAGGTGCCCAGCGTGGCTGTCTGGGGGGGTCCCGGTCAGAGACTCGTGTGGGCCACCATCCTTCAAGGCGAGAACCATTGCCTGAAAACAAACCACCACTCCTACCCCCAAACCTCAATTGTGGTAAAAAAATCTGCTGACTGCTGAGACAATTTAAATGCATTTTGTATCATCTGACCTATTGAAGCTCATTAAAAAGCACAAACTACCCTTCAAGCTGACATTTCTATTACCCTCTATAGGGCTTCTCTGATCATCAAAGGGAAGGTAGGGTAAGCCTAAGCTTCTATTACTGCTAAATAAGCGTGGAAACACAGTTGCATCATGTCTGACCGGCATCGGCTTTGGGAATATCGACAGGATCCCCCATCTCGGCTCGGTCATTCCTGACATACTCACTGCTACTATCACCAGAATCCTTAGGAAGGTCTTCATGACGAATCTTCCTCACAAGGCGTTCAGGCACCCACACTGGATCTTGTTGATCCTGAGGAAAAACACAAACAGACCCTCTCGCCCATGTTAGCACGGGGTCAGGCCCCCGCCAAGAGCCTGTCAGAATGTCCTTCCACTTCACCATGCTTTTAGGTGAACCATGGGAATCCTGATGTCTGTCCGCTGCTGAGCGGCCTTGAGCATCCAAATTGAAAAAATTTAAAGTAAATAAGGCTAAAGACATTCTTTCCTTGGGGGTACGGCCTTGGCCTATTCCCCCTTTTTGTTTTTGCAAGCATTCTTTCAAGGTGCGATGAGCACGCTCCACAATTCCTTGTCCTTGAGGATTGTATGGTAATCCGTGATTAAGCTGTACCTCCATCTGATTACAGAAGGAGACAAAGGACTGAGCCGTATAGGCTGGTCCATTGTCCGTTTTCAGCTGCTGTGGTTTTCCCCATGCAGCCCAGGCTTCTAAGCAATGTCCTATGACATTGCGAGCTTTTTCTCCACTCATAGGTGTAGCATGTATGATACCTGAGCAGGTATCCACAGATACATGAATATATTTTAAGGTTCCAAACTCTGAAATGTGGGTAACGTCCATTTGCCAGATTTTGAGTGGCATCAACCCTCTAGGGTTCACTCCCACACTGGGAGGATGATGATGAATCACACACTGAGGACAGTCCAAAACTACTTGTCTAGCATCTGCTCTAGACAAATGGAATTTCTGCTGTAGAGTTTTTGCATTTACATGAAATAATTGGTGAAACTGTCTGGCTTGGTCCAGGAATGAGCTCCAAAAAATGCATTCCATCCTGGTCCATTGATCAACTTTATCATTACCTTCACTTAATGGTCCAGGTAATCCTGTATGTGCTCTAATATGTTGAATATAAAAACACCTTTTTCTCTGCCAGATTAAAACTTGTAACTCTTGTAATAAGGCACATACAGTACTACTATTCTTAATAGGACCTGCTAATTCTAATACTTTCACTGCGTTGACCACATAAACTGAATCTGAAATCAAATTGAATGCAAATTGACATCTTTTAAACACCTCAATTACTATTTTCAACTCTACTATTTGGGGGGAGCCCGGTTGAAATTGACATAACACGGGCTCTTGTCTTTCTATCAAATAGGCTCCACAGCCTGTCTTTGAGCCATCAGTAAACACATTTGGTGACCCTTGAAGTGGTACTGCTGAAGTAACCTTAGGGAATATCACTGGGTGCTCCTTGAAAAATGATAGCAATGGATGTTTAGGGTAATGGTTATCAATCACTCCTTCAAAGCTACATTGCAATATTGCCCAGTCATCTACAGTGCCACACAAAATCTTAATTTGATAACTGGAATAAGGCACTATTATACTGGCAGGAGCAACTCCAAAAGACTGCAAGCATTGTTGGATACCATTCAAGGCTAAAGCAGCAAGTGCAGTGGGATAATGTTCTATTCTGTTCTTACTTGTGTCCACATCCCCGGGCAGAAAGATCTCCTTACTTTCAGTGACTGAACAGGCTGATCTATCTGAGTGGCTTCTGGATATGGAGGAGGAGTTAAAGGTGCCATGGCAACGGCTTTGTTTACACCAGCTGCCGCCAGCGTGGCTGAAGGCACTGTAGCAATGACTCCACCCACTCCGACTGCCGCTGACGTGTCAGGCGCCATGGCAACAGCTCCACCCCCACCGACTGCAGCAGCGGCTCCTCCCACACCGACTGCCACCTGCGTGTCCTTCTCTTTTACTTTTTTCTTTTCCTTTTTTCTTATAACAGTCCTCTCCAACTGTTCTAGTAGAGCGTGTAGCTCTCCTTCAGAATCTGTGCTCTCTGAGTCCTCAAAATCTCTAAAATCTCTAAAATCTGTAAGATCGGGATAGAGAGGAACTTTCTTTTTGCCTCCCTTTTCACTGTCTGCCTGCTCAAATCTTTCGCCTTTGTCACTGTCTACTTGCTCAGATCTTTCCCCTTGCAGCAGTTCCAAGGCTGACTCTCCCTCTTTGATTGCATTACAACATCTCTGATCTTCTAAACAACTCCTCACCATTTTCCAAATCGGTCTTACTCCATGCTTCAGAGTCCCTTGCTCCCAAGCAAAATCCAAGTCCCTGCCCAATCTGTCCCAGCAGGATACCGTAAGATTCCCGGACACCGCAAACCACGGAGCCACGGAATCACATTCATTCAAAAATCTTTCTAGGGTAGACTTCTTAATCTTTAAATTCCTAGCTAAAAGTAGCTCCTGAAGAGCCAGAAAAATTGGGTGTGACTCAGACAACCCCATGTTTAAAAATTTTACTTTCGGTTTGCAGCTTCCCCACGAAACTGTATCTTTTGTTCGCTATCTCCGCGAAACTTTACCGTACGTTCACTATCTCCGCGAAACTTTATTGTCCTGATTTATCCCAGGAACTTACCAACGCGTTGCCCCTGACTGCAGGAGTTCTGAGTCTTTTTTGGGTCCCCGTACGGGCCACCACTTGTCGCGTCCCTCTCGACCAGCAAGAAATGACGCAACTCACAAAAGCTCTTCTCCTGCAGTTTATTCAGGTCCCTTGAAAACAGTCTTCCGAAAAGGGTCGGGCAGACCCAACCCACAGGCTAAATACTAAATGAACAGCCAATCAAGTAAAGCCACGTAGTGCTATCTTAGAGGCCCACGTATGCGGAAGCAAGCCAGATCAGCGGTCTTAGCCAAATATGGACTTGTTTACCACCGAGAGCGCTCACCGTCGGGCTGGTGGAAGGCGGAGACCAGCGCCATTTTTAAGGCGCGGCACGTCGCAGCTCTCTACAAGGGACTGTATGGAGATCTTTAATTTAGACTCTGCATAATGTCTGGCTGTGGATCTTTGCATCTGTTCCCATCTGCTGCCAGAAGAAGCCTCTCTAATGATGACTGGACAAGGCACTGATGTATGAGTATAGCAGACTACCATTAGGAATCATTTCATTGCTTTTTTATTTTGTGTTTTTTAGGCCAGTCCTGTTTGGTTCTACCCTAGGTTGCTGGACTATCCATTGTTCAGTTCCTGGGCATACAAGCCATGTCAGGTATGGGCTTCCTTTTTTGGAGTGGGCCCCAGTTAAGTAAAGCTGGCCACTCCCACAAATTCTGTGCCACCAATATCCCAGCACATCTTGCAGAAAGAATTGATTGTTAGTCAAAGGTTTTGTGGCAGGGTTGGTGTCCACGTTTCTCTTTCAGTAGCCTGCAGAGTACTTTTCTGTACATGAAGTCACCAGCTCAAACTCTCTATGTTGAATGACCTGTAAGGATGCTGTTCTCAGTAATGGGGGCCTACTGTCAGTTTGTGGAGAGCAACTCTGTCCTATTATAGGCCTGGGTTGTTTGTGGAGCTCCATGGGACCCCCCATCAGCCAACAACTCAATTGAATGGAGGCAAGTCTGCCAGCAAGCCTTGTCTGGCTACAGGAGAGGCCAGTTGGAATTCTATGTTTCCCATTACTAAGTGTCCCCACTGGGGTTACTGTCATGGATTCCGGATTGTTCCCATTGCACTAAGTTTCCACATTGCACATCAAATACTTTCCAATTCCAGCCAACTCTCCTCACCCTCTCTCCATCCCATCACCCCCACCTAATCCCTCCATTTTTTGGTCTCCACCTGTCCCCAGTCCACCCATAAAATCTATTCTCTTTCCACTTTCCATGGAGATCCGTGTGTTCCCCCTAGATCCCTCCTCTTTACCTAACCTTTCTGGGTCTATGGATTATCACTTTATTATCATTTACTTAATGACTAATATCTACCTATAAATGAATTCACAACATATTTGTATTTCTGGGTCTGGATTACATCACTTAGGATGATATTTTTCTAGATCATTTTTTTTTCTTGTTTAAGGGATTTATTCATGTCCTCCAATTGTTTCTTTGTGTTTTCCTGGATTTCTTTAAGGGATTTTTTTTCCAGTTCCTCTTTAAGGACCTCTGACATTTTCATATAATTGATTTTTAACATCTTCTTTTAATAGCTTCAGCTGTGTCATAATATTCAGGGTCTGCTGTGGTAGGATAGCTGGGCTTTAGTGGAGACATGTTGTCCTGGGTGTTATTGTTTTCTCCTTTTGGCATCTAGGTATCTGGGTTTGAGGTGATTAAAAGTCTAGGTGCTGATTTCTGCATTTGTCTTTGTTGACTGAGTGTTTTTTCCTTGGTTTCTGTTTCCTTTCTAGATGTTTAGAGTATGATGGCTGTGTGCATTGCCTATTTTAACTGAACTTCTCAGCTGTGTTCACTTCTCTGCTTGCTAGCTTTGGAGGCTGGGATGCAGTTAAGAATTGGGAGAGGGAGGTCAGGAGGGGATGGTAGGTGAGATCCTCAGGAGACCTGGGCAGAGAGGAAGGGAGGCTGCAGCAGGTGATCTAAAGAGCAGACTGAAGGATTGGATATAGGGGAGAGAATGGAGATGGTTGGCAGGCTACCTTGGTCTTCTGGCAGTCTCCTCAATTTCTTGATTATATGTGATAACTTTAATTATCAGGATAAATATACCTGACTATATAGGAAGTGCAGGGTCCGCAGCTTCCAAAACTAAGAAATGACTATGAGTGGTTGCCTGGACAGTTCCCATTTTCTCTCCCTTCATGCCCAACTCTGAAGTTAGATGGAGAGTCTTTAAATAATTTTATGATTTACTGAAAATAGGATGAACTTTTCGCAATATTATAAAATATATCCCAAGATATATTACTTCTTGGTTTTCTAGTGAATTAATATTCCAGAAAAGCAGAAAATTTATTTCTGATTAGAGTAGGTATTATTTGGAAACACAATAGATTTGTCAAAAAAGGAAAAGAAAAGCAACTTACTTTATATTGTGATATTAATAGCACTTTCTCATCTACCCTAAGTTGTAATGTTTTGGATACTTCATTGTAAATGCCTTGTACAGTATATATGTAAAACAGTGTGCACTGTTGCCAACTGTTGCATTAATCAGCTAATTAAACTTTCTAATTCAATTTCCAAAATTGCAAATTTAAAAGAATTTTGAAATCCTATTTCATTTTGTTGAAAAACAATGGTGATATTCAAAAGCCTATCTTAAGCTTAAAGTTTTTCACATAATAAAATATTTTTCTATTGTGATAATGAGTGCAGACATAAAACTCATATTTTTTTAATCATATTAATTACTACTCAGTTTTGACTTTCTCCAAGTTGGATATGGTTGCTTTAAAATTAATCAATTTCTTATATTTCCTTTCTGGAGAGCCTTTATATATATATATGTAAACAGCCTTTTCTGTTGTTTGAAATCATTCCTCTGACTGTAAATCCCACTCATCCTTCAAGGACAAGTTTGTATGTACCTTCTGATCCATTCAATGAATGACATTTTACCTCTAACTTTCACAGTGTGTTATCTGAGAGGCATGCTGGCATTTTTACCTCATATGAAGTATGATATGTCCACTCTATATATCAGTATTTATGTGCATGTGTCTCTCTGTATACATGCTTCATCATTTCCTCTGGACTTTATTAATTTGTCTCCTTATTAATTTATTGCACGTGGTAGATTCTTATTGTTCACTGACTCAATCAATATACAAGCTAGGATATGTATAGTGAGGTGTGATTAGAACATAGAAATGGATCGACTCTTAGATATGTCCCCTCTTACATTTTTAGCACTAGATTGAGGTCAGAGGATGCCACAAAAACTTGAATTTTTTGATGGGTGTTGCAAATCTAATACACTGATATATAAAAACACAGCTTTCTAATTCATGTCAGCTTTGAGCTTAGCATATAGTGCATACACCCTCATTACTGCATATACCTCATTTCTGTACTTTTGGAAATATCTCTCCCACACATTAATGAGGGAATGGTATTTTTGATGGCCTTTTCCTCAAGATCCTAGATCCTGATTATGTCAAACAATAATTTTGTGTCCTCCAAGGGTTCTACTAGCTCTACTAGATTGGTGTTTGTGTCAATTTCATTTCACAGATCAGAGTGAAGCAGCGAGGATATATGTGAACTTAGTATATATTTTTCTTTTAACCTCTTTACTTTTGACTCTTAGTTCTTAGTACAACTCCAATTTTTATATGGTTTTTTTCAATGGCTTCTCATTGCACTGGAAATAAAATACACCTGCTTTAAAAGCCTGATGATGTAGCCCCTTCCTCTCCTGAACTTCAGTCTCTTCTATAGATCTTTACCCCTCATACAGCTGGGATACTTTCATAGTCTTAAATAATGCCCAGCCTGTGACTTTTAATCTTGTTATCCCTTCTATCACAATGCTTTCAACTTGATTTTTTCTGAAAATTAATTTTTTTGAATGCTTATTGTCTTAGGTTTCTACTGCTGTGATAAAATACCATGACCAAAGGCAACTGGGGAGGAAGAGTTTATGTTATCCTATACTTCTAGGTAACAGTCCATCACTGAGGGAAGTCAGTATAGGAACTCAAGGTAAGGGCCTGGAGGCAGGACCTGATACAGCAGGCATAGAGAACTGCTGTTTATACCATCTAGTATCCCCTGCCCAGGAATGGCACTGCTCTCATGGAGTTGGTCCCACTCACTTCAGTCTTTAATCAAGAAAATACCCCAAAGAACAATCAATGGGGGCATTTTCTCAACTGAGTTTCCTCCTCTCTCATGAATGTAACTTGTGTCAAGTTGACCGAACACTAGCCAACAAACTTATTGTATGTGTGTGAATGTTTGCCTGCATGTGTTTATGTCTGTGTACTACTTGAGTGTCTGGTGTCTGTGGAGGCCAGAAGAGGGCATTGGATCCTTTGGAACTAGAGTTACAGTCCATAGTAAGCTGCTAGGAACTGAACCCAGTCCTCTGGAAGAGCAGTCAGTGCCCTTAACTGCTGAGCCACCTCTCCAGCCCTTCCACTTGATGTTTGAATGGCAGTCTCCTTTCCATTCACATTTCTGCTTAAGCCTCCTTCTTTCAAAATTCTTTCCCTGATGACCTTGTCTGAAATGTGAATGTAAAGTTCTGTCACTGTTACCTCAACATTTCAATTTCCTGCAAATACTTAGTATACTTGGATAGAATTCTTATTTATTAAATGGTTGCATTGTCTCCCATGTGACTGTAAACCTATGATGGTAGGGATCTTATTTGTCTTCTCTTGTTTACTGCCTTACAAGATGTTAGTTTATTTGGATCCATTCTTTATTGGTAGAACTGAAGAAACATTATTCAAGTCTTTTCTGTAAATATAATGTAAAGAATTAAGCATCACTAATTGATGACATGGAAGCTGATTGTATAACATAGCCTGGTATGTCAATCACAGGAGTTTGTAAAGTAAAGTACCTTATATCAATAGGATATAGTTTAGGGCTCTACCAACATGGCTACGATTCTTGTCTTTATAGAAGATAGAGAGTAGAGGAAGGTGTGTTTGGGAAATTTTCAGAATGATGTTGCAGGCATAGTGAAGTTTAACCACCACACAGAAATACAACATGAGATGGTTAGAAATATGTCACTGAATTTGCCTGTCCCCATTTCTAACTTTAGGAACAATTTCTAAAATCCTAGGAGCCTGAATGGAAATAGTTTTAGCATTATAGAGATTTGCTTTGTACACAATTTTATTAGAATGTTCCTTTCTACACTTAATATTGTGCATTAGGAAAAATAAACATCAGCTGTGAGGAAATGAAAGGAGTATTTTATTTAGAACGTGAAAATTTCAGTTGAAATTCTAGTTTCTGAAGTGTTAGGGTAACTGGACAAACACTTCATAAGATTCCTTTTTATACAAGGGGGCAGTAATCTGTCTTTTATAGGTTTGCTTTGCAGTCTACATGGGATAGCAGTTTGTACTGAGTTCTGTGGATGGTGTGGATTATTAGCCACCATGCATTGAATATCTTTGTACTACTCTGTTTTGTTCATTGTGACCTGTGTTCAATTAATAATTAATCTAATGGCTAGTTTATTCGGTCAGTTGGATACATAGGTGCCTGTGAACTTGAAGCTGTATTTTTCCTGTCAGTTATTATTTGGTACAGACTTCTTATGCTGGTTATTTTCCTCCAGGTGTTTGCACTTGTTTTCTGTGTCAGCTAATGTGCTGTCTTGCTCACCAATGCCTCCAGATGTTCTATGTTTCCTGTGAACAGGAACTCTACAATGCATCCAAACAATTGCATTGAGACTAATCTGCTGATGGAGCTAGGAAGAGACGAGGCATTCATCTTTATGAAGTTCTTGTATGAGTCAGACGTTGCCTGCTTCTATTACTGTTACACTTCTAGGATTGGTTTGTAGACATGTGTTTATATCTAAGGTAGCTGGTATTCTCTTTGTATGTGTAGACTAAAGATTGTTCAAAATAAGATGAATACTGTCCTAACAGTGCAAGCAAACACATTTAAACATGAATTTTAATGAAAAAAGCAGCTAGTTAATGGGTGAGGATGAGAACTTAGTGAAGGCTTCTTTTTCTTATTTTAAAAAGATATCCTTTTACAACAATGTGTATAACATTAACAAGTGCATACATGCTAAGGCTAGTATCATCTCCTTTTGTGATTTTTTTTTCAAAGGAAAGATAGTAAAAGTCTGACTTTTTCAGAAATTAAAACTGTTCAGTCTGGAAGTCAGGATGCAGAAGCTTCTTCCCATTACACAAGCCCTACAGCTTTCCATGAAGTGTTATAAGATGAGCCAAAACCCTGTAGCTTTCACTCAGTATGCTAGTCTATCGTTAGCACTATAAGTAGTTATGATTCTTGGTGATTCAGGATGTTTGAGTTGAGTTCTTCTGAACTTATAACCTTGTTTGTCTTAATCATTTTTTTTTTTTTTTTGAGACAAGATCTCTCTGTGTATCCCTAGCTGTCCTGGACTCACTTTGTAGACCAGGCTGGCCTCGAACTTGCAAAGATCTGCCTACCTCTGCCTCCCAAGTGCTGGGATTAAAGGTGTGCGCCACCACCGCCTGGCTTAAACTTCTGAGCTCTCTGGTCTGCACTGCCCTTCTTGGAGGTGAACTCTTACTCTCTGAAAATGTGGACTGTGGTGGGCCATGTTATTACTCTTATTCATAATTTAAATACAGCTTCACTGTCTCTCTTAGTGATTCCCACACTTCCCTGTGGGCTAAAATAAGAACAGGCCCTATATGCTCTTTTAGTATTTTGTCAGCTACGGCTATTACAGCTTAAGGCAGTTACTATATATCTTAGCAAAATAAGGCAACACACATCTGAGAGAGCATTTATTTCCCTCCCCTAAACTTTAGGAAACTGCAAGTATACTCTTTATATACATGCTCTGTGAAAAACTCTAACTATGGTTCTGAAGTTGATCTTCAAATCTAATTAAAGATCTTGAGGATTAGTCTTTTAGAAGTGTTGAGTAAACTTGTGGAGATTTAAAAATCTTCAAAGGAATTTGTAGGTCAGTGAGTGTCTTAGGATTACTATTGCTGTGATAAAACACCGTGGGTGAAGGCAACTTGGGGAGGAAAGTGTTTATTTTGAGCTAGGGTAGAAACTCAAGTCAGGAATCTAGAAGCAGGAGAAGATTCGGAGGCCGGGGAGGGGTGCTGCTTACTGACTTGCCCCTCAGGCTGCTTTCTTGTAGCACCTGGGACCACATACCCTAGGGTGGCACTGCCCACAGTGGGCTTGGCTCTCCCATATCAACCACCAATCAAGAAAATGCACCAGAAGCTTGTCCACAGGTAAATCTGGTAGGAACATGGGTCAAGTTGACAGAAAACTAGCCGGCACAGTAAGCAAGATTTTATTTGTTTGTTTATGTTGAACAATTTAAGAGAGCACAAACAGAAAAAAATGCCTGGAGTCATAAATAACATTTTCTTAGTAAAAGAGCAGCTTTTATATATAAGCAATTTGGGGCCAGATGTATATGTTCTCTAGAGTTAGAGACTTTTTTTTTTTTGAAGGGTTGCTTTGTTTTGAAGTTAGTTGCAGTATCATTCTGAAGTAGCATTTTAAATAGCAATAGAACTAGTAAAATGCTTATAGTTTTTCCTTTGGTTAAACTTTTTACTTTTGTGCTCAATTTGTCTTTGGAATAAGAAAATAAAATGTATCTTATTAAAGAGACAGTTGCTTGACCATATTCATTTCTGTTCTCTTCACAATAGCTAGGCAATGGAAGCAGAGTAGAAATGAATAATGAGAATTTGATACATACACACAATGGAATTGTATTTGGCTGTAAAGAAAAATGAAATCATGCAACTTGTGGGTAAATGGATGGAACTAGGAGATATTATTCTGACATATCCCAGACCCAAGAATATGCCACATGTCCTCCCTCACTTGTGGATCCTAGCTGTGAATCTTCAAATATGATTATATAAACTGGAGTAACTGCAGAATCCAGGAGCATTAGAAGGGCCCATGGGGATGGAAGGGGCTCTAGAGTGGGGATTAGTAGGACATAGATACTGTGAAGGGAGAAAGGGAAAACATGGAGAAGGGTTATGACTTAACTGGGGAGGAGGACGGTAGGTAATACACTTGGAGAGGGAGTGAGGATCAAGAAATAACACCAAGGATTTTTTAAAAATCTTTTTATTGGTGGTGGTGGTGGTGGTGGTGTGTGAATTTCACATCATGTACCCTGATCCCACTCATCTCCCACCTCCCTTCAGACCCGCCCTCCACCCTTGTAACCTCTCCCATCAGAAAAATAAATCTCATTATGGAAACTGTAGTGTATTTCAGTGTGTCCCATAATATTCCCTTTTGTTCAGTCTTTTTTGCTTGCAAATGTTCATTGCAATGACTCCTTGGTCTGGTATGAGGCCTCTGGCTTCTGCTACTTTGGAATCTCACTGGCACTCCTCTCAGATACCCTGTTGTTGCCCTGTATCATGGAGATCCTGTAGTTTTGGGTCTGTAGAATTGGCCTCTTCATGCACTCTATCAGTTTATCCATAGGGTAGATGTTGGGATGGGCCAATTCAAAGCCCTTGTTCTGGGCCTGCAACCCCCACATCCAGGGCCAGCTCTACTATGCTATCTAGGTAAGGTGCAGGGTTCTTCTGAATGCTGCAGCAGGTAAGGGGCTGGGACAGCTCTCCTGCTCTCATGACCCCATCAGGACCATTTCTTCCACCTGCTGTCTATAGTGAGGGCAAAAGAGAGTCAACTCTCTGCCTTGCCAATTCCTCCACTCAGTAGACAAGAGTGAAGACCAGCTCTCCTGGGCTCACACCCTTGGGGCTGGTTCACCTGCACTCCTACATCCAGGGGTAATTCCACTGTGCTGCCAAGGTGAGTTGTGGGGCCTTCTCTTCTGAGTACTACAGCATGAGAGGGGCAGGGACAGCTCTCCTGCTCTTGTGACCCCATAGGGACCATATCTCCTGTCCACACTGGTGGTGAGTGCAAAGGGAGGTGAGGGAATCTCCTCTTGACAACACCACTGCAAAGCAGACAAAAGTCAGGACTGGCTCTCCCTCGCTCACACCCTGGAGCTGGGTCACACACAACCCCAACATTGAGCATATGAGGAGCAGGTGCAACTCTCCTGCTCTCATGACCAGGTTTTTCACCTACTATAGGTGATGAGGGGTGAGGGAGAGGAGGGTATCTCTCCCTTGTCCATGTCACCACAGGATGATGAGTGGTAGGGCCAACTCTTCTAATCTCGCATTCTTGGGGTCAGCTCACTCACAACTCCCGAAATGTGCAGGACCTTCTCTCCTGAGTACTGCAGCTGGCTAGGGGCAGGATCAATTCTCCTGTTCTCATGCCTATAGGGAAAATTCTCCCATGATCCCCAGATGGGGGTGGGTGTCAATTCTGCACAGCCCTCAGATATCAACATGACCCCAGGTGGCAGCCCAGAGCAGGGATATACACTTGGCTTTTGGTTGTAACAGACCCCTGATGATGCAGGGCCATGGACCCAGATGTGGTCCCTGGTGGCAGCAGAGGCCAGGACTACATCTTGTCCTAGGTGGCATCACTGGCTACTCACATCAGGTTGTTCCTCACTACTTTCAAGTCTCCAGTTCTGCCTCTCTTCATTGTGCCCACATCCTTCTGTTTCTCTTTCTCTTGCATTTCTCCACCACTTACCTTAGTGGTGCCTAGGGTGGGGTCTCTGAGTCTTTGGGCTTGTGTTAGGAGTACTATGCCCTTCTTGTGCATTATGCATTATGGTGCCTGGCAGGGGTCATCTCCAGTATGGTCTGACCCCCAGGCCTGTGTGTCACCAGACTGGTGTTTTATCTCAAGCTAGCTTCCTGTTCCGGATGCATGGTATCTCTCTGGTGGTTGTCTAGGGCTTGCTCCTTGCCCAGCTCTCCTGAGTGGTCATCTGCCAGGGGTCTGAGGTGCCAGCTAAGGTTCTTCTAGTCTCTGACTTGCTTCCTTGTCCTGGGAACCCATCTGGTGCTTGCCTGGTACTGGACTGATGGTCATCACAGGCTAGCTCCCTGTCCAGAAGCCCTGGTATTGATCTGGTGGTGGGCTCAAGCTTGCTTTTTTCATGGAATGTTAGGGTACTATTCATTCAAATGTTCAAAGGTCAGAACACTGAATGTAGACATAGCCTCTCTCTTCTCTGTCACCTACTGATGTACATGACACACAGCAGCCACATCTGCAATGCCTGTATGGGCAGATTGTTTCTTTTTCTTTTTTGGTGTTTCAAGACAGGATTTCTCTGTGTGGCCTGCCTGTTCTAGAATTCACTCTGTAGACTAAGCTGGCCTCGAACTCAGAAATTCACCTGCCTCTGCCTCCTAAGTGCTGGGAATAAAGGCGTGCACCCTCACCACTCTGCTCACTAAGGATATTTTAAAAAGTCATATGGAAACATATTATTTTATAAACTCAATTAAAAATATATTCCAGGCGTGGTGGCACACATCTTTAATCCCAGCACTTGGGAGGCAGAGGCAGGCCTATCTCTGTGAGTTTGAGGCTAGCCTGGTCTACAAACTAGTACCAGGATAGCCAGTACTGTTACATAGAGAAACCCTGTCTCATAAAACAAAACACAACAAAAAAAGTATACACACTTATAACATAGTTTAAAAGTAATTATAAAACATGGAGTGACAGTTATCCTCTATGATCCATAGACCATGTTTGAAAAAAAAAAAAGGAAAGAAACATCCCTTTTAGTTGTTGGTAAAAGAGACTTTCAAGATAATGTGGGCTATTGCCTCTGCCTTTGATTGCTTCCTAAAATTGGAAGGTAAGACCCTATTGCCAAAGACACCACACACTTCGGACACATGACCTGGAGGACCCTAGCTGGAACTGATCTGGAAGTGTCTTCTTTGAGGACTATCTCCTCTTATGTATCTGAAGGTGTTATGCAAGACTCTAAAGGAGAAAAGCAACCGATAATTCTACCCAGCTGTCAAGCCGGCACCACCATAGCGACCAGCCCGCACCACCATAGCGACCAGCCCGCACCACCATAGCAACCAGCCCGCACCACCATAGCGACCAGCCCAACAAGAGAACTCCAATGGTGCTGTAGTCATACTTAGCTCTCAGGAAAACCAACAGCTGTCTAATTGAACTAAAGACCTGCTTAATAGGTGGGAATTCATGTCTTGTTTTGTAAACCTAGTTAACTACCCATGGCTGGAGAGGTTATAAAGGAGAGCCTAACACCTCTGTTTTCCTAAATCATTGTATCCTAAATATTTATCTTTGTGCCCACATGTAAGTGTAGCTCTCAATCCTCACCAAAGAAACTTTTTTTTTCTTCACTAGATGAGAATTGTCACAGAAATACACAACTAGTCAAAATGAGAGAACAAGAGACTATGGTGTCCCCATTCCCAGTTGACATATATCTACAACATAAGCCCTATACCTGAGGCTCAGGGAACATTATGGAACAGGGAGCGGAGATGATGTAAGAACCAGAGGACCAATGTACCTGCTGCAAGATAGTGGCTTCTAAACATTACAGTAATGCTATAGGCATGAAATCTCAACAATATGGTTGCCTAAACAAAACCTGCATAATGGCAATACCAATTTACATACCACCATTGATAGGAGAAATTTTATAAGGTCCTACCCTTTGATGAAGAGCAACAGTTAATCAATGGCTACTGAGGAAGAGAGAATTAGTTTTTTTTTTTTTTTTCGGGATAGTCTTCTTGGCAGGTTATTCAATTCTGAGTGGTCAGCCAGAAACACATGTACGTACAAGCAACACAAAATGAACCTAGTAGTGTGTGTATGTATCAATAAGAATTAAAGAAGAGATTAGTAATTTTAGAAGGAATGGGGGGTATAAAAAGAGTTGAAGGGGAAAAAAAGAGTGGAAGTGACATAAACACAGAACCCATGTGTGAAATTCTCAAAATAATAAAACAAAAAGATTTAAACTGTAAAGTATTTTTATAATTTCCCTGTTATAATACTGAAAGAAATGCAAAACACTATGTAGTGATCATTTCTTTGTTTCTGCCATTTATTATAACTATAATATATATTATATTTCATTTAAAACATGGTATTCATGTATGAATATTTTTGATCCTTGGCTTTATAAAAACATTTTAGTACTGATTAGCCAGGCAAGATTAGTAAGCGCAGGCAGGCAGTGTTAGTCCTTTAAAATTAGTATTTATTGAAGGTTTTATCAGCTATATCTGAGTTCAGATACCCCCTAAGCAGAAAGCCCAGCTTACCACCTCCTGCTTCAGTGAAAACTACTCCTACCTCCTTCATCATCTTAGCACGTTGCTTTCTTTCATTCTTTTCTTAGAGGCCGTGTAGAACAACAAACTATTGCTTCTGCAGGACAGTGAAGTCAGCCTGTAGTTGCTTGTTCTAGGCATCTTATGGCAGGAGGCACTAAAGTTTGTAGAACAGGACAGTAAAATTTCTGTCAATAAAAAATGTATCATATCCTGTTTTTATTTATTTTTTTATTTTTTTATTTTTTTTTTTTTGGTTTTTCGAGACAGGGTTTCTCTGTTTAACAGCTCTGGCTGTCCTGGACTCGCTTTGTAGACCAGGCTGGCCTCGAATTTGCAAAGATCCGCCTGCCTCTGCCTCCCAAGTGCTGGGATTAAAGGCGTGCGCCACCACCGCCCGGCTCATATCCTGTTTTTAAAGGTAGAAAACATGTTACTGTTAGAAACTGCTACATTTAGAAATTATTACCTTTTGAAATGATTACTTTTAAAAGTAATAAAATACTTCAGAGAAATGATATCAAAATATGAAAGGATATACTCCACTATTTGTGGATTTCTATTATTGTTGTTGGCACTAATTACAAAGCAACTCAGACAAACCAGTTTCTCCATTTTTCTTTATTTAGTGGAGTAAGCTATGTACATATTGGTAAAAACAAGTACTGACAATTCAGAATCCATTTTGAAGGGGTTCAGGACCTCTTAGCACTTTGTGCTCAGTGATAGCCTCTAAGTGATCCCTCCTCTAGGTAGAGCAGCTGTATACTGCTGCTTCTGGCTCGTGGAACTCATTAGAACAACCGTTCCATCTTCCTGACTGGATTCTGTTAAAAGTTAGCATTAGACAGTCTCTGTCCTAAGGACAGCTGTGTCTTGCTAGCTGGTCAAGTCTCATGGGGGTTTTTCTGCTGATTGCATGTAGTATTCACTTTCATACTGCTGAACTATAACAAAGCTGGTGGTGCCTTAACTATATGTTAACAAAAATCAGCGAGGGTTTATGTAGTTTACCTGTTCTGAGATCTAGTACTAGTTACCATAAAATTGACTGTAATAGTAATAAGCATCTCATAAGATTGTTATAAGGATTAAATAACAAAAACATGAGCAAAGCATAAATTCATGGGAGAACATTCTAAGTGCCCAATAGTTCAGTTTCAAGCTAAGCTTGTTCTATAGTTTCTATCTTTAGTTAGTTTGTGTATCAGCAGTTTTCCCTTCAGTAGAACCTTGCTTCCTTTTCAATTGTATACATGTCCTCTCTATGCTTTCTTCTTTTCTTCTATTTTGAGGAGAAATATAAGACAATAATGTTAGGAACTTTACTCCTAGTCAAAATGAACAAGTTTTATTATGTTTCTAAGTTTACTGCTTAACTCTTTGTTCCTCATTGCCTACTTTCATAAATTTTCTATAACTTCATGTCCTCAGGGATAATTTCAGGCTGATTTTATTAATCTCTTTTCCGTATTGTTTTATTGACTTGTTGAATAGCAGAAAGGTATTTGCTATGTAACAGCTCTAGCATCTTACTGCCAATTAATAAACTCATTGAGCTATACTCCTGGAATTCAGTGCTTAGTATGGGGGTGGATGACTTGAATGATGATCAAGATGTAGTATCTGCCCTTGTTGCTTTGAGGTATTTAGTGTAGAGAAAAAGAAAAGCAGGTACCAAATTAACTCTAACCCAAAATATATTGTGTAGAGTATTGAGGACTTAAAAAGAATAATGTCTTAGTCACTGTTTTTTGCTCTGAAGAGACACTATGACCACAACTCTTATAAAAGAATGTATTTAATTAGGGACTTGCTTACAGTTTAAGAGATTTAGTCTATTATCATCATGGCAGTGAACATGGCTGTACTTCTGACTCTTGGGAAATAGTAGTGAGCTACATCTTAATCTGCTGGTCAAGATGGAGATAGAAATAGTGATAGAGATAGATAGATAGATAGATAGACAGACAGACAGACAGACAGACAGACAGACAGATAGATAGATTCATAGATAGATAATGGGCCTAACTTGGGCTTCTGAAATGTCAAAGCCAATCCTCAGTGGCATACTTCTTCCAACAAGGCCACATTCCTATTCCTTTTCAAATAGTGCAACTACCTGATGACTAAGCATTCAAATATATGAGCCTATTGGAGAACCATTCTTATTCACACCACCACAAATAGCAAAGAAAGAGATAAGAGAAAACTTTCAGTTCTGGTGGAGTTTTTCAGTTGGGCCTCACTCTAAGAGTTCCCATGATACTTAGTAAATGTGCCAATAGGAAGCCGAGGGTAGCTCACAGAATAGTAGAAGAGGGTGGAAAGGCACAATCTGGGGGGCTCATATCTATGCTCATTCTGGTCAATAAAATTATTTGAACTCTGATAGATTTTACTCATACAGAAAAAGATAGGAAGCTATGTAGTACTTAATAATAATAGCCAGGTAGCTCACAACCCCTTAAAAATATATGCTAGCATTTTGTTCCAATTGTTCATATTACTTTGATCTTCTAGAATCCAACCATAGTTTAGAATATTTTAAGACTTACAAAAGAATTTTGAAGATAGTATAGAGAGCTCCTGCATGCTCCATACCCAGTTTACCCTGTTAGTAACATTGTACATGACTTGTGAAATAGCTAAACCTTATGGCTATTTGTTTCAGTGAATAAATGATATTATTATTGACTGACATTCATATTTTATTTAGATTTTCTTAGTTTTTATGTGTTGTTCTTTTGTTGCTCCTGGATATCACATGCCATTTAGCAAAATGGTCATGTCTCCTTAGACTATCCTTGATGTTGAATGTCTTGACATGTTTGAGGAGTGTTGCTCAGAACATTTTTTGTTCTCCCTTCATTGAGTTTTGTTTGTTAAATTTTCTTGGCCTATTGTGTTTGGGGAGGTAACGACAGTGGTAGAGTGCCATTCATCACAGCTTGCTCTCCATTCACCATTGGGGCTCTTCCCATTTCTCCTCTGTAAAGCTACTCCCTTTACTTCTCCCATGATGTTCTCTGTAGAAAGGACTCACTCTGTGTGGACAACACTTAAAGAAACCCTTCATGGAAGTAAGTGAAAAATACTCAATCAAGACCAAGTAAAGGCTGTTTTCTATTCAGAGCTTGCTAACAAGGGAGTTAGCAACCATGACCCGTGCTTGGCAAAGATTCAAAGGCAGGCACAAGAACATGAACGTTTTATGTGGGGAAAGCAGGGGAAGCCTCAGCTTCTTTTGGATTGGAAGCTTTAATGTGGGCCAGGTAGCAGTGTACATACATAGTGGTACAAATATGGTTTTGTTTGGTGTAAATGTAACTTTTAAACTATATTTATTAGTATCTATAAACACCTACCACCCCACCAACCCTAAGAACTTTAGAAGGATAGCAGTCCTCAAGTGCAGGTCCTTGAGGGTAACTGGTCAGCAACTTGTCTGCAGGAACACTGCAATAGCAGTCATTCAGCGGTCACTTGCCTATTGTGCTGGCTGCTGCCTTACTGCAGCTTGGGCTCTAGTCCTCCTCAGTCAGCCAAGTCTGTCAAAGCCAGATGGAGCAGTTATAGCACCCTATCATGCTTTGGTAGTTAGCTAAACACTCTCAGGGCAGATGATGTGTCTTGAGGTCTAGTCCTTAGCGTCACAGCCTTGCTGGGGCCTCCTCTGTTCATATGCGCCTTGCCACACCCTCATGAGACAGGGACTACACTACCACCAGTTTTCGAGATCTCTTCATAGTTTATTTGCCATGGTCTCAAAGTGTTTGAGCCTCACTCACTCAGCGGTTGTGGGCTCATGGATGGATGTAGCCCCTTGGCTCCCCTCAGCATCCGGTTCTCATGAACTTTCTTTGAACAGGTCCTATGCCACTCATCTTGTGCCAGCCCAAGCTTACTTGTGGCAGATGCAACCTTCCATGGCCTTTTCTTGGCCTTATTGGACTGGTTCATGGCAGGAGCCTTCCTCCATGGGTCCCTCTTGGCCCTTGCCTCCCATCTCCTCTGCTAGTCTCAGTCTATGTGCTGAGATGCCTGACTGCCTGGTTCTTACTGCCTCAGGGCTGGTGCAGCCTAGGGGCTGGTTAGCACATCTCTGCTTGAAGTCCAGCCTTTTCTGTCAGCAGGGCCTCAGCACCAGCAGTTAGCACACATCCACTTTCACATTTATTCGTATCTATAAACGCCTACCACCCCACCAACCCTAAGAACATTGGAAGAATAGCAATCCTAAAGCGCAGGTCCTTTAGGGCAACTGGTCAGCAGTTTATCTCGGGAACACTCCAATAGCAGTCATTCAGTGGTCACTTGCCTGTTGTGCTGGCTGCTGCCTTACTGCAGCTTGGGCTCTAGTACCTCCATCTTTCACATTTTTTGGGCTCTGCTGCCACACCCTTAAGTAGGACACTGCTCTCTCATTCCATGTTGGGTCTCTCAGTTTCTCGAAGTTTCTTGAGGTCCCTGGCCATGCCTTTCCACAGGGTACTGTTCTCTGAATCTCTTGGAGCTACAGCTTTCCAGCTGGACTCTGCCCAACTTTGGCTCCACCCAACTTCGGCCAATATCTTTCTAGTGTATTTCGAAGTGTGGCAGTGTCCAGGAGCTGAACAGTGTTGAGAAGCAATGCCAAGCCAAAAGCCCTTTCCATTTTCCCAGACTTTCCTTCTTATACACTGTTACTAACCGTACATGCAGTGTGCCTTCTAATTGGTCAACTTCATGCCCTCCTCCCAGAGGTACACCTGTTCCCCAGACCACATGTGCTGCCAGGTGCCAGGCTGATTCAATAGAAATCCAACCTCTACAAAAGTCTGGTTGGTCCTAAGTTAAAACTGGGAAGCAAAATTTATTATTCCCTTTCTGAAGGCCATAGTCCCAGATCAAGGTGCTTGTGGACCTAGCATCTGGTTAGGGTCTGCTTCCTGGTTTGTGGGAAACCATCTCCTTGAGTCCATACATGGTGAAAATCAAAGGAAGAGGAAGTGAACTTTCTTATGTCTCTTCCTCTAAGGACAATAAGCTCTTCCATGAATCCTGTCTTCTCAAGACCCAAGTATCTCCAAATGTCCCAGTTCAAGTGCTATCATATATGTTGCTACTTCTCATATTGAAAACTCTTATACAAAGTAGATAAAGACTTACTTGCTCAGAACTTTGCTAGTAATTGTTTACCATTTCTGATACTCACAAATCTAGTAGCAAAACATAGAATCTGAATCACCAGCTGAACACACTTGTCTCAGCCTGCATTTGTAGATTTGAGTTCATGGTGATTCTGTGTAGGGATGCCAATGTCTGTTTAGTTTCATAAGTTCTTTACCAAAATCATACCATATTTGCATTTTAACCCAATTACCATTATTTTACACAGGGCCAGGACTAAGATGAGGCATGTGAGGTTGCTTTGCTACAGAATCTAAGGAGTTCGCAATCCTGCACATGCAAGTTCAGCACTCACATGACTTTGCTCCTTTTTCTTATTAAAATTTTTATAGCCTGAAAGACTTTAAAATGATGGTTTATGAAGGGAGATGTTAGGACTAGGGTGAGCCAGCTGGCTCAGCATGTACAGGCACTCACTGAGCAAGCATGGTGTCTGACTCTGATCCCAGAACTTACATGGTAGGAGAGAACTGATACCCAGATTTGTCCTTTACCTCCACACATGTGCTGTGGCCCATATGTGCTCCCTACCCCAGCTTCCACCATAGTAAATAAAATAAAATTTAAATTCAGTAAAGTAAGTCAGTAAGCGTGTTTCTTTCCTTGTTACTATGTGGTCTGTAACTCACTTGAGCTGGACTAGATTCTAGGCTTTGGGCTCTGGGTTTCAGTTTGCAGATTTGATTGAAGTTGGATCCAGGTCTGCTCCTTGTCTGTCCTCTTGGACAAAGTGCTAAGCCGGACATGTTCTCATGGGAAGTGCCAGAAAGGAATATAAAATTAGGAAGGTGGACATACAGAAAACCTTAAATAGCCCATGAATGGCCCTGGTGCTACAGTCACCAAATTCTTCCCTGTTTGATAAGTTGAGTCTAGAATGTCATTTCCAAAGCTCTCCCAGGTGATTTTGGTGAATTTCCATGCACACAATCCAACTCTTTTACACTTTCTTCTCACTGTTAAGTCAAGACAAACAGGCCAGGGTCCTAAAGAGGCAATTTTAATCTGCTGTAACATAGCAGATTGACACCTTAGCTTCAAACTCTGGATGGGAACAGAACTAGCTTTTGGGATCACCACCTTAGTAGGTGGGTTGGTCAGTCCTGTGGGTTTTTTTTTTTTTTTTAGGGTATATTAGTCCTTAGTGGTATGTTGCATTTTTCAGTATCAGTGCATTTTATATTCTTAAATAGAGGAAGGATTTTTTTTTTATTTTGTTGGTTTTGTGCCAGTAGCTTAGCTCAATTATTCTGTGACCCTTCTGGTAGCCTCCTAACCATTGGTAAGACAAGTATGAATTACAGACCTTTGTCAGACATCTTCACAGAGAAAGCAAGGCCTTGGAAGGCTGGGACTTGTTTCTTACCAGATACAGGAGAGGCCACTTTCTTTCCTCAGAACTAACTAATTTTATTTATTTGTTCGTTTATTCACTCACTCACACTGGACTTTTGTTTATTCTTGATGAAACTTATATTTTTTCTTTGTTTTTGAGAATTTCCTATGTGAGAGATTGCTTTCTGATTCACAGGTGTGAACTTTCCTCATCCTCAGACCTCCTTTTCCTGTTAGGCACTAGTTTCCACAGGGGTTGGTGAGGATGTATCCCATTTCTGAAATCTTAGATTCCAGTACCATAGAAGACAATAGAGGGAACCAGAGGGGCTGGAATGTTGCTCAGTGCTAGAATATTTACTTACCATGAAGTGAAACTCTGAGTTCCATCCCTGCAACCCCAGCGTTGGAGTTTGGGGGTTGGAGTTTAAGTGTTGGGGTGGGGAAGGAAAGAGATAAAAAGGAAAACAAAGACATACCAGAAAAGGTTCTATGTGGTAGAATTCTGTGAAGTGGTAATGTGGGAAATTAATTACTTAGCTATTACTATAGAAATACTTAAGGTTTGTAAAGATAAAGCCTTGTGTTAATGAAGTCCCAGCAGGAGACTGTGTTTTCAGCAGTGTGGTCAAGATGTTGAGAAAGATCACCTTGTCAAAGGATCAAACTGTTGACTGTGATCTCTAGTTCAACTTGTCTCCCTCCGGATGGAGTTTGCTCTTCTTTATGTTTCTCGAGAAGAATCATGATAGTCTTTTTCCATTTCCCCCCTTGACCTGTCTTCAGTTAGAAAATTCTGTCAGATTTTTTTTTTAATTCTGTCAGATTTATAGTGCGTCATGAACCGTTCTTTAGTTCTTTCTTTGGCTTTTATTTCAACCCCTATAATCTTATTACACTAACCTCCTAGCTGATCTTCCTGCCTTTAATCTCTCCTAATCTCTCTGCAAGCAGGATATTGCTTTCAAATCCTTTAATATCTTTTTGTTGCCTAGCAAACAAAATCTAAACCTAGTGTCTTAGCCTCTATGTTTAGTGCCAGAGGGTCTGTACACTTTGGTACTAGCATGGCTTTCCTTCTTATTCTAAACCTCACTTAAGGAATGTGTTGTTTTATGTGTTCTCATTTTCATCATGCTCATATGCATCATCTTACAAATTCTGCACTTTAGTTATTGTGCAGGCTAGTTGGTTCATCTACAGTTCCTATAGCTCTCTTAATTCCAATGCTTTCAAATACTCCCAAGTCCTAAGTGGCTCATAACCACCATGCCCCATTGCTTTCAAATCATCCCCATGTCCTGAGGTTCCTGACGACCCCTTTCAATCATTTGAGTCATTTAGTCACTCATGATGTGGTTCACTTTTAGTGTGAAGTATGTCAGTGTGTATTTTCTGCATACAGAGATGTTCCCTTACTTAACTACACATGATCGTCCAAATGAGAAATTTCATAAACTAATTGGACATTCGTACAGTACCACTATATAAGTCACAGATCTTACTCAAGTTTCACCAGTGCCACCAGGAGTTTGATTTAGAGCAGAATATTCATCTAAAAATTCTTGTAAAATTCAGTCTTGCACTGGAGTGCTTTGTTTCTCTGGACCTCTTCAATCTGGAAAGTTCCTCCATTTTTTTTAGACTTTTATGACTGATACTTTTGAGCTTCATGAGGTTATTTTTTAAGAAGTCCCTTCAGTTTGGTTTGTCCTTTGTGACTGAGTATGAGTTTTTATGTTTCCTTAGCTAGATTGTCACAGGAATGGCTGGGCATTTCTCACTGTAGCTACTAGATCCACTTAATTTTCATTTGTTTTGTACTGATGATTCTCATCTTGATCACAATAGTTATGACTGAGTTTGTTTTTGACAGGACTGTTGGTTCTAAAGTTATTTCTTTGGGAGTTAATGAGTACTTTTAGAAAGGCACTTTGAACTCTGGAATTCTGCATCAAAATTTAATATATTCATTTAGTTCTTCATACCAGTAGAGACTCTTGGTTTCCCTTTCTATTCAGTAAAGAATAATTTTCTTATATTATTTTATTTATTTTTTATTGACAAGTTTCGCTATGTCCAACTAGCTTGGCAATAGCTGTGTAGCCCAGGTAAGACTTGTGGCAATCCTCCTACCTCAGTTTCCCTGTGCTGGGGTTATAGGCATATACCATCATTCTGGCATCTGTTATCATTCTGATGCTCAGTGGTCTCTTTGAAAGAATTCTAGGCTGAAGCTGAAGTCTGTAATTCTTTGGCATAGTGCATTGTGTATTGTATACCTGTATTGTGGTTTTTTGTTTGTTTGTTTTGTTTTGTTCTTGTTTTTTTGTGGCAGGATCTTATGTAGCCAAGGTTGGAATGGAACTTCCTGTGTCACCTTGAATGATATTGAACATATTATCTTCTAGTTCCAATGTCCCAAAGTGCTAGAATTACAGGCTTGTGCCACTACCATACTCAACCAGTGGATTATGTTTTGAACACTCAGTTACCTTCTGTTTCACTATCAGTTTCACTATCCAAACTCTTTATTATCATCAGCAATATCTTTTGGGTTTCCATTTATATATGTTTTGGAAAAAATATTTAGAAGAGATGATCTGGGCACAAGATATGATTATTGCCATTTGTAAGTTGTCATTCCTAGTTCTTCAGGACAGAATGAAGAAGCATTCATGCCTGTGTGTGTGTGTGGGTGTGTGTGGGTGTGTGTGTGTACACACACCCACAGAGAGAGAGAGAGAGAGAGAGAGAGAGAGAGAGAGAGAGAATAGAGAGACACAGCAAAGAGATGCAGAGAGAGAAAGACAGACAGGGAAAGAAGCAGACAGACAACATACCAGCAGACATACACACATAGAGTGTTACATGGAAAATTTTTTCTTATCTCTCTAGTCCTTGTTTATCTGTTTTCTCGTGTTTATGAGTTTGCTTGTTATGTCAAATTCTATCCTTACTGTCCAGTTTTTTTCTTTCCATATTTGCTTCTTCCTTCTCAAGTGAAGAAATGAGGACTGTCCTTGATATATTTACTTACTGCTCAATCTGTGTGTAGCCAGTGTATGTTCCCATCTCTCTTCCTTTTGCTCTAGTGTTGGCATACTTGGTCTCTGAGCAGCTTCACTCAGAATCAGTACTCATGGGGTGTGGGTTCTAGCAGCCAGTATTCTTTGCATCCTTCTTCTCTGGCACATCAGTTTCCTCCTCAACACTGCTGGCATGGACACCATTTATGGTCTACTGTTCTAGCCTCCTGCTTAGACTGAAGTTTCTCCACAGGGCTGCTTCTATGCATAGATGCTGTCTTAGTTAGGTTTTCTATTGGGGTGAAGAAAAAAAAATGATCCCAGACACTCTTATAAAGGAAACCATTTAATTTGGGCTGGCTTACATTTCACAGATTTAGTCCATTACTGTCATGGCATGGAGCATGGCAGCATGCATGCAGACATGGTATTGGAGAGGCAACTGAGAATTCTACATCTAGACCGTCTGGCAGCAGGAAGAGAAAGTGACACTGAGCCTGGCTTGAGCTTCTGAAACCTAAAGCCAACCCCACTGGCACACCTCCTCCACAAAGCCACACCCTCTAATAGTGCTAGTCCCTAGGAGCCTATGAGGGACTTTTGAATTCAAACCACCACAGATGCTCTCTTTAACCTTTGCTGGGCCTCAGTGCTATCTTTACCCATCCACTTCTGTTCTAGTGTTTGCAAATATACCTGTCCTGCGTCATCACTTGACTGATCACAAAACTAAAATTTCTAGGCAGGGAAAGAGGAAGAAGAGGATTTTCTCCTTTCTCTTTCTTCTTTCTTTTTACTTGTAAGTCTTAATAATCTGTAGTCTGGTTACTGCTGATTTCAATTGCATTTTTCATTATTGTCAATTTACAAAAAATAGTGGTTCTGGGTTTTAGACCTGGGGCCCTGCACAACATAGACAGGCCCTAACAGATCTGTAATTTAGAAAGTATTGTCCTCTTTTATTAAGCTGTGCCATCATGTGTGTTATACCCCTCAGTTCTTAATGTGGGATTGGTCTAGTTCTGTGAATATGAGGACCTGAAGAATGGAACTGTACTGAAAAGATCCTATGTGCTGGGAAGCCCCCTCCTGAAAGCAAGCCTCAGCCTACACCATCATCCTTCAGGAAAGGAGGGGGGGGAAAGAATGCTTTTAGATATTAATGTTTGGATTATAACTTACAAAGACCTCTCTAATGAAGGGGGCAAACTTTTTTTTTTTTTTAATCTCTGGAAAACTTCTCCCCTTTGCCTGAAGCAGGTTATAGATTAATCAGCCTCTTTCCCTGTGGCAGAAGGATCTATTGGTCTGCCAACTTTTCTGCTAGGAGAAAAGTTTTTTTTTTTAGGACAGGACTCAAAGGCTCTGTGAGAGGAAGGTGTATCTGTGTGGACACTTGTCCCAAACCACTACTGTGTCTAACTATAGGAGGCAGTGGCTTGAGTTGTACTGTTTGCTAAGCCTGGGTTTTAGATCTGATCTTAAACTCCATGATCATTTAAACACACCTCAGCAGGCTCCAGACTAAGATGGGCTTCTTTCCCCTTTTAGTTAGTATGTAGTTCTTTCAGTTTGAGAGATTTTCTGTTACCCAGCCGGTGATTCTCTCATCCATATTGTATACAGCTGAATGTGTATTTTAGACACTCCTTTATTGCTTTACTTGATTTTTACCTCACTTGTTTGAGGACACTGAAATAGATAAGAGATACATGATGACTCTTTCACTTAATGTCCTTAATTATTCAATATCTGAGGGTCAGTTTCCTAGTGGATAACTTAATAATTGTCTTACTGGTTATTGTGAGGATTAAATGGGATATAACATATGTAATCGAGGTGCCATTCATGGCAGACTGAGTGCTAAGTACATTGTTTACTCTTTTCTACTTCAAGAAGTTCATAGGATGCTAAGTCAGGCAGCATTGCACTATCCCAGTCACTGTGGACTCTACCATTACATGAAACCTGGCCTTATCCTGGAAACAGTAGCTACATGATTGAATTTGTTAACAAAATTGGGCCCTGAACAAGAGAGCTTCTATAGTTTGGGTTTGGATCTACCACACTCATAGTCAGTAATTCTTTTTGCCACTAGATGGTGCTCGTTCATGTATCTCTGAGGCTCTCCTATGGGAGGGAGCCTGTATTTTGAGGGGGTGCGGGGTGGGGGGAGAAACACGTTTTGTAGAATTGTGTAATGGTGTTCATGTTCATGCACACCCTGATGATGAGATGTTTTTATGTTTAAACTACTGTGGGGTAGGACAAAAATTAGCTGAGAATTTTAAAGTTCTGTTTGACAATTCTGTTAATCATTGTTTTTTATTTGTTTTAACTTCGATCTAAGTATAAACATGAGATTTTTAAAACAAACAAAAACAATGAAAGGAGGACATAATAGGGTTATTGTATTCACGTTGTAGAGATGTATTCAAAATGGGAATGAGGCTAAAGTTAGAACTATCAGAGTTACAAACCAACTGTAGAGTCTGAAAGCAACTTTCCCATATAATTTCCCTTTGATTTTTCAATGTGATCAGGAAAATACAGCATGTGATTCACACTGAGACCGATCGATAGTGGATATCATCACAGTGCACACTCAAGAATCTCACATCACTCTAAGGTAGTGACTCCTTAAAATTATGTGAAGCATTTTCTGCATTATCTCCTGATAACATTCCAGGGACAATTACCAGGCCTTCCTCACTTGAAGATACATAGATAAGACCTGATCCCTTCTTTGCATAAAAGTAGGGAAAGTTGACTAGGTTTGGCTGAGATTAGTTGTTCTGGCAAATATGGCATATGAAAAGAGAGGAAAAAATGACCAGTTTGTGGCATAGGACAATTTAGATGACCTGAAAGGAGAAGCCTGTGAGGTATTTCCTACTCACTCACTGCATTTTCCACAGAAAGGTGACATAAGCAGTTTGGAACGTAATGCTTTGTTTGGTAAGTAGATTATTTCAATTTTTAGAATTTACCATGTAACACTCAGAATAGATATGAGCACATGTGATTAGAGTCTATTTTATTCTAAAAAAGTGAAAAAACTTTAGAGTATAATGAAAAGCTGAAGAATTATGCTTGAAAGGACAGAATCTAGAATGTCTCCAGACATCAACATAGCAGGAAGCAGTTGGCAGTTTTCTTGGAATCAAATAGTTCTTAGAATGAATGCTTGCCAGCTACTTTGGTTTTTATTATTGTCATTATCCTTATTTCTTGAGTGACTTTTAAAGACTGATTTTTGAAGAAAGTGATCATCCATGCCCAATCCCTGTTGGCATCAATAAGACAGGAAAGAGAAGTGGGAGGGGCAGGCTCTGGCTGTACTAGGTTAGAGATGCTCAGATCTTCAAACTGAGGGATCAACTAGTAGTCCGATGTGTGAGTTAGAGGCAGAGAAAGTAGGCTGGATACAGTCAGGTCAGTGTTGTATTTCAAGTCCCTCGAGTAGGTGTGGTTACAGAAGAAGTGATTATACACAGGAAGTGTTAAATTACATTCTGAGCTTTTTCACCCAAAGTGGTTGGGAAGATGTGGAAGAATCAGAAAAGAAAAGAATGGAAGGAAGGAAGAAAAGAAATGAAAAGAAAAGAAAGAAGCAGCAGGAAATTACATTCATTTTGAGCTTTCATATTGTCTGTCTGTCCACATTGCCAATCTCCAACTTCCCACCCTCCAGTCCTTTAGTATTACCCTTTAAGGTCCCTACTTTCTCAACAGAATGCTTCCCAATGTACAGAGATTCAGAGTATGATCCTAGCCAGGTGTGGAGGTGAGTACCGTTAGTCCTATCACTCAAGAGGCAGAGGCAAGCCGATCTCTGTGAGTATGAGGCCAGCCTGATCTACATAGTGAGTTCCAGGACAGCCAGGACTATATAGTGAAACCCTGTCTCAAACAAACAAGCAAAACAAACAAAGAGAGTCTGATCCTTTGCCTTCTCTTCTTGCAGACGTAAGGAGAAAATGTATTATTTGATGAATTGAGCTAACCAAAGGCACAGTGGATAAGAGTGCTTGATGCACAAATGTGAGGACCTGAGTTCAGGTCCCCAGTGCCCACATGAATAGTTAAGCTTGACCATGCAATGCTGTATTCCCAGTTAGTTGATGGGTGGTAGAGGTAAGATTACTAGGCTGCCAGCCTAGCTGAAAACTGAGCTCCAGGCCTGGAAACTTGTCTTCAGGCCACACACATGAGTTTCTCTGTATATAAGGAGGACTGAGAGGTCCTCAGTTAGTCTCCACCTTATTCACAAGGCAATAGTCTCTCCAGTGAAGCTAGAACTTGCTAACATGGGCTAACCTTGCTAGCCAAGTTTCTTTTAGAACCTCTTGTCTCCATTGTCCCAGCACTGAAATTAGAAGGTAGCCTAGCTGACGTTTATGTGAGTACCGTGGATCTGAGCTCTGGTGCCACTTATTCATCAGCATTTTATCCATTGAGCATCTCCCCAGCCCCAGTGTGTTTTATATTTAATACACAACAGGTTTCCTGACTAAAGAAACCACTGTAACACTTTTGGGGATGTTACCCTGATTTTTATGATGGAACCAAATAGATTTATCATATCTACAAGACATTAGAAGAAATATCATGACATGAAACTTTCTGTTAGATGCCAAAACAAAAAGGGGGAAGTAGGTGTATGGTTATGGATGAAAATTTGGTAACATTTTATGTCAAGAAATTGATTCTGGGAATAAATGTAATGTTTCCTCATTTAAATAAACATTTCCCTCTACATAAATAAATGACCGGAGATTTCATTTTAGACTGATCACTTTCTGTTTGCTCATTCAGATTCCCTTTGCAACTTAAAATTTATTATATGTATTTATTGTACAGAGTAACTGTCACATAAGAATGTTTTCAAGCAAGTGTATATTGTATATTTAACAGATGTTCTCCTTTACCCCATCACTTTTTCTTTATTCCCTCTTCCCCTTTCCAATAGTTCCCTTTGTTTTTCCCCTAGACAGTTTTGATTCTACTAAGATACCAATATATATATATATACATATTGATTGATTTATGTGCCAATATATGGGCTAATGAGATAAACATGCAGTTTCAAAAGATGAAGGACAATGACCAATACACCCACGAAAAAATGCTTACCCTCAATGGGCATCAGAGAAATGCAAATTAAAAGTACATTGACATTCCATCTCACTTTGGTTAGAGTGGGAATCATTAAGAAAACAGATAATAAAAAGTGCTAGGGAGGATGTGGAGAAAAGAAAACCTGAGGATCCAAGATGGTGGCAGCCCACAGGGATGCATTTTGATTGTGGGGAAAACAGCTATAACACCACAGAGTTATAAGATGCTGAGCAATAATCTGAGTGGCATAAACCCGCTGGGTTTCACCCAGCGACCCAGGGACCTTTAAAAGTCCCTGGGCAAGACTCTCCTCTCCTCTCTTGGACACTCAGAAAAACAGACCAGCAGAAATCACGGAAGCCGCTGAATCCGGGAATCGTCACCAGGATAGGGACAGGGTAAGAGCCACTCAAATACCCAGTGAGCAGCTCCGAACCTCAGACAGGGTTACTCACCAGCCTCCTGGGCTCCCAGATTCCATTCAGGCATTCGGACACCAAGTGGAAGATTAGCGGAGCCGTGGGAATGGGATATCTCTCAGTGGAACCATTGTGGCCCCAAGCCACAGCACATTCTGAGCTGTGGGGTGGCAGCAGGACCTGCTGGGCAGCAGCAGGACCACAGCACAGTGGCATTTTGGCAAATGCAAGCATATTTGGGCTTCCGCAGAGGGGAGTTGGACAAACAGGCCCCTCTATTGGGTTTGCAGTCACTGGGAAGAACACTGCAGCTAGACAGAGCAGCAGGATACACTTCTGGCAGCAGATTACGCTGCTACACCACTGCAGTCTCCCAGGACTTGGAAGACAGTGGCTCCAATTGCCAGTATCCAAGGACAGCTCCAGACAGACATAGGAGCGGTGAGATCAGAACAGGCAGAAAGGTGGGCAGCAGGGTTGTAAGGCGGCTCGGATCTCCACATGGTCCAAGCCCTGGGGAGGTTATGGGGTTACTATCAGACTCCTTTGCTAGGGCTGGCTCTTACAGCGGGAAACTAGATCTTCAGCATATATATTTCCACCCCTGGAGCAGTGAGGTCTTGGCCTAGGCGCACTGCTGAGTGACTCAGCCTAAAGGGCTTAGGGCTTAGGGCCGAGAGGCACAGAAGTGCCCTGGGGACCATCTAGACAGGTGCAAACCCATCTGGGCTGGCCCAGCAGGGACAACAAAGAACTCAGTATGGGAAATATAGACGCTGAAGGATCAGAAATCCCAGATATGAACACTGAGCGCCTCCCAACAGGAAACTGTACTCCCTCCCTGTCGGATCCTTTCAGGACTCCAGCTGGTGGACTCAACCCCCAAACTTAGAACCTCCAGAGTCCACAGCATCTGTGCTTGGACACCCAGGAACATACCAGCAGAGCCGCTACATGCTGAATACCCAGACTGCAACACAGAGATCTCTGACTCAGGAGTAGTGAAACAATCCTGGGCCATTCCTCAATGCCTGGAAGTGAGCTGTACCAGCTCAAAGTTCTTCTGGCTATTAGATGCACATTGATCCTGAGATCCCACAGAGAGCAGCTTGGTAGGACCACCAACACGGTACAACAAGTAAGCTGCAGGGGAGCTACAGGCCCAGCCAACAGTCTGTGACCTGCCAACCTGCACTGTCATCTATATAAAGACCAGTTGGATCCCAGGAATCTATAGGAACACATCCCACCACAACCCCTCACCTGAGTCCCCAATTGGGACAAAACAGGAAGGGGTGAGCTCTGGGAGACACACTGAGAACCAACCTCCACACAAGGCCCCATCCAGCCTGTGGACAGCTACAGATCACCAAGCTATACGACTTCTACAACAAAGCTCCCCTCATGGCACCAAGCCCAGAAGGCACCAGGAACAAACAGCTAAGAACAACCAAATGGCTAAAGGTCAGTGAAAAAACAGAAACAACAAAAGTCAGGGAAATATGACTCCAACAAAATGCAGCTGTGATAGTACAGCAAGCTCTGACCACTCCACCACAGCTGAAACACATGAAAACGATGACCAATCTATATTCTGGAAAGTAATAGAGTCCTTTCAAGAAGAATTTAAAACTCTGAATGAATTCAAAGATTCCACAATTTTACAAGTGACAGCAACGGAGAATACCATTAGAGATCTCCAAGCCAAAGTGTCTCAACTTGAACAGGAAAGAGACAAGGCAACAAGCAAATTGGAGCAGGAAACGTGTAAAATGAATAAAATGTTTCAAGACTTGAAACAGGAAGTAGAAGCAATAAAGGAAACAGAGATAAGAGTGGAAGTGGAGAATCAAGGGAAAAGAACAGGAACTACAGACATGAGTATCAAAAATAGGATACAAGAGATGGAAGACAGGATCTCAGGTGTGGAAGATTTGATGCAAGAAATCAGTACAACAACCAAAGAAAATGAGAAAGCTACAAAAGTTCTCACCCATAACATCCAGGAAATCAAGGACTCAATGAAAAGATGGAACCTAAGAATTATAGGCATAGAGGAAAGAGAAGATTCCCTACTCCAAGGTCCAGGAAATATCTTCAACAAAATCATAGAAGAAAACTTGCCAAACCTAAAGAAAGAGATGCCAATAAAATTCCAAGAGGCATACAGAACACCAAACAGATAAGATCAGAAAACAAACTCCTCTCACCACATAATAATTGAAACTCCAAATGTACAGAACAAAGAAAGAATTACACCTGAATTCTCCTCAGAAATTTAAAAGCCAGAAGGGCCTGGGAAGATGTCCTACAAGCCCTGAGAAAACATAGGTGCTCAGCCAGACTACTACACCCAGCAAAACTCTCTATCAACATAGATGGAGAAACCAAGATATTCCATGACAAAATCAAATTTAAGCAGTATCTACCCACAAATCCAGCCCTACAGAAGATCCTAGAAAGAAAATTCCAACCCAGAGAAGATAACTACACCCAAGAAAACAGAGGAAACAAAAAACTCCACTGCACCTAAACCAAAAGAAACACAGAACCACCACCTACACCAAAATAATAGGAAACAACAACCTTTGGTCATTAATATCCACCAACATCAATGGACTCAACTCCACAATAAAAAGACACAAACTTACAGATTGTATCCATAAACAAGACCCATCATTTTACTGCATACACGAAATGCATCTCACTAACAAAGATAGATGCTACCTCAGAGTAAAGGGCTGGAAAAAGGTTTTCCAAGCAAATGGACCCAGGAAGCAAGCTGGAGCAGCCATCTTAATATCAAACAAAATAGACTTCTAACTGAAGTTAATCAAAAAAGATAGAGAAGGGCATTACATACTCATTAAAGGAAATATTCATCAAGAGGACATCTCAATATTGAATAGCCATGCCTCAAATACAAAGGCGCCTTCATTTGTAAAAGAAACTCTTCTAAAGTTTGAATCACACATCGATCCCCACACATTAGTAGTGGGAGACTTCAACACCTCACTCACAACAATGGACAGGCCATCAAGACAGAAACCAAACAGAGAAATAATGAGTCTAACAGAGCTCATGAACCAAATGGACCTAATAGATATCTACAGAACGTTTCACCCAAACACAAAAGAATACTCCTTCTCAGCACTGCACGGAACCTTCTCCAAAATTTACCATATAGTTGGACACAAAGCAAGCCTCAACAAGAAAATGGAAATAATCCCTTGTATCTTATCAGACCACCATGGAATAAAGCTGGACTTCAACAACAACAGAAATAACAGAAAGCCTACACACTCATGGAAACTGAGCACTCTTTATTGAATGACTACTGGGTCAGAGAAGAAAAAAAGAAGGAAATCAAAGACTTCTTAAAATCCAATGAAAATGGAGGCACAAAATATCCAAACCTATGGGACACAATGAAAGCTGTTCTACGAGGAAAGTTCATAGCACTAAGTGCCTTCAAAAAGAAAATTGTGACAGCTCATATTAGCGAATTAACAGCTAAACACTATGAATTGGAAAAAAAAAAAGAAGCAAACACTCACAAGAGATGCAGAAGGCAGAAAATCATCAAACTTAGGGCTGAAATCAACAATTTAGAAACAAAAAGAACAATCCAAAGAATCAATGGAAGCAAGAGTTGGTTCTTTGAGAAAATCAACAAAATAGACAAATCCTCAGCCAAATTAACTGAAAGGCAGAGAGAGGAAAAAAAACCCAAGTCAACAAAATCAGAAATGAAAAGAGAGAAAAAACAACAGACATTGAGGAAATCCAGGGAATCTTTAGGTCCTACTTTAAAAATCTATACTCTACCAAATATGAAAACTTAAGTGAAATGGACAATTTTCTTGATAGACTCCACCTTCCGAAGCTAAATCAAGATCAGGTTAACAGATTAAACAGCCCTATAACTCCTAAGGAAATAGAAACAGTCATTAAAAATCTCCCAACCAAAAGAAGCCCAGGGCCAGATGGTTTCAGCACAGAATTCTATCAGACCTTCAATGAAGAGCTAATACCAATACTCTTCAAACTCGTCCACAAAATAGAATCAGAAAGAACACTGCCAAACTCATTCTATGAGGTTACAGTCACCCTGATTCCTAAACCACACAAAGACCCAACAAACAAACAGAACTTCAGACCAGTCTCCATCATGAACATAGATGCAAAAATACTTAATAAAATACTGGCAAACTGAATCCAAGAACACATCAAAAGTATCATACACCATGATCAAGTAGGCTTCATCCTAGGAATGGAGGCATGGTTCAACATACGAAAATCCATCAACATAATTCACCAAATAAACAAGTTGAAAGAAAAACACCACATGATAATCTTGTTAGATGCTGAAAAAGCAGTTGACAAAATCCAACACCCCTTCATGCTAAAAGTCCTGGAGAGAATGGGCATACCAGGACCGTACCTAGAAATAATAAAGGCGATATACAGCAAGCTAGTAGCCAACATCAAAATAAATGGAGAGAAACTTGAAGCATTTCCTCTAAACCCAGGGACAAGACAAGGATGCCCACTTTCGCCATATCTTTTCAACATAGTACTTGAAGTTCTTGCTAGAGCAATAAGACAACTAAAGGAGATCAAGGGGATACAAATTGGAAAGGAAGAAGTCAAATTATCCCTATTTGCAGATGATATGATAGTATACATAAGCGACCCCAAAAATTTCACCAGAGAACTCTTACAGATGGTAAACACCTTCAGCAAGGTGGCTGGATACAAAATTAATTCAAAAAAATCAGAAGCCCTTCTTTATATAAAACATAAATGAGCTGAGAAAGAAATTAGGGGAACAACACCCTTCACAATAGCCACAAACAATATAAAATACCTGGGAGTAACTCTAACCAAGCAAGTGAAAGACCTTTATGACAAGAACTTCAAGTCCTTGAAGAAAGAAATTGAAGAGGCAACCAGAAGATGGAAAGATCTTCCATGCTCATGGATAGGTAGGATCACCATAATAAAAATGGCCATCCTACCAAAAGCAATATACAGATTCAATGCAATTCCTATCAAAATACCAACACAATTCTTTATAGACCTGGAAAAAGCAATTCTCAACTTCATATGGAATAACAAAAAACCCAGAATAGCTTAATCAATCTGTACAATAAAAAAAAATCTGTAGGTATCACCATCCCAGATTTCAAGCTGTACTACAGAGCAATAGTAATAAAAACAGCATGGTACTGGTACAGAAACAGAAGAGTGGATCAATGGAATAGAATTCAAGTCACAGAAATGAACCCACAAACCTATGGTCACTTAATTTTTGACAAAGAAGCCAAAACCATACAATCGAAAAAGGACAGAATCTTCAACAAATGGTGTTGGTCCAATTGGATGTCCACATGTAAAAGAATGAAATTAGACCCATACTTATCACCTTGTACAAAACTTAAGTCCAAATGGATCAAAGACCTTAACATAAGGCCGGACACTCTAATTCTATTAGAAAAGAAAGTGGGGAAAACCCTCAAACTCATTGGCACAGGTGACAACTTCCTGAACAGAACACCAACAGCTCAGGATCTAAGAACAAAATAAATGTGACTTCATGAAACTGAAAAGCTTCTGTAAGGCAAAAGACACTGTCATTCGAACAAAATGGCAACCTACAGATTGGGAAAATATCTTCACCAACCCCACATCTGACAGAGGGCTGATATCCATAACTTACAAAGAACTCTAGAAATTAAATGCCAAGAAACCAAATAATCCAATCAAAAAATGGGGAGCAGAGCTAAACAGAGAATTTACAAAGGAGGAATTCTTAATGGTTGAGAGACACTTGCAGAAATGCTCAACATCCTTAATCATCAGAGAAATGCAACTCAAGATGACTCTGAGATTCCATCTCACACCTGTCAGAATGGATAAGATCAAAAGCTCAAATGATAGCACATGCTGGCGAAGGTGTGGAGAAAGGGGAACCCTCCTCCATTGCTGGTGGGAGTGCAACCAGTCTGGCAATAACTTAGAAAACTTGGAATAGCTCTGCCTTGGGACCCAGCCATACCACTTCTGTGTATACATCCAAACGACTCCTCACCAAATCACAAGGAACTTTCCTCATATATGTTAATAGCAGCCTTATTTGTAATAGCTAGAAACTGGAAACAACCCAGATGTCCCTCAACTGAAGAATGGATTAAAAAACTGTGGTACATCTACACAATGGAATACTACTCAGCTATCAGAAACAAAGAAATCATGCAATTTGCAGCCAAATGGATGGAACTAGAGAAGCTCATCCTGAGTGAGCTAACCTAGTCACAGAAGGATGCACATGGCATCTATTCACTTATAGTAGGATTTTAGACATATAGTTATCCTATATAGCCATATATAGGATAACTGTACTACAAAGAATGCACCAAAGGGAACATGAACATAGACTTTTTTTTCTGTCAGTGAGACCCTTTGCCCTAGTGGTGCTGCCTTGTATGCACCCAGTGTCTGAGGAGGCTCTTGGCCCTCATATGACTGAACTGTGGTGGGAGACTGATGTAGGGACACTCCACTCCAGAGGAGTGGGAAAGAAGGGATAGAGGGTAGAGGGTGGGAGTGTGGGAGTGGGAGGGGTGGAAAGAGGACACTATGATGAAGATGTAACCTGAAGTAATGAATGAATGAATGAATGAATGAATGAATGAAAAAGAAAATCTGCAGGTGGGAATGTAAACTTGCGTAGCCACTACAGAATATCAATATAAATATTAATCACAAAATTAAGAACAGTTCAACTATAAGACCCAGCTATTCCACTCTTGGGTATTTACCAAAAGGATTCCATGTCACTGGATCACAGAGATACTTTCTACCTTTTTATTTATTTAAAAACATTGTTATTTTAAGTGTGTGTGTGTATGCCAGAAGAGGGTGTTGGATTCCTGGAGATGGAGTTACAGACAGTTGTATACCCCTGAAATAATGGGTGCTAGACACAAAACTCCTGTCCTCTGTAAGAGCATCAAGCTTACTTAAGCACTGAGCTATCTCTCCAGCCCCAACTATCCACCATTCTCAGCATGTGTTCTCTGGAGGAAGTTCACCAAAATTGACCCATTCAAGCAATGGTCTTGCTTCTGCCTTGTAGTTGCATTAGCTAATGGGAAGACACTGGTAGGAAGATGTGACTTTAAAGAATGTAGATCATTCAATTGTGCCTCTCCACTAACTCTTAAGCCATTTACACAACTTCATACAGTTCTATTAAGATTTCCTCAAAGTTGGCTGGAGAGATGGTTCAGAGGTTAAGGGCACTTGCAGCTCTTCCAGAGGTCTTGAGTTCAATTCCCAGAAACCACATGGTGACTCACAACCATCTATAATGAAATCTGGTGCCCTCTTCTGGTGTGCAGGCATACATACTTCAATTCTGAACATTGTATACATAATAATAAATAAATCGTTTTTTCCTTTATTTTTTATTTCTTCAAGTTAAATCTCAATCGCAGTCCCTCCCTATTCCCCCCTCCAGTCCCACCCTCCCACCCTCAACCCCACATCCTCTTTCCTTTTTTTTAAAGTTTAAGTTATATCTTATTTCCCCTACAGTTTCCCCTTTCAGTCCAACAAATGGCTCGTTCTCTTATAATAATAAATACAATAAAAAACAACAGAGGTAATTAGGCCACAGTTATGGGGGTTATATGACAGCGTACATTCCCAATGTCCAGTCCATATGTATTTGGCACCTGACTTTAACATTCTACTATCTAGCCATCTCCATGAGTTTAAAGTTCTATATCTAACTCAACATTCATACTAACTTGCAACACAATTTTAAAAGCATCTTCTTAGATCTATAACACCCTCTTGACTCCTAAACAACTCAAAATTTAATTATGAGACTCTAGCTATCTGTTCTTCAACCACCTCAGAGACCTGAGAGGGATAAATATATCTGATTTTATAGGAAGTACAGGACCTGCATCTTCCAAAACTAAGAAATGACATACCAGTGGCTGCCTGGACAGTTCCCATTTTTTCTCCATACATTACCACATCGATCTTCAGTCATTTGGCCCCTTTTCTCTGAGAGAAATTGATTGTTGAGCAGGGGTTATGAAGGACTTGCCTACCCTGTCTTGGCAGAGCTAGGCTGTCCACTTACCTGCTTCCAAGTTTTGTCCTTTTTGGACAGCATTCTGTCTACAGTTGGAGCAATGGGCTTTTCCTACCAAGAGATAGGCTTGCGACTAATTCAACCATCTCCCACTGGAGATTCTTCGATGCTCATCTTCTACTTTGGGTAGAATAGGGGGGTGCTGTCAGGAGTTGATATGTCTTGATGTAAAAATATCTAAAGTTACGAAAACATCTTTAAATGCCATATTCTGCAGATCTCTTGAGGTTTTTGAAGAGACTCTGTCTATCTCTTATATTAGGGTAAGCAGATGTTGCTTGTTTCTTAGCAGCTTTATTTCTGATTAGCTTAGAAAATAACTATAATAGGCTGTCATAGTACCTAACAGAATGACCAGCTTGCATAACTATTAGTTTGCATTTCTTAATTATCCTAAACAGTTTATTACAATTAGTAGTAAAAGGCCGAAACATCACATTTCATTTTTTTTTCTTTACCTCCTGGCCCTTCCATCCCATTTCTCTGGGGTGGGGTGTCATTATATAACAGTCCCTCATCTCAGTTGAGAGGTCGTATGAGGGCCAAGAACCTCCTCATTCATTGGGGGTCTACGAGGCAGTACCATCAGTGAAAAGTGTCTCATGGCCTGGGAGAGAGAACTGAAAAACAAACAAACAAATAAGCAGACAAATAGATAAAAAAGACTAAAAAATATAAAAAATAAAAATAAAAAGTCTATGTCCAAGTTCCCTTTGATGTGTTAGTTTTAGTATCGATACCTTCTATTATATAGCTAAAATCCTACTATAAATGAATAGATGCTGTAAAAAATATGACTAATTAAATTGTTTAACCAGTATTTATATTATTGTTAATTGGTTTGGCGGTTGTTAATTCTCATCCAGACATTATAAATGAGCACACAGAGACACAGGATGGATTTTACAAGCCTAGGCCTGGATGGAGCAATCTTGGCCCAACTGAGCTAGCTCATAATTCTGTTTCCCAAATATGAGCCCATATATACATACGTCCCCTTGGACTACCATTCTCCATGCCATGTCGATGTTCCTGGCCATGTGGAATGAGGTTCTTTTTTCTCACCCATGGTGTGTGTCTTCTTCTTCCTGCTGCTGGCTAGAATGAATTAATCCTCTGTCTAAAGCATAGGCTTCCTGTTAGGAAGTCCCACCTTTTTCTGTCTTTGTCCAATCTCAGCCCTCAGCATTTTATTTAACCAATCAGAATCAAGGTAAGTAACAGACAGCAAGCAGCACCAATTAATTAACATTTAGAATGCGTAACACTACCCCAACAAGATGCCATATGCATTTTTCTGAGTCTGGCATACCTCACTCAGGATGAGCTTTTCTAATTCCATCCATTTGGCTGCAAATTGCATAATTTCATTGTTCCTGATAGCTGAATAATATTCCATTGTTTAGATGTACCACAGTTTTTTTAACCCATTCTTTGGTGGAGGGACATCTGGGTTGTTTCCAGTTTCTAGCTATTACAAATAAGGCTACTATAAACATAGGTGAGGAAACATCCTTATGATTCTGTGAAGAGGCATTTGGATGTATACCCAGAAGTGGTATGGCTGGGTCCTGAGGCAGAGCTATTCCAAGTTTTATAAGGTATCAACAGACTGACCTCCTTGGTGGTTGCACAAGCCTTCATTCCCACCAGCAATGGAGGAGGGTTCCCCTTTCTCCACACCCCCACCAGCCTGTGCTGTCATTTGAGCTTTTGATCGTATCCATTCTGAAAGGTGTGAGATGGAATCTCAGTAGTCTTGAGTTGCATTTCTCTGATGATTAAGGATGTTGAGCATTTCTTCAAGTGTCTCAGCCATTAGGGATTCCTCCTTTGTGAATTCTCTATTTAGCTTTTTCCCCCATTTTTTGATTGGATTATTTGGTTTCTTGGCATTTAATTTCTTGAGTTCTTTGTAGATTTTTGATATTAGCCCTCTGTCAGATGTGGGGTTGGTTTAGATTTTCTCCCATTCTGTAGGCTGCCGTTTTGTTCGAATGACAGTGTCTTTTGCCTTACAGAAGCTTTTCAGTTTCATGAGGTCCCATTTATTGATTGTTGATCTCAGGTCCTGAGCTGTTGGTGTTCTGTTCAGGAAGTGTCGCCTGTGCCAATGAGTTCGAGTGTTTCTCCCACTTTTTCTTTAGTAGATTTAGTGTGACCGGCCTTATGTTAAGGTCTTTGATCCACATGGACTTAAGTTTTGTACAAGGTAATAAGTATGGGTCTAATTTCATTGTTTTACAAGTGGACATCCAGTTGGACCAGCACTATTTGTTCAAGATGCTGTCCTTCCATTTTGCCATTTTGGCTTCTTTGTCAAAAATTAGGTGGCCATAAGTGTGTGGGTCTATTTCTGGATCTTCAATTCGATTCCATTGACCTACTGGTCTGTTTCTATACCAATACCATGCTGTTTTTACTACTATTGCTCTGTAGTACAGCTTGAAATCTGGGATGGTGATACCTCCAGATGTTTTTTTATTGTACAGGATTGATTTAGCTATTCTGGGCTTTTTGTTGTTCCATATGAAATCGAGAATAGCTCTTTCCATGTCTATAAAATATTGTGTTGATATTTTGATAGGAATTGCATTGAATCTATATATTGCTTTTGGTAGGATAGCCATTTTTATTATGTTGATCCTACCTATCCATGAGCATGGGAGGTCTTTCCATCTTCTAAAGGCCTCTTCCATTTCTTTCTTCAGTGGCTTGAAGTTCTTGTTGTAAAGGTCCTTTACTTGCTTGGTTAAAGTTACCCCCAGGTATTTTATGTTGTTTGTGGCTATTGTGAAGGGGGTTGTTTCCGTTATTTCTTTCTCAGCCCATTTTTAAAGAAGGGCTTCTGATTTTTTTAAATTAATTTTGTATCCAGCCACCTTGCTGAAGGTGTTTATCTGCTGTAAGAGTTCTCTGGTAGAATTTTTGGGGTCGTTTATGTATACTATCATATCATCTGCAAATAGGGATAATTTGACTTCTTCATTTCCAATGTTTATCCCCTTGATCTCCTTTAGTTGTCCTATTGCTCTAGCAAGAACTTCAAGTAGTGTATTGAAGAGATATGGTGAAAGTGGACATCCTTGTCTTGCCCCTGAGTTTAGAGGAAATGCTTCAAGTTTCTCTCCATTTCATTTGATGTTGGCCACTGGCCTGCTGTATATTGCCTTTATTATTTCTAGGTACGGTCCTGGTATGCCCGTTCTCTCCAGGGCTTTTAGCATGAAGGGGTGTTGGATTTTATCAAAATGCTTTTTCTGCATCTAGCGAGATTATCATGTGGTTTTTTTCTTTCATCTTGTTTATATGGTGAATGACGTTGATAGACTTTCGTATGTTGAACCATCCCTGCATTCCTGGGATGAAGCCTACTTGATCATGGTGTATGATACTTTTGATGTGTTCTTGAATTCTGTTTTCTAGTATTTTGTTAAGTATTTTTGCATCTATGTTCATAAGGGAGATTGGTCTGAAGTTCTCTTTCTTTGTTGGGTCTTTGTGTGGTTTAGGAATCAGGGTGACTGTGGCCTTATAGAATGAGTTTGGCAATATTCTTTCAGATTCTATTTTGTGAAAGAGTTTGAAAAGTATTGTTGTTAGCCCCTCTTTGAAGGTCCGGTAGAATTCTGTGCTAAAGCCATCTGGCCCTGGGCTTCTTTTGGTTGGGAGATTTTTAATGACTGTTTCTATTTCCTTAGGGGTTATAGGGCTGTTTAATATGTTTATCTGATCTTGATTTAGCTTCGGTAGATGGAATCTATCAAGAAAATTGTCCATTTTACTTAAGTTTTCAAATTTGGTGGAGTATAGATTTTTAAAGTAGGATCCAAATAATCTGGATTTCCTCAATGTCTGTTGTTATTTCTCACTTTTCATTTCTGATTTTGTTGATTTGTGTTTTCTCCCTCCGTCTTTTAGTTAATTTCGCTAAGGGTCTGTCTATTTTGTTGATTTTCTCAAAGAACCAACTCTTGGTTTCATTGATTCTTTGTATAGTTCTTTTTGTTTCTAAGTTGTTGATTTCAGCCCTAAGTTTGATGATCTCCTGTCTTCTGCTCCTCTTGGGAGTGTTTGCTTCTTCTTTTTTTTTCTTTCCAATTCACCCAGTTTATCTGTTAATTCGCTAATATAAGCTGTCACAATTTTCTTTTTGAAAGCACTTAGAGCTATGAACTTTCCTCGTAGAACAGCTTTCATTGTGTCCCATAGGTTTGGGTATATTGTGTCTTCATTTTCATTGGATTTTAAGAAGTCTTTGATTTCCTTCTGTATTTCTTCCCTGACCCAGTGGTCCTCTAGTAAAGAGTTGTTCAATTTCCATGTGAGTGTAGACTTTCTGTTGATTCTTTTTCTATTGAAGTCCAGCTTTATTCCATGGTGGTCTGACAAGATAGAAGGGGTTATTTCAATTTTCTTGTATCTGTTGAGGCTATCTTTGTGTCCAACAATATGGTCGATTTTGGAGAAGGTTCCGTGAGGTGCTGACAAGAAGGTGTATTCTTTTGTGTTTGGGTGAAACGTTCTGTAGATATCTGTTAGTTCCATTTGGTTCATGATCTCTATTAGACTCATTATTTCTGTTTGGCTTCTGTCTTGATGACCTGTCCATAGTTGTGAGTGGGGTGTTGAAGTCTCCCACTATTAAAGTGTTTGGATTGATGTGCGATTTAAGTTTTAGAAGCATTTCTTTTATAAATGTAGGTGCCTTTTTTGGGGGGGCGTAGATGTTCAATATTGAGATGTCCTCTTGGTGGATATTTCCTTTAACGAGTATGTAATGCCCTTCTCTGTCTTTTTTTATTGACTTCAATTGGAAGTCTATTTTGTTTTATATTAGGGTGGTTACTCCAGCTTGTTTCCTGGGTCCATTTGCTTGGAAAACCTTTTCCCAGCCCTTTACTCTGAGGTAGTGTTTATCTTCAATAGTGAGATGTGTTTCTTGTATACAGCAAAAAGATGTGTCTTGTTTACGGATCCAGTCTGTAAATCTGTGTCTTTTTATTGGCGAGTTGAGTCCATTGATGTTGATGGATATTAGTGACCAGGGGTTGTTATTTCCCATTATTTTGGTTTAGCTGGCTGTCTTGTGTTTCTCTTTTGTTTAGTTGCTGTGGAGGTTTCTATTTCCTCTGTTTTCTTGGGTGTAGTTATCTTCTCTG
>CAJQZJ010000450.1:2138813-2175494 GCA_907164525.1 Lophiomys imhausi | reverse complement strand
CACACACACACACACACACACACACACACACACACACACACACACACACCAGAACCTGGGTGGCACTGACACCAGAAGAAAGGGCGTCTCCAGCAAAAGATTCCACATGGCCTTTTCCAAAGTGAAGAGCAGGGTGAAAGGCGGAGAAGCTGCGACAGGGTCCATCACTGCCATCTCAGGGAAACCATGTGTTTCCAACCCTAAGAGAAAATTCAACTTTCCAGCCACTTTTTTCTGGAATACTCAGAGACGCAGCTGAGGAATCCAAGTAGGATGAAAGGGAAGGAAGATAATGGATGAACTGGTACCAGGGATGACTCCAGTGGGGAAGCCTTTCTTAGTGCCGCCTTCAGAGCCATGGCAACAGCAACAGGAAGTACACGTGCCACATGAAGCACGAATAGAAGTGGAGGGACAGGAGAGGAGGACTACTTAAGACTGGCAGGTTCTAGGACTGTATAGGAACCCAGAGAGGTAACTTCCAGTCTCCATCCTGGGATCTGTCTAAATATTCCTTCTAAAGCTGTTGTGACCTGCAGGCTGAGGATTTGATATGTGAAACATGTTGCCTAAATATTCCTGCTGTGCCAGAATTGAGAAGTGTGCCAATCCCCTGGAGATACTCCTTCCACTCTGGTGCTTGCCCTGTCTTCTTTGCAGCCCTCAACCTTTAGAACTAACTGCCCACCTCCATGCCCACAACAATGAGAAGGCCACTGCGGGTCCTCTCTCCAGGAACATTTGCATTTTCTCCTGCTAAGTCTCCCTGCCTATGGCCATGTGGCAGTGGGAAAGATTATGCCATTTCATGTTGTCTTTTTCTTTCATCCTCCTCTCTAATTACTTCTCTTGGTCTTGCAACTCCCGAATGGTTCTGCATCATATCCACAGCCTTCAATATCCTGTACACCTCCACTCTATTGGCCACACACTTTCTTACCATATACCAGATCAGTATATATGAACTCCCCTCAAAAACATTTGTGCTGCTCCTTTTTTCCCTCCTCCCTAACTTGTAAATGCCACAGTAACAAAATCTGTCTTCTTACTCCACTGCTTACACTAGAGCTCCAAGAGCACCAACACCAACTCTTCGTATGCTATCCACTGATCATTCCTTGAATAACCGTAAGTGTAATGGTTTAGTTGATGAAGTACTTGCCTCAGCAAGCATGGAGACCTGGGTTTGTATCCTCAGCACCCAGTAAGCATATTTGTAACCCCAGAGCTAGGATGCGGGGGGGGGGTAGTAGGGGGAGACAGACAGATTTCTGAAACTCACTGGCCAGTTTAGCGAAGATGCCCAGCTCCAGGTTCAATAAGTGACCCTGTCTCAAAAACAAAGGTAGAGAGCAAGTAGGAGGCAACAGATCTCAAGGTCAAGGACTGCCTGGGCTACAGAATTCAAGGTCAGCCCGTGCAGCCTAGTGAGACCCTGGGGAAGTAGCCAGAAAGAAAAAAAGTATCTGAAAAGAAGAAAAAAGTGGTCCGAAAAGGCACTGTCAGGTGACCTAATCTTTGTCACTTTGTGACAACTGACCCCAGAGGCAGTTGTGAGGGGAACAGGAGAATTGGGAAGCAGAAATGAAGGCTGTGACCTGTGAAGATATGGCTGTGAAGTCCACTTTGGAGGAGTGGGCTTTGCAGGATTCTTCCCCACAAAAACTCCATGGGTATGTGATGCAGGAAGGCAGGAAGCCTTCAGGAACCTGGTGGCAACAGAAAGACCAGAACTTTGAAGATGACTACAGAAATGCCAGGAGAAATCTCTATGCCAGAAGTCATAGAGAAAGACTTTGAACATAGCAATCAATGGGGAAAAAATTCAGCTGGATTCTAAATCCCATTGTGAACAAGAAAATCCTTATAGAGTAAAACCATAGGAAGGGCAGGTATGTGAAAATGGAGATATCCTTGGTGTTCACTTGTCCCTAAATGTTCACACCACCCACCACTCAGAATGGAAACCAATCAGTTTATGGGGTGAACGTGAAGAATGTGGACATGCCTTCACTTCTCCTCAATGGTTTCTGATGCGTGTAGGAATCACACTGAAAACTGTGAACGTATATGAATGGGAAAGCCTTCAGTTGTTCTGCCTCCCTGTGAAAATACGTAAGGTTACCAGGCATAGTGGTGCATGCCTTTGATCCCAGCACTTGGGAGGCAGAGGCAGGTGGATCTCTGTGAGTTCAAGGCCAGCCTGGTCTACAAAGTGAGTCCAGAACAACCAGGGATGCAAAGAGAAATCTTGTCTCAAAAAACCAAAAAAAAAAATGTAAGGTCACAGAAGAGAGACACTTTAAAGACAGAAAAAATATATATATATGAAATCTCTATTATCCTAAGATATCTCTTTCTAACAAAGATGAAAGCACATAATGAAGAAAATTCATCAATTTTAAAAACCTGGGAGCATGTCTGGTCATGTCAATTCAATTAACAAATATAAAACAACACACTCTGGTGAGAAATATTGATTAGAAGAGATACACAAAAATCATCAATTTACCAATACAGAATGAATACACAATGGATCAAACATAAACGTGCAAGATAAATCTGTCACTTGTAGCAATGTCACAAACCTGGAGAAATTCCTCACGAAGTGGAGTGACATCAACATTAAGTAAAATGAAGCGCTTGCGTGATACAAACCAATTGTGCATAAGGCTTCCAAAATTATATAACTTGCAAGAGATGTTCTGAAAGCTTTAAATGTACCGTGTCTATCAGGTATTCATTGTGAAAGATCTTTCTAATTTCAGTCTTCAAAATAAGTGTTAAGGTAAAATAATTCTCTAAGGCACTGAGTGATTCTCAACCTTCCTAATGCTGCAACCCTTTAATACAATTCCTCATGTTTGAGTGACCCCAACCATAAAATTATTCTCATTGCTACTTCATAACTCTAATTTTCTACTATTATGAATTATAATGTAAATATCTGATATGCAAGATATGATATGTGATGCTGTGGGGAGTCATAATCCACAGGTTGAAAACTGCTGCTCTAAGGTTTCTTTAAGCAGTAGAACATGACCTTAACAGGCAATGTCTTTTCTAAATTTGGTTGTAAACTAATTGCAATTAATGGGCATTTGAGGAATTTGTTTTTATAATTGCTGGGACTTTCCTATTAGCTTCATGCATTAGGTATATATACATATATATATATATATATATCTTTAGATGAAATGAACCTTTAGTTAGTTTTGATATTATTTACTTTGAGATGTATATTTTCTTCAGAATATATTTCTGCATAGATTTTTGAGTTTTAAAACTGTTTTATACAATGTATAAATTAATAAATGTATTTCTCAGATATAGAAAAGATATCTGCAAGATAATCAATTATATCAAATATACAAGTATTTTTAAAAGAGGGCCTTGGGTATAGCTCAGCAGTCAAGGGCTTGGCTAGTACACATGAATCCCTGGTTCACTCCCCAGAACTGAAAAAAAGAATTATAAAGTAAAAAACAGCAACAAAATCCCACATGCATATATATTAAAGGCATGCAAAGATATCTCTCACAAATAATTTTAAAAGTATTATTTTCATCTCTACATATAGCAATCCACAAAAGGCACGCTGTCTAAAATGAAAGAAATAATTTATTAATAGTATTTGCTGTACAATTAATTTTTCTGATTCAGAAAAAAACATAGGAATTTTAAGATATATTACGAAAGACACATAAGCAAGAATACAGAGAAATCTGAATTTCCAAAAATCTATTAATTATTTAATATAAAAACTTCAGAATTCAGTATTAGATAACAGACTTTCAGAGAGTACATTGACCATTGACAGTATTTGAAAATGTGGAAAATTAATGTAATATACAAAACACATTGAAATAAGATGCTTATAAGCACTTCAGTAATGATTATTTCCCCTATTATTGGCTCAATGGGTAAAGTTGCCTCCAAGCCTGTGGACCTGAGTTCAATTCCCAGGACCCATATGATGGAAGGAAAAGAACCCAAAAGCTGACCTCTGAATTACACATGCATACCATGGTGCACACACACACACACACACACACACACACACACACACACACACACAATCTTAACTTTTAATTAAAAAAAAATTATTTTATGTGTATGGGTGCTTTCCCACCAGGTAGTTTGTACACCACATGCATTCTTGGTTCCAATGGAGGTCAGAAGTGGACACTGGATATCCTGGCACTGGAGTAACAGATGGCTGTGAGAAGTCATGTAGGTTCTAGGAATGAAACCCGGGTCCTCTGGAAGAGCAGCCAGTGCTCTTAAGCAATGAGCCATTGCTCCAGCCCCATTTAAATTTTTTTTAAAGAAATGAATTTCATTTTTAAAGTAAGAGAATGAATGCATACAGAGATCTCAACAGAGTAAGCAGGGAGCTGCCAGCCCTCTCCATCTAAAAATGAAGTCCGGTTGCCCAAAGACAAAAAAAAAAAAAAAAGAAACTGAGCAAATTTAAGACAGTTTTACCATGCAAAAATGGACACCCTCTTTAAATGTGGAAATGGTAGAACAAGTGTGACTGGTGTGCCCATTCCTGTCTCTCTCATCCAGAAAAAAATGAGTTTACAGAGAGGAAGACTAGAACAACATGCCCTACACACACTACCAAAGTCCACAGGAAAAAATAAGAGTGTGAGCAAAAAAGCCCACACTATGCAAATGATCTATAAGGGGGTGGTCTCTGTCATAGACTCTGTTGCCCATTAGTGGAACACCTTACTTTAGCAGGGCTGCCATGTCAAGCCCCAGTGCAAGAGGGCGCTCTTAGCCCTCATGTGACTGAAGAATTGTGGGGGCTTGATATGTGAGGGCTCCCCTCATCCAAGGAGAAGGAGAGGAGAGTGGGAGGAGGGTGGAACCTGGAGGGAGGAGGGAGGGGGCTGTGATAGAGATGTAACTTGAATAAATAAATGTTGAAAAAAAAGTCCCAATCCTCCATGTTTCTAATCTTTCACCCAGGTCCAGCCTACTTCCTCCCTTGGAAGTGTATTCTTTCCTGATGAACTGAGTCTATTACTGCTATTATCCTTAATTCTTTGTCCAGTTCCTCATTCTAGGACACAAGAAACTGGAAATCCCAGCAGATGTCCACAAAACCCCAATTTCTGCTGATATCACAGGTGTCTGTAATCTCAGCACTGGGGAGACTGAGGATTCCCAGGAGTTCAAGTTAGCTCGGACTACATAGAAAGTATCACGTGAGCCAAGGCTACATATACATAGCAAGACATAAATGTTTACCAATGGTCATCGCCTGTCAGTCTCTACGCCACAGTGGCTTAGAGGATGCTTTTCTGTCCTAGAATCCAAGAATGAGTAAAAGACACACAGAGTAAGAATGTCAAACAGCAAGCACTTTAAAAAAAAATTGCAGTAACATATGCATGCCCACAAGAAAGGGGAAGGAAAAGCCATTTAAGAATCTGTAAAAATATGAGGCTGGAGCGATGCTCAGCAGTTAGGAACACTGGCTGCTCTTCCAAAGGACTGGAGTTTAAATCCCAGCACCCACATGGCAGCTTACAGCTTACTCCAGTTCCAGGGGATCTGTCACCCTCAACAGACATACATACAGGCAAAACACCAATCTACATGAAATAAAAATAAGCAAAACTGCAAATACTACAGAGTTTTATAAAAACACCACATGCATAAACAAAGTTACCCAGAAGAAATGCTCCTGTATTCAACAGATGTTGGTTGTTGAGGGCAGGCTACTAGATTCTGTTCCTTGGCTGTCCTGGGGAGAGGAGTGGGGGCAGGGCATAACTTGTAAAGCTCCTATCCCTAGGAAAAATCCTTTGTTGTTCAACATTTACATAGGAATTCAAGGGTTACTTCTGTTTTCCAGATCAGTTCTGAAAGAACTTTGTCATACTTGTAGCTCATTACTAGGACAAACCTATCTTAGGCTAGCTAGATATGTGGGATTTTAAGCTCATTTACAGTAATTGTACAGTTAATGGGACTCACAGAGATAATTCCACATTTTTAATGTGCAAACATGGATCTCAGTATGTTTTAAATATACCTTTATGGATGAGAAAATCTTTGAAGTAAAGATCACAAAAATGGAATTAATGGTGACACAATGGGGTGATGGGACTGTGGGTAAAATTGTTTTCATTAATACTCCCAGAAAATGTCTAGAATGCAGTGAAATAAAAAAATCTATACTGGAAGAACATAATTGCAAAGGTTTTGCAAACTCCAAGGCCAGAAGGAAAAAAGAATGAGTTCCTAGGCTGCCCCCACTAAAGCAAGGCCAACTTGAAAAGAAGAGTGCTTTGTCCAAGAGGCAGGGAGTTGTTGGGAGGGAATCTCAGAAGTTGGTAACTTAATCTCCAGCTCCAAGTCAGCAACTTTTTAAAAAGGCCTCTATACTAGATAGAGAGAGCCTCTGCAGGGGCGATTTTTTTTTTTTTCCCACACTCAGAGGAGGAAGGTGTGGAGTGGCCCACTGCATCAGGAAATACTGCCATCTAAGGGTCAGAAAAATGTTTAAGTATCAGAGAACCGTCTATCTTTTCTGGGAATTTTCTGCTGCCAGTAGATTAAATAAAGATGAGAAAAGCCAACCTACTGAGACCTACTGACCAGACAGACCACACATGGAACTCATACCTTCCAAAGTAGCTAAGCGGTCTACAACAACAAAGGAAGTCTCCCTTAGTTCTCCTCCTGGACCCCTACAACAACAAAGGAAGTCTCCCTTAGTTCTCCTCCTGGACCCCTACAACAACAAAGGAAGTCTCCCTTAGTTCTCCTCCTGGACCCATAGCAACAGCAAGAAGAAAATCCCTACCACATTGTAAAGATGTTGCTCCTCGTAGTATAGTATCGATGAATTCAAAGCCTGCGCACAAGGGTCCTGAGAGGTCTTGCCAGTCTCCTTCCTGAAGCAGGTCTGCACTTTCTTTCCAATGCTGTAGTTCTTTGCTGGCCAAGGAATCCAACCACTGATGTAGAATGGGACGGCTGATAAGGCCGACCTATTGGCCTGCGAGCCACTGGACACACTCCGCCCACACCGCCCAGCCTTTGATCCTGCTTCTCTCGTGGCTGCACTCTGTCTTCCTTCCAGCTCTCATCCCCACTAATCCTAAATGCCTACCTCATTCCCCATGACACAGTACAGCAAGCCAATGGAGACTTTCCTCCTGGGGACCCTTCTCTCCCTCTCCAAAATCTCCAAATGGTGGTCATGCCCTGGGCAGCACAGAAGGCTGTATCCTTCTGTGATGTCCAGTAGCAGACAGGCACTCTGCTTGTATCTCTGTTTCTGGACAAGTATAAGAAAAATAATAAAGCTTTCTTAATTATTTTAACTCAGTCCTCATAGAAGTCTAGGGTGACAAAAAACAAACAAACATATTTACTTAAAGGGGGTTTTAACAGAACTGTGAGTAAATAGGGCCTCATGAAAAGTAGGCCTTGGTCCAGGCTCAAGAGATCACCCCTTCCAGCCTAAGCTCCATTGGTTTCTCCTATTTTCCTGAAAAACAAACAACCTAACAAACAAAACTCCTTTTGTTCACTAGCTGTTTCTTCAACTTTAAGAACAAGAGGGTAGCGCCAACCAGGCAGGAGAGTGGAAGAGAAGTACCCTACTCATCCCATTGGACACCCCTCACCCAAGAAAGTTTCTTGCACTTAAACTGTTTGAAATCTACTGGTATCAAGATCTTTAAGCTTTCCTCTTGGTGTCCCAAACAGGAAAGAAAAGGGACAAAGGAAAATAAGAAAATGAGTAAACTTGCATCCTTAGGAGTAACTCTATGTGCACCCAGAAGTAAACCAGTACGCTAAGGTCTGCAATACTGGTAAGCTGCTAACCAGGCATAAACATAACCAAGAGACATGAAAACAAAATCATCTTTTTTCAAGGTAGTGTATCTTTGCTACCTTCTTAAACTCCCTGCATCCTATCTGTATCCAACACTAAAAATCAATCTCAACAGAGTTGGGTCCTGTTCCTTCAGGTGATTGTGTGCATCTTATCTTTTCCAAGTAGCACAAGGCGCTTTTTCCTAAATTTAATTATCTGGCAACATAGATAATAGAATGTTATAGCAGAACTCTTTGCCTGTCATTTTGAAGATGTAAGAAAACTTTTGCTCTCGCTAAAATGTGTGCTTCCAGAGTTGATGGACTTATGTGCCTAAGACTGAGTATATATGCTTCTAAGAATCAAAGCCTGCAAGTTTCTGGATGCAACAAGACACCAGAACATATGTTCAGGAGTGGGACCTGTCTTATAACATGACCAGTGGTTCCCAAGAAAGGAGATCTCTATGTTCTGTCCTCTGCAATCTTAGTGTGGTGGGACCGTTAAGAATACTGTGATGTGAAATGGGGAAATTCATATTTACCTGTTTCTTCAGCCGATATACACCAAGGAGAACCCTGAGAGGGGCCAACTCTACAGTTGAACTATGATAGCAGTTTATGTAGGGCGGGGAGTCAAATGTGTAACTATGATCTTTCTCAGATTATAAATACATATGTGGAAATGTTTGGAGTTCAAGGCTCACAGAATGTTCCTTAAGACATGTTTGGGTTGTTTTACTGTTCATTTATTTATTGTATGTTTGCTGTTTTCTTTCTTTTTTGCATAATTGGGTATTCAGCCCACGGATTTACTTGTGCTATGCAAGTACAAAGCCACTCCCAGTCACAATGAATTCCCTTTAAAACTAATATCCCATATGAAATCTTAAAAATTCATTTTCACAGAATATATAATAATGTGCAGGGCTTAAATGTATGAAAGGGCACTGAGTTACAAATAATGTAAAAGACATTTTTAAAAATTAAGACAACAAATTCAAATCTCAACATAGTAACATTTTAAAGGTTAACAGTAATCTCAATACACAATGGTGCAGACACTGGCAAGTTTTCTTGGTCAAAGAAGTTTTGCAGTATCTGTCCACTTGGCAGAAACTCACAGTAGGCACACTGTTTAAATGAGGGCAATGACGTACTAACAATGTTTATTGTAGCATTCTTTTTTCTTTCTCAGAAACAATGAAGGAACTGTTAATCATGTTATAGGAGATATATATGATAGACTATTGGGAAATTTTAATTTTAAGAAAATATAGATGCTGGGTAGGGGTGATGTATGCTTTTAATCCCAGCACTCAGGAGGCACAGGCAGGTGGATCTCTCGGAGGATGACCAGCCTGGTCTACAGAGTGAGTTCCAGGACAGCCAAAGCTACACAGAGAAACCCTGTCTCAAAAAATCAGAAAAAAAGAAAAGACAATATACTAATTACATAATAGGAAAAAACTACTTCATAACCAATATTGAATAATATATTACTACAATTATGGAAAAATAAATGTAATATGCAAAACACATTAAGGATTACATTTTTTCATTTATTATCTTCTATGTATTCCAAAGTGACAACATTAGAAATGAATTAGAGAGCTAGACTTGTGACATACTTCTGTTATCTTAGAACATGGAAAGTTGAGGCAGAACAGAAACAGACTGAACTCCATATGCATACCCTATCTCAAAAGTAACCAACAAAACAAGCAAACAAAATCATCACATGGAATTAATGATAAATTAATAGTAAATATGTGAAAAACAATTTCTTCAGCAGGTTTTGTAAACTCCTACACCCAGTGGACAGGATGGATCAAAGAAGCAGCCAACTTTCTTCATGGGGACAATAAAGTAAGACTGCCAGAGGACAGAGAAAGCAAGTAGAGTTCCTGTAGGTCTTCTCTCAATGCTGACATTCCTTTTAATGTGGAAATGATAGAACAGCTATGGTTAGTGAAGCTACAACTCCCAGCCACATCCTCTACTTATCTCTTCCTTTGATAATATCATCAGGGCTAGCCAGGAGTAGTGGTGCACGCCTTTAATCCCAGCACCAGACAGGCAGAGATGGGTGGATCTCTATGAGTTCAAGGCCAGCCTGGTCTACAAAGCGAGTCCAGGATAGCCAGAGCTACACAGAGAAACCCTGTCTCGAAAAACAAAACAAAAACAAAAAAAAATCATCACTGCTTACTTGCACCACCAGCAATTCTTGGTACCTTCCGTGCCCCGCAGGAAGGAGGGAGATAATTGTTTCCACAACTACCAGCTCTGCCCTCATGGTGAAGGTAAAATTTCTGTGCATGTATAGGTAGCTTTAATGAATCAGAATCTGTGGGATCCAGTCCTTCTAGGTAGAGTACAAAAAGCATGTTATTTTGCTAAACTCTCTTAAGTTCAGAGATATGAGGAATGCACATATATTGGAGTCCTAGAGGGTAGTGATTTTAGCAAGTAGTTAGGGGAAATATTAAATGTGTAGTCACTTAGAATTTGTATTTATCTAGGCTTTTCAAATCATTTTGATGGGGACTTCATTGGGATAGTTGAAAAATAAAAGGAGAAGGTTAAGTGGCAGGGGAGGTAGGACTAGGTGGGACTTTCAGCTCTGTACCAAAGAGTGAAACAGTGGAAAATAAGATTCAATGCTAGGAGGAAGGCAGTAGCTCAGTGGTAGTGTATTCACTTGAATGCTCCAAGTTCTACCCCAGCAGGAAGCACTAATAATTATGTATCTGAAGACTACAAACATAATTAAAAAGGAAAACATTTATAATGTATGTTTCACAGTGGTATTAATTTCTACATAATAATGTGCAACATAAAGTCAATATCATTTTTCAAAATTTATAAATGATTTATAAAAAAATCAAAATTCTCTTACAATGGGAATTAACTCTGAAGAAGCATGTACCCATAGAAGAAAATTTTTGGACCTATACATATTGTCAAAAGCAAATTTAATTAATACAAAAAGTTTAGATTTGTGAAATCAATAAATCTATTTCTAGAAATATGATAAAAATGTACAAAACATTCTTTGCAATTTAAAGAAGCAATATCTTTAAGGAATGTATTAAGATTTTCCCCCTTGACCCAGTTTACACAAAATTACATAATGCTTTTCCTACTAGAATGGGAATGGGAACCTCAAGAGGTTATATTTAAGGCGATTTTGTCATACACAGACTCAAATAAACAAATAAAAAGCTGGCTTAAAAATCTCTCCCTACTACGCATGTCATGGCAAATAGTAGAGATAGTAAGTCGTGAGGACTGAAACTAAGAACCTGTTGCATTGTTTGTGCACGGAAGAACTTGTCACCCTTTATATCCGCAGCAACTACAGCACACAGATGTGCAATCACATTGTACATTACACACTTGTAGAATACCTTTTTGTGCTAAATACAAGAACAAAAGATACTCTGCGAAGGAATGCAAACCTGGAAAGAAAGGTGGTTTTAAATTCTATTAATATGCTTATTCCTCACATAGTTGAGGTAGAAGAAAGAATCACGGAGGAAACTGCCTAAGCACTACAGGATATTATGAAATGTCACCCTGTATTTGTAAACAAACTACCCTACAGAAATCAAACACTAAATCATATACACAATGTATCTATTCAAAACGTACTGCTAGCCACTATTTTATGTGCTCAAACATCGAGCAAAAAAGAAGCAAACTAGTACAGATATTCTCCTTAGCAACAATACTTTTTATAGTATTTGATATTGAGATGGGGGCTATGGGTTATTTGTATTTTTTATAGCAGTTGTTAAATAATTTTGTCACACTGAAGAAAATGCTCAGGTGAAAAATAACTCATGATAAACATACAAGATTTTTAATGTGACACAGCAATCATATATGTCAAAGGAATTATGTCTTATTTTATAAATGAGTTAAGATGCTAAAGCAAAGGTGCAAATATGCATCCCAGTATGTCTAAAAGACCCGTATGGATTAGAAAAATCTCTGAGGCAATTACCATAAAACACAATTAATGGTGACCACTGGGTAATGAAACTGTAGGGGAAAAATTTTTCATTAACACTTTCCAGAAAATTCCCAGACGGAAGTGAAACAAAGTATATACTTAAAGAACACATTGATAAAGGTCCACAAATTCCAGGACAAGCAAGGGGTAGAATAATAAGGCCTTTCAGAAAAGCCAAAACACAAGCAGCTGTAGTGTCTAGGCTGCTCCCAACAGTAAAGCCAACTTGAAAAATAAAGGGGTTTGTTCTAAGGCTGTGAATATTAACAAGGTAAACTCTAGAATTTATTAACTCAATTGCCAGTTCCAGGCAGGCACACATCATACTAAGGGAAAAGGAAGGGGAGGGAAGGAGAAAGGGTAAGAGAAGGAAAGAAGGAAAGGGAAAACAGCCTCTTTAGTTTAAAAAGACTCACAGTATTTTTTCAAACACATAGTGCAGAGGAGAAGGGATTGTATGGCGCAACACTGCCATCTAAGATTTTAAAGAAACAGACAGGCACCCACATCGGAGGATCGTCCATCTTCGGAGGATCATCCATCTTTTCCGCTGCTTTTCTGCCCACAGCCCCTAAGATGAAGGCTGGGAAAGACAGGTGGGATGAACAACACACAACACACTCAAACCTGAGCAAGGGGACTGGAGAACCATTCAAACAAAGGAAGCCTCTCTTAAGTCCCGCCTGCGGAACCATGGCAACAGCAACAGGAAGTCCCTACCACATTGGAATGATGAGCTCTTCTTAGGGTAGGATTGGCTGGCTCAGAGTCTGCAAGCATGTGCTGGAGAGGTTGTTGCCAGTCTGGCTCCGAGTCTTCTGCACTTTCCTTCCAATGCTGTAGTTGCCTGTTGCCTGAGAGACGTTTGTGATGTCCAGAACCTGTTCCCGGCAGCCCCCTGCGTCTCACGCTCAAGACGCATACAAAGACAGGCTCCTCCCACTCACCCCAGCCTCGAACCCACTTCTGACGCACTCCCTATCCTCTCAGCCCTCACTTATCTGAATCTAACTGCCCACAGCAGCATCTAAAACACCAAGTAAGCTGCCACTAGTACCCCTCATTCTTTGGAGCCTTCCCTACCAGTGGTCACACCAGAGCCTCAGGGAGGAGCATGCCTATAGGTCCAACAACAGGATCCTTTCCTGCATCTGACCTCCCAGAGGCAATGACAAGAAATATCTATTGTAAAAGCCTTATTCATTATTTCAGCTCTATCCTAACTGAAAAATTCATATTTCATAACAAAAACAGGTTTAATTTTTTAATAGAGCTGTACACCATATTTTTAATGACAGTAGGTTTGCCATAAAGACAGATAAACAGTTCTTTATTTTTAATGGGGTCTCCTGGTAGTTGGGCCTCAGGCCAGGACCTAAGAGAACTTTCCTTCTATCTGAGCTCCAGTAATTGGGTGAAGTACAGTCCCTTTATTTTCTTGTCATGTTGTTTCCTCAATTATAACAACAAGAACTCAGCATTCAGGCAATGGGGCGAGTTAAAAAAAAAAAAAAGGCCCTGCCTCTGCTAGTTGCTCCTCCATGCATCACACTTACTCCTCCCTTAGGAATTTCTTTCATTTAAAATTTAAAATCCATTGGTCTCCAACTAGCTACATAATGAGGCTACCTTAAACTCCTAATCCTCCTGCCTCTATTTTCTAAATTCTGGGATTACAGGTGTAGACCACCATGCCCAACTATGACTCAAATATAAATTGTCTATTCAACTGATGTGTACAAAAATAAGAATGAGGCTAGACAACTTCAGAGCTGAGGCAAGATGGTAGTTTACCTAGGGCAGGGGATAGAGATAAGACTGTGTTCTGCCTTGGGTTCCAAAACTTGTGGTTTCTGAGAGCTATTTCCCACCACCTTTTAAATATTTACTTATGAGGCTATTTTCCTTTTTTGACGTTACACTTTTGTTTTTCCTTTTGCTGAACCAGGAATTGAACCCAGCGCCTTGCAGTGCTGAGCAAATGCTCTAACACTGAATTTATAGTCCCGACCACACAGTACTCATTTTAAGTTAACAGTATCTTATATGACATCTTGTAAGTTTATTTTTATACAAAAAGTATGTAAAAATAAATGCATAAATCTTAAATATATGAAAATGTAGACTTCTGATGTAATTTAAGAGAATTTATTTTAAAACAAAAAACAATATAGCCAAGTCTCAATTTAGTAACATTTAAAATGTTAGCAATAATCTCAGGGGACAGTAATACAGAAACTTGATAAAAGTTCTCAAAGGAATTTTGCAAAATGTGTCTGGAAAGGTCTCAGCAGGAGCCAAGACACTCTAAAGAGAAACACTTGTGCCCCTGCTTTGGGCTATCAGACTATTGAGACAATGGACCCTAAGAAATAGGAATTTATCCCCAAGGGTCTCATTCTGGCAAGGTAAAGGCTGGGCCCAGGTGCCAGCCAGAGGGGAAGCGTGTCTCCTGGAAAGAGATTTCGGAGATTTCACACACTTGACAATGTGCAGAGCTGAGAGAGCGATGTGTCAGCGATGATTAGGATCAAATCTTAACCAAGACTGCTTAGTCATAGAGCAGGATCCCCAAAACAGGGATGGCTAGACCTCTTTATTTATTTCTCTTCCCAATGTGGACAAACAGATATCTCCTTTTTCTGTTCTTCACTGTTACTTGTCTCCGTAATTGGCTTATTGATGATGGATGGATGGATGGATGGATGGATGGATGGATGGATAAGCCTGTCTTGTTAGAGCTGCCAGGGCCAGGCTGCTATAACCCAGCAACTCCAGAAACACATCAACTTGTAGAATGCAACACAAGAATTATTATTTCAAATATGGACAAGGATTTATTAATAATATTTGTTGTGGAGTAATAGAAATAATGACTTCCCAGTGAGAAATCACTCTGCACACTGCACATTTTAATTGTGCACACTGCATAATTAAGACATTAATAAGGAAAAAATTTTTTTATGGCACTGACTAATGCTCAAAGAGAACCTGAACAAAAATAGAAGATTTCTTTTTGAATGGTTGTTAGCCAGCCAGGGTCATCTTACCTACCTGGCAGAATTGTACTTTTCCTGATGAGAGCACAGGGGACATAATGACAGACCAGGATTTAACCATGATTGTGACCCTGCACTGTCCCCTAGAGTTGTCCCTTAGAGGCATGTTCTTTGATAATGGCTGGAAGTCAGTGTCCTCTCCTTTTCTTATAGGAATGGAGCCTAATTGAAGGTCAATCTTGGTGAGTGAATATTAGCAGAAACGTTCCCAGCAACTTGAAACTTCAATTGAGGCACAGAATTTTCTTTCTCAGTTTCTAACAGGTCTTGTTAGGATACTACTTATCTTCAAGTGGTGAAAATGAAGGCGTATGCCACCACACCTGGCTGTATTTTTTTTCTCTTTCAGAAACAATGGAGGAAAAATTTAAGTATTTTATGGAGGATATGTATACTGAACAACTGGGATTCTGGATTTAAACAAAATATTAATTACATAATAATAAACTAAACAACTTCAGAATTCAGTATGGGGCAATATATTATCTCAAATACAGAAAAATGAATATGATATACAAAACGTGTTGGAAGCATGGAAAATAGTAAAAGGAATATGTGTGAGTTAGCAGGGTCATGGTTATTCTTCTCCCTTCTATCTTGTCTGTGTATTCCAAAATAGAAATTAACTGTTAGGCTAAATATGATGGCACAAGCTCAAAATTATAGCTCAAGAGAGACTACCAGGATAATGAGAATTCCAGGTCAACTTGGCTGCAAAGCTAGATATTGTCTCAAAATAAAATTGCAAAAAGATATAAAATGCCACTTTAGAGCAAAGGATTAATGATGGAGTCAAAGTGTGAGAAAAATGGCTTCACCAGACTTTGTAAACTCTTATAACCCACTGGATAGACTCAAGGGAGCACTTAGGCCTCTTCAAGATGACAATGAAGTCAGATTGCCAATGGACATATAAAAGAAGTATAATTTATGCTGGTCTTCTCTGACAAACTGATAACCCCTTTAAAGTGGAAATGACAGAACTATAGTAGTTAGTGAAGCCAAGTCTCCTGTTGTTAATGAATACAAAAAAGCCTTCACAATGGTTAAAATAAGCAAAGCCAAAACATAAGAGTGAAGAAAGATTTATTACCTGCAACATGCAAGGAGAACACAAGGGCTATTTTCAAAGCAATGCCCTCCTGGAACAAAGAAAGCATGGGGATTTTATTCAAGGATCCTATACATATTCATATGGGGGTGGGCCCGTGCGCCCATTCCTAAGTATATTCAGAGGAAAATCATAGAGCACAAATCTAAAGAGATTAAAGTAATGAGCAGAAATGCTTCTCTCTAGGCAGGCTCAGTTTATACCATAAAGTTCTAGCTGAAAATAAATGAAAGAACACCTTGAGGGAACATTATTACAGTCTGCCCCAAAAGGTACTTGTCTCATTTAGAGGGTAGCACCATCAGCTTTTTTTCTTCATCTCTCTCTTCGACAGTAGCAGAATCTCTTTCTTGCTCTCAAAATCCCACCACCAGCAAATCTTGGCCCTTCCACCTATTCTGATGAAGAGACCAATTTCCCCAGCTATCATTCTGCCTTCCTTGTGGGTTGAGTTTAAAATAAAGTGCACATTCAAAAAGCAAACTGAATCAGAAGATATGGGGTCCAATAATTCTACTGAGATGATAGGACAGGGTCTAATTGGGCTACATTACCACAAGATCAAAGATTATGAAGAAAACTAAGAGTTTAGGGCTGGCCAGGCGGTGGTGATGCAAGCCTTTAATCCCAGCACTTGGGAGGCAGAGGCAGGGAAATCTCGGTGAGTTCGAGGCCAGCCTGGTATACAGAGCTAGTTCCAGGACAGCCAGGACTACACAAAGAAATCTTATCTTGAAAAATAACAAAACAAAACAAAAGGAGTCCAGGGCTAGAGAGATAGTTCAATGGTAAAAGTACATGCTGCTCTCCTGGAGGATCCAGTTTAGTATCCAGCACACATGTCAGGTGCCTCACAAGTTGTTTGTAATTCCAGTTCTAGGAGATCCAACATGCTCTTCTGACTCCTAGGGGAACTATATGCACATGGTGCACATACATTCAGGTACACAATATACTCATAAATAATAAACATTTTTAAGAGTCCTAGAAGTATTCACCTTTATAGGTATCGAGTTCAGAAAAAAATAGCTGGGTCTGGAGGCATTCAAGGATACCACGAGAAGACCTACAGAGCCAACTCACCTGGGTTCATGGGGGTTTATAGAGACTGAAACACCAACCAAAGAGCATACATGGACTGGATCTAGGCCCCCTACATACATGAAGCTGATGGATTGCTTGGTCTTCAAGTAGGTCCCCTAACAATTGGAGAGAGACTATCTCTGACTTGGACTCTGTTACCTGCCTTTGGATTCCTTTCCTCAAGCAGCTGCCTTGTCTAGCCTAAGTGAAAGAGGAGGCATTTAGTCCTATTTGGACTTGATGTGCCATGGTGGAATAGTACCCCACAAGGGGGTAGGAGAAGGGGAAGGAGAATGAGGGAAATGGGTAGGGGTAGGACTGGGAGGAGAGGAGGGTATGGGGCTGCAATTGGGATGTATAATCAACAAATAAATTAATGGGGAAAAACAAAAATATCTAGGAGTTAGAGAGAAATCACAAATATAAATTTTATTTGGAGACTTTCTAGGTAATTCAAGGAGACTATCAGGACACTGGGAAACAGGAAAAAGAGGGGTAAAATCTAGTGACAGAAAAGGTAGACTGGGATGACATTTTTACTATGAAGCCCTCCAAAAAATAGACAGAGCATTGTAGGTGTGTCTCAGTGCTCATTAAAATAGTCTCCATGGACTGGGTTTCATGGCAGCAGAAACGACCATAGATTTAGTGACAGAAAAATGAAATTTTCTGTTAATCCTTAAATTAAACAGCAAAGCTCAGGGAAAGTAGTCACAATATTTGTGACACCTGAGGTTAATGGGTATTAACTTTCCTTCAGTATATATATAAGGTATATAGAGTCTATGTTCTTTTTGTTTTGTTTTGTTTTGTTTTTCGAGACAGGGTTTCTCTGTGTAGCCCTGGCTGTCCTGGACTCGTTTTGTAGACCAGGCTGGCCTTGAACTCACAGTGAACCGCCTGCCTCTGCCTCCCAAGTGCTGGGATTAAAGGCGGGCGCCACCACACCTGGCTGAGTCTATGTTCTTAATACAGTAAGTCTGCTTCAAGAAATATCTTGCACTTGCCCCTAGAGGCATTGCAGATGTGACTGCTGTGTCACATGTGCATCAGTAAGTGGCAGAGAGGAGAGAGGCTATGTCTACATTCAGTGTTCTGACCTATGAACATCTGAATAGTAGCCTAACATTCCCTGAAAAAAAGCAAGTGTGAGACCACCACCAGTTTGGTGCCAGGGGGCCTGGATAGCTAGCCTGTGAAAACCACCAGTCCAGCACAAGGCAAGCCCAGATAGGTTCTCAGAACAGGAAACAAGCCAGATAGCAGAGGAACCCTGGCACCACGGGCCCCAGGCAGATGCCTACTGGGGAGTGTAACTAAAAATGTTATTAAACAAATTTATTAATGCCTAACCACCTATAACATATAAATACCTAATAACACTTAACCCTACCCTAACCTTTTTGAATGGACATTAGGGCCGTGGGTCCTTGAGGGCAAATTTTAAGTCATATATCTACAGGCACACCTCAAACAGCAATCAGTGGCCTGGCTCTGGCATTTTTATGTCAGCCTCCTCCTCAATTCTGCTTAGGTTTGAGGCTTTCTCCTCAGGATCAAGGCCTAGCATTGCTCACCGGCTTATGCAGCCAGCCTGCTTCAACCCATCAGCTTGGGGCTGGATTCAGTCAGCTGAGACTATCCAGACACATCAGGCCACTGTTTGAACTAGCTGAACCCCTCAGGGTAGGTACTGTGTTCAGTGGCTTGGTCCTTGGTCTCACAGCCTTGCCTTGGCTTCGGGGCTTTCCTGGGGCTAATTTGCTTGTCTGAGCCTATGTCAGGCCCTCATGTGACAGGGGTTACGGTCCAACTCTTTGTGAGGTCTTTGTCATGGCCTCAGAGCTCCACATGCCTCTTTGCACCATGTTCATTCACTCAGAGGCTTTCAGGCCCATGGAAGGATGTCTTCAATGCCTGGTTTACACAAACTCTCTCAGCAGGTTCTATGCCATGCCTTTTCTGTCAGCCTCCATGGACTAGCAAGAGTCTTTCTCTCAGACTCTGCCTCTCAGTTTATGTGCTGAGGCTTTTATCTGCTCCCTTCTTACCACCTCAGGGCTCATGGTATATTAGCATAGCCTCAGGGCTGGCAGATGGCATATATTGCTCCACACCTTGTCATCTCTCATGCTGGTATCTCTCCCTCTTGTGCGGGCTCTCTCTCTCACGCACCTTTGTCTCTCCCATAGTCAGTCAGTCAGTCAGTCAGTCAGTCTGTCTGTCTGACTCTCACAGGCTCCATCCTCACATCCTTAAATAGAGCAAAGTCTCTCCCCTTTCTCATGGTAACTTCCAGTTCAGAAGGTCTCTCCAGGTCCTTGGGTCCTTGGCCATGCCCTTCCCCAAAGCACTCTCTCAAGATCACTGTCTCTGTGACTTTGCAGCCACACCCCTCAGCCAGGCACCCTCTGAATCTCTCACAGAGTTGCAGCCTCTAAGGCTCCAAAATGAGGCTTCATCTTGCCTCAGTCCAATCTGGGCTCTTCCCTCTTTGACCACAATCTTAAGCTAGAGTCTTACAAAGTGTGATCATGTTAAGAAACAATGCCAAGCCTTTTTTCAATTTCCCAGGCTTTCCTTTTCTGCCCAGGACCATATACTGCTATGTGCCAGGCTGATCTGCATTCCAAAAGCCCTTACTAATTCACTAAAGAACTCTCATTACATGGGAGAGCTGGGCAAGGAGTAAGCCTGAGACAGCCACTAGACTGGTACCATGGGGCCTGGATAAGGAGCTAGCCTGAGATGAACACTAGTCTGGTGCCACACAGGCTAGTGGGGAGGGGAGTCAGATCACGCTGGAGATAAGCCCTACCAAACACCATAAGGTGCAATGCAGAAATGGGGCATAGCACTATTGAGAACACTCCTGAGACAAACCGAGACACCCAGAGACCCCGGAAACCACTAAGAGGAGCAAGTAAATAGTAGAGAAATGGAAGAGAAAGAGAAATGGAAGGATGTAGGCACAACGAAGAGAGGCAGAACTGGAGATTTGAGGGTACTGAGGAATGACCTGATGTGAGTAGCCACTGATATTACCTAGGACCATAGTGGGCTCATGACCTCAGCTGCCATCAGGGTCCATGTCCCTGTAGCAACAGGGGTCTGTAACCACCAAAAGCCAGGTGGACATCCCTGGTCTGGGCTGCCCCCAGGGGACATGTTGATGTTTGAGGGCTATACAGAAGTGGCCCACCCCTCACCTGGTCATCACAGGAGAACTGACCCTAGAGGCATGAGAGAAGAAGAGCTGATGCTCCCCTTAGCCAGGGAGAGGAGGCCTTACACATTGAGAGAGTTGTGAGTGAGCTTGCCCAAGGATGAGACCTTGGGAGAGCTGGCCCTACCACTTATGTGGTGGCATGAACGAAGGAGAGATCCCCTCCTCTCCCTGAAGTTGAAACTTTTAATAGCAAATATATTTATTAATAACTATAGGCACTTAAAACAAACCTAAACACTTATTACCTAACAACTAGCCCTAAGAATAACTATAAACACCTATTACCTAACAAGTAACCCTATTAATAACTATAAATGCCTATTATTAACAACTAGCCCTAACCTTTTAGAAGGATACAGTCTCTGGGGCAGGCCCTCAGTCAGGAACACCTCCGGAGTAGATCCTTTAAGGCACTTGGTCAACAGTCTTTCCTCAGGAACCCCTCAGGTGTAGGTCCTTTAGGATAAATTGGCTATTGCACTGCTATGGCAGCTTCACTTTAGATGAGGTTTGAGGCTTTCTTGTCTCTGGAGCCTCAGCTGTCTGTAGAACAACTTGGTCAGTTTGTATTAGCCACTCAGCCGCTCTGCCACAGTCACTGGGGCGGACTGCAGTTCTATTCAGGCCACTGTTTGAACTGGTTGAACCTTCAGGGCAAATGCTGTGCCATAGGGTTTTAGTCCTTGGCTTTTTGCTGCCTTGCTGAGGCCTTTTCTGCTCACCAGCTTCTTTCTGCTTCACAGTAAAAGCTGTTCTCTTGAAGGATCAGAGCTGGCGTACTTTTTCAGCTCCATTTGAGATCCGCTTTTCAGTCTGCCAGTATTGGCTCCACCAGATGATATGAGCCGATTGGTATCTGGTCATCTCTAGCGTGGGAACTCTCAGGCTCTACCCACTTCACCCTCAAATAGGGTCTTTCCTGATTTCATCTGGCTTCAGCCTAATCTGGCCTCTGTCCACTTTGTAAGGCTATTAGTAGCTGAAAACAATGCCAAGCCATAAACCCTGTTTTTAGTCCATATACTGCCACCCCAAGTGGCCACAGATGCCAAGCTGATCTTCATGTCCCCTTTTAAGAGACTGTATCAGAAGCCCCTAGATATTCACCAAATGTAATTTATATTGATCTAACTCTTATTACATATCCACCTTTATGTTAAATAATTTTTTCTTCTAACACTAATAATGCTTCTACAATAATTATTACATATACAATGTAAATGAATTGTTTATGTACAATACATAAACAAAATAACTTTACATTTGTAGCAATATACGTTAAAGCAAGAGTTAAACAAAATAACCTTAAAAGTCTATCAATATCATAGATAGTAATGTTTATATCTTTTAACAATCAAAAGTCATTTAAAGCAAGATATAAACAAAGTAATTTTAAATTCCTATCAATATTCAAAATAACCTTTTATTTTTATCTATATAAAATAATCTTAAGCTTGTATCAATATAAACAAAATAATCTTAAATTTCTATCAATATAAACAAAATATCCAATATATAGTAATATAAACAAAATAACCTTAAACTTTTTTTTTTTTTTGGTTTTTCGAGACAAGGTTTCTCTGTGTAACAGCCCTGGCTGTCCTGGACTCACTCTGTAGACCAGGCTGGCCTCGAACTCACAGAGATCCACCTGCCTCTGCCTCCCGAGTGCTGGAATTAAAGGCGTGCGTCACTAAGCCCATCTCAACCTTAAACTTTTAATAATAAAGAAAGAGACAGAGAATAGAGAGAAAGAAATCCCTAAATCCAACCCATATTTTATTTTTGCCCTGACCATACCAATCCATGATGTACTGAGTGCCCTGGCTGAAGTAGAACAGTTCTCCAGCATGGTCTCTGAAGCAAAAGTGAGAGCAGAGTGCTCAGGATGTCCTGTTGAAAGCAACTGTGACCAAAGGAAAAATAGACAAGAGCAATGAGGACCCAAGGAACCTTATCAAACAGATCAGAAACTTCTTGGCTGAGGATAGTGCTGATCTGGACGGTATTGAAACAGTTGTCAACGAAGTACTGAAGATGGAAATGCCTAGCACCCCAAAGCAGTTACAGAGCCTGACAGAAGATACTGGGAACGAGTTGAAACCCTTTCTCAAGCAGAGGTTATTTTGCAGTAGAGCACTGCTGACATTGCCAGAGCTGAGATGTTTCCGGAAGAAGCTAAGAGAGCAAGCAAAAAGTCACTGCAGACATGGTGAAGGAAGCACTTTAAGAAGCTAAAAAGGCCCAGGCTGCAGCAGAGAAGGCAATGAAATAATCGGATGAGGATATCCAAGGGTCCCAAAACCTGCTAAAGTCAATTGAATCTGAAACAGCAGCTTCTGGGGAAACCCTGTCTATACCAATCCAACCCTTACATACATTCATCATACATCCATTTATCCCAGACAACACATATCAAGAAATTTTTATCCCACCTCTTGAGAATGAAGATGTAAACATTTTTTTGGGTAACCTTAAAAATTGAGATATTGGCCAATCCCTGGCAAAGCTAGGAATAACTTTTATTGTCAGTCCCTGATTGATCATTTTTTGGGCTAGCCCTTTTAAAATTGATTTGCATGCAAAATTTCGAGAAAAACAGTGATCACCTAGTCTTTTGTTTTAAAAAAATTTTTTTGCTCTAAATTTGAGCATGTGAAAAGCATGTATCCACTTTATAAATACATTTGAAACACAATCTCCATCCATACTGGATGAAAGAATGGAATACCATGAGCATCAGATAATCAATAAGATACTCTTAACATGTGAAGATTTTTATGTCTCAGCTAATCTGAGGTTCTCCCTCATCAGATCTAATCTTTATAACTTTTGCTGGTAACCACATTTTTTCATTCCCTGTAGACACATATGCATATCCACATCCCCATCTTAAAACTATGGAAGGTTTCCATTCTACTGTCAAATTATCCTATAATATATTGGTTGATTTAGTTCCTCAGTTTTTTTCTATAACTCAGTGCCTCTCAGCTGCTATGGTTCCTTTTTCACCAACATTTAGGAAATTCAATATTAGCAAAGCATTGTATAATCTGTACCTGGGATTCTTTATGAAATGAAACATATCCATTTGCAAAATTTCATTCTTTTTTGTTCCCCTAGGGTTACTTCCAGAATGTAATAGAGTTTGGTTATAGAGAAAAAACATAGGACATTTAAAAAATTATTTATTTGGTTTGCTGCCAAATTCTTTTTGTTTAAAAAGCATCTCTTTTAAGGTACAATTAGCTCTTTCTACAGCTGCTTATCTTGTAGGATTGTGTGGTATACCAGTAACATGCTTTATATTGTAATATACAAAGAATTGCTTCACTTTATTGGATACATATACAGCATTATCAGTATTAACTCTTGTAGGTACACCCATAAATGCCATTATTTCTAATAAATGTGCAATAACACAATCAGTCTTTTCATAATTTAAAGCAGTTGCCCATTGAAACCCTAAGTATATATCAATGGTATGATGTACGTACCTTTGTTTTCCAAATTCCACAAAATGAAACATATCCATTTGCAAAATTTCATCCTTTTTTGTTTCTCTAGGGTTACTTCCAGAATGTAATAGAGTTTGGTTATAGAGAAAAAACATAGGACATTTAAAAAATTATTTATTTGGTTTGCTGCCAAATGATAAGAAAATTTTTTCTTTAAACCTGACCTGAGCTATAAACATGATGTTTCTCATGAAATTTTGAGGCTTCTAACACATTTCCTATTAGGAATTGGTCAATCTCCTCATTTCCTTGTGCCAATGGACCTGGCAAACCTGTATGAGACCGAATGTGATTAATATATACTGGATTGTTCCTACTTCTGATGACCTTTTGCAATTGTATAAATAATGAAGTTAATTCTGAGTTATCAGGAATAAATTCAGCAGTTTCTATATGCAAAACAACTCTTTCAGCATATAGAGAGTATTAACAATAAGAAAATATAATAATACTAGAAGGATTGCACACAATTGGGCTTTTTGTACTGAGGTATATAGACTTTTAATTACCTTGCTGATTTTGTCTGTTTTATAACCTGCCATTCCCATTTTGTTTGCATAAGTATAGAATGTTGGTGCATCAGGAATTGGTGTTCCCTTTCCAATTTCATGGAAGAATCCAATAATTTCTTTTTTTTGTTGACATTTATTTATTTCTTCAAGTTACATACAAATCACAGCCTCCTCCCCTCCCAGTCCCTCCCTCCTACCCTCTTCCCCCTCTCCCTCCTATCCTCTTTTTAAAATTTTTTATTTAAGGTGTATCTTCCCCCCAAAAAAATCTCCCCTTTTTAGCCCAATAAAAGGCTGTTTTTCTTATAACAATAAGCACAATACAAAACAGTAAGAACAATTAGGCAACAATTATGAAAATTATAAGCTATAACACACATTCCCAATGTCCAGTCCATATGTATTTGGCAACTAATAATAATATTCTATTGTCTATCTTCATGAGTTTAAATTCTATACCTAACTCATTTTCCATCCTAACTTGCATTACCAGATTAAGAAAACATCTTCTTAGAACAGGAATATCCTTTTAATTCCTAAACAACTTAAAACTTAACTGTGAGACTATAACTATCTAGTTTTCAACCACATCAGAGACTTGAGAAGGATAAACATATCTGAATAAACAGAAGTACAGAGAAAGCAGCTTCCAAAACTAAGAAATGACAAACAACTGGCTGCCTGGACAGTCACCAATTTCTCTCAATACCTTAGAGCATCTATCTTCAACCTTTTGGCCCAGTATCTCTGACAGACATTAATTGTAAAGCAGGTATTATGAAGGACTTGCCTACCCTGTCTTGGCAGAGTTAGGCTGTCGACCTACCTACTTCCAAGTAACATAAACTGGTAAGACCCATCAGAATCACAACTCAAACTTTAAATGCCAGAAGGACCTGGTCAGATGTCCTATAAGACTTAAGAGACCACAGGTGGCAGCCCAGACTACTGTACCCAGCAAAAATTTCAATCACCATAGATGGAGAAAACAAGATATTCCATGACAAAACCAAATTCAAACAATATTTATCTACAAATCCAGCTCTACAGAAGATCCTAGAAGGAAAATTCCAACCAAGAGAAGGTAAATACAGCCATAAAACAGAGAAAACAAATAATTCCACTGCAGCTAAACCAAAAGAAACCCCCAAAGCACTACCATCACCTCCATCAAAATAGAAAGAAATAACAATCTATAGTAATTAACATCCCTCAACATCAATGGACTCAACTCTCAAATAAAAAGTCACATGCTTACAGAATGGATCCATAAACAAGACCCATCATTTTGCTGCATATAAGAAAGGCACTTCACCAGCAAAGATAAAGTTTACCTCACAATAAAGGGTTGGGAAAATGTTTTCCAAGCAAACTGTCCAAGGAAGCAAGCTGGAGTGGCCATCCTAATATCAAATAAAATAGACTTTCAACCGAAATTAATCAAAAAAGATCAGGAAGGACACTACATACTTGTCAAAGGAAAAATCCATCAAGATGACATCTCAATACTGAATATCTATGCCCCAAATAGAGGGACATTCACATTTATAAAAGAGACACTAGTAAAGCTTTAACTACACATCGATCCCCACACACTAACAGTGGGAGACTTCAACACCCCACTCACAACAATGGACAGGTCATCAAGACAGAAGTCAAACAGAGAAATTATGAGACTAACAGAGGTCATGAACCAAATGGACTTAACAGATATCTACAGAATGTTTCACCCAAACACAAAAGAATACACCTTCTTCTCAGCACCTCAAAGAACCTTCTTCAAAATTGACAATATAGTCAGTCACAAAGCAAGCCTCAACTGATACAAGAAAATTGAAATAATCCCGTATCTTATCAGATCACCATGGATTAAAGTTGGACTTCAACAACAACAGAAATAACAAAAAGCCTACACATTCATGGAAACTGAAAAAACACTCTACACAAAGACAAATGGGTCGGGGGCAAATAAAGAAGGAAATCAAAGACTTCCTAAAATTCTATATAAACTATGGCACAACATACCCAAACCTATGGAACACAATGAAAGCAGTGCTAAGAGGAAAGTTCATAGCACTAAGTGCTTTCAAAAGAAAGTGGAGAAAGCTCATATAAGCAACCTATCAGCTGAATTGGAAACGGCATAAAAGAAACAAGCAAACACTTCCAAGAGGAGAAGGTGGGAAATCATCAAACTCAGGGCTGAAATCAATAACTTAGAAACAAAGAGATCAATACAAAGAATCCATGAAACCAAGATACGGTTCTTTGGGAAAAAAAAAAATCAACAAAATAGACAAACCCTTAGCCAAACTAACTAAAAGGCAGAGCAACAACATCCAAATCAACACAATCAGAAAGGAAAAGGGAGAAATAACAACAGACATTGAGGAAATCCACAGAATCTTTAGATCTTACTTCAAAAACCAGTACTTTACAAAATTTACATACCTAAGAGAAATGGACAATTTTCTTGATAGATTCCATCTACCAAAGTTAAATGAAGAACAGGTTAACAAATTAAACAGTCCTATACAGTCCTATAACCACTAAGGAAATAGAAGCAGTCATTAAAAGTCTCCCAACCAAAAAAACCTCAGGGCCAGATGGTTTCAAGACAGAATTCTACCAGCCCTTCAAAGAAGACCTAATACCAAACTCTCCAAACTCTTCCACAAAATAGAAACAGAAGGAACACTGCCAAACTCATTCTGTGAGGCCACAGTCACCCTGATATCTAAACTACATAAAGACCCACAAAGAAAGAGAATTTCAGACCAATATCCCTCATGAACATAGATGCAAAAATACTTAATAAAATACTTGCAAACCAAATTCAAGAACACATCAAAAGTATCATACACCATGATTAAGTAGGCTTTATTCCAGGATGCAGGGCTGGTTCAACATATGAAATCCATATAAATCCTTTATACCATTCTAAATGAGCTGAGGTGGATACACTTGTGCATGCAATAATGATCACACACTCTTCAATTTTAATAGCTTAAATCTGCAAATAATGCAATCACGCATCAACAAAAAAGTGCATAACTAAATTGAATTATATTGAAACTTTGGAATCATCTATGAAGTGGCACAAAGATGGAAAAGGAAATAAGCTAGTTACTAACAAGGCACATTATAATGGTGCATATAAGTGAATTATGGAGGTTTATGCTGAATAATAATTTTTCTAATTTAGCTTCTGTTATTATAGAATATTGATCAAAACCAACTTAGGGAGGAAAAGTTTGTTGCTGTTGCTGTTGTTGTTTTTTGTCACTGTTATATTAACAACTCACTAGTCACAATCGATCATGAAGGGAAATCAGAGCAGGAACCTGAAAGCAGGAACTAATCAGAGACCACAGAAGAATGTTGCTTACTGCTTGCTCCTCATGGCTTGCTCAGCGTGGATTCTTACACAACCCAAGGCCATCTGTCCAGGGGTGGTACTTCCCACAGTATACTGGACTCTCCTATTAAACATCAATCAAGAAAATGCAACACAAACCTGCCAATAGGTCAGTCTGATGGAGGCAATTCTTCAACAGAAGATTCGTCTTCCCAGATGACTCCAGTTTGTCACAAAAACTAACCAGAACACCTGTTTTCATTCTGGCTGACTGGATTTGTAAAGGTGCTAGGCAGAGGGTAGTCGCTGAGTCCCAAGATTCGTTTCATACAGAATACTTTGTGCATGGTCCCAATTCATTGTTAGAGAAATGCACTGAATTATTACACAAGGAGAGGACATTTAGGGAGCTGGACTTTCTTCTGATTGTGCTACTTGTTCCTTTTCACTTGCTTGGTTTTGGGTTAAGTCATTGTATTGTAGTAATCTTAATTATGACAACAACTACCTCAGGATTTCCATGAGTTCTATCACATCATTAACCTTGGGAGTGACTACAGACACGAATGGCTATACATTCAAGAGTACATTAATTCAGGCTCATTCCTCATCTTTGATTTTTCTTTGCTGTGCTGTTTGCATTGTCAGATGTTATCATCTCTGGAGTTATTAGTGAAGTTTGCCAAGCATATATGTCTGGACTCATTAATAGATTACATATAGTATTATATGAGAGATTCATTTCATGGAGAGTCCAGTCGGGTCTCTCTTTCTCAACCCATTGCACTATCTTTAACGGTGATGAATATGCATCTTTGTTTGGTCTGAGTTTCATTTCTATTTCCTACTTGCTGGGTTCTTTGGGTACAATAAGCCTTATTTTTGGTCTTTTAACATTGCTCATGTCATTAAAAATTAATCTATTTTAGCTCTATTGTATCTCTTTAGCAAACTTCTCTACTCAGTGACCACTAGGTAAGGGAACAAAGAAAAAAAAAGAAATAAAAGACTTTCTAAAATTCAATGAAAATGAAGGCACAACATACTAATATCTATGGGACACAATAAAAGCCGTGCTGAGAGGAAAGTTCATAGCACTAAGTGCCTTCAAAAAGAAAATGGAGACAATTCATATTACTAACTTACCAGCACAACTGAAAGCACTAGAAAACAAAAAGGAACAGACAGCAGGAAATCATCAAACTCAGGGGTGAATGAATAACTTAGAAACCAAAAGTTATTGGGAAATGATGTTCACCAATCCCGCATCGTACAGAGGGCTAATATCCAAAATTTACAAAGAAATCAAGAAAATAAACACTAAGAAACAAAATAATCCAATCAAAAAAGGGGTACAATGCTAAACCGAGAACTCACAAAGAGGAATTTCTAATGGCCGAGAGACACTTGAAGAAATGAGACACTTGATGAACTGAGGGGTGTTGACATGTAGGGGCACCCCACATTGGAGGAGTAGGACACGTGGAAGAGGGGATAGAGGCTAGGGAGGGTGGGAATGGGGAGGGGGCTGTGACTGAGATGTTGATTGAATTAATAAATGTATAAAAAAAATTGGAACTTCAACCCCTGTGGTATCCTGTATTTAGACATTGGAAACAACTTGCAATTTGTTGTTGAGTACTCATATCAGTACCTTCCCCATGAGCATCCATCATTTCATCATTTGTTATTTCTGGGATTGCAGGAATATTAACTTGAGTACCCCATTGTTGTAAAAGATCCCTTCCCCATACATTTATGAGTATGTCAGTCACATAGGGTTTCAACTTCCCTATTTGTCCTTCTGGTCCAACACAATTAATTCACTGTACACCTTGCTTAATTTGTGATAATTTATCAATTGCTATAAAATGTATATGGACCTGTTGAAGTGGTCATTTTAGATTCTAAAAGAATTGGGATATATTAGTGACATCAGCCCCTGTGTCTACCAATTCTCCTATTTCAATACCATTCATTTGTACTTTTAAATTTGGTCTCTGGTTGTTCACCATTGTTTACCAAAATACACATTTCCAGTACTCACAAATGCTCCTGTTCTTTTTGTTGGAGCAGCCTTGCCCTTGGTGTAAGGAAACAACCTCGGGTGAGCAATTCTATCCCCTGCTTAATTTTCATCTTCCTCCATACATACATCATAATTTTAATTTCTTTCTTGTAATCTCCATCTATAATACCTGGATATGCTATAAAAACTTGAAAAGTTAATCCACTTCTTCCCACAATTAATCCTACTGTCCCTGATGGTAAAGGACCACAAACTCCAGTGGTTAATTTATAACATTCAACTGTTGGGGATAGTGTAATAGACTCATCTGTGGCCAGATCTAAGGCTGCACTGCCTTCGGTAGCATGCAAAAGACTGGCAACAGTTAATTTTGTTCTTCCTGCCTGCTTGTTACCTTCTGGCTGGCTAATGGAAGATAGTTCATAGTTTTTGCCATGGGGCCTCAAACCGATAGGCCCCTCTCTTCGTTTTCCTGCAAGAGCTTATCTCTGACATCCCTTTTGGATCTACAATCCTGGGACCACTGTTTCCCTTTACCACAGTGACTATAAAATCCCAGAAGCCTTGACATTCCATTGTTACCAGAAACCATTCATTCCCTTTTATCAAGGCATCTGTCAGTTTGAGCTCTGGAGGTATTAGCTGTACAATGTCTTTGGAAATGACCATGTTCACCACATCAATTAAGACCCCTAGCAATGGCTTGTCCTATGATAATATCCTGATGCTTCTGAGAACCAATTTCAGTTGTTTCTCTTATCCACTCATCTATTGGGGCTCCTGGAGCTTGAAATGGTCTAATCGCTCTTTGACATTCAGCATTGGCATTTTCAAATGCCAAGGTATTTATCAACTCCTGTCTGACATCAGATTTGATACAGCTCTATCCACAGCTGATGTCAACTTTCCTAAAAAGTCTGAGAAGATTTCCTCAGGACCTTGTATTATCTGAGTATATGAAATAGATCTTTTCCCAGCCTCAGCAACCATATCCCAGGTCCTTAGAACTACAACTCAACATTGTTCTATTGCAACATCTTTCAATTGAATCTGTTCCTATAAATCAGTATAACGTCTCTCACCAAGCATTTTATGATATTTATTCTCATTGCTATATTGTTGTTCTAATTTCGTGGCTTCAAATCTCCACCAGAACAACCATTGTATTTGCTGACTACCTTGTAGCACAGCTGTTACCAGTCCTTTCCAATCTTGGGGCATAACCCTATTTTTTTATAGCCAAATTACATAATATTTCTTAACGAATGATGAATGAATTCCATAAGAAACAATAGATTCCTTAAATCACTTTAGATCCAACATGTCTATTAGATTCCATGTTAATTCCTGATTTGCCTGACCTTCATTAATGCCAGGCCTAGAAAAGCAGATGGTGATTGTGTAGTACCAAGTAGTTCCTCTGGGGGCACACTTGGTTCCACATTAACACTGTTACCTGCCAAGTCTGCTGTTGCTGCATAGATAGGGAAGTACATGCCACAGGATAGGGCCACATTGTGCATTACAACTTCCTCCCGTTTCCCTGTTTCAACCAATGGCAAATTCTCAGTTGCAGCCACCAGCAGATTTTTCTTTTTAAGCTCCTCAATCTGCTTTTGCAAACTTTCTATTTTCAAAGCCATTGAACTTTTGGTTCTCTGTCTGATCTCCTTCCTCTGGCATTTTGTGTTTTTTAAGCTCTTCAAATACCTTCATTTTCAAACCTTCTAGTTGTAAAACTGTGGGAAGTTTCATTGTATTGATAAACCAATAAAAGAGGAAAAAGAGAACATAAAACATCCCTTCTGATTGAAAAACAGGATAAAACTCAGCTGCAACTGTTACCATTTTGTTGACAACCTGTGTCATACCCATAACACCTAAAGTTGGATACCACCTGAAGTTGAAACTTTTAATAGCAAATACATTTATTAATAACTATAGGCACCTATATCAAATATAAACCCTTATTACCTAACAACTAGCCCTAAGAATAACTATAAACACCTATTACCTAACAAGTAACCCTATTAATAACTATAAATGCCTATTATTAACAACTAGCCCTAACCTTTTAGAAGGATACAGTCTCTGGGGCAGGCCCTCAGTCAGGAACACCTCCGGAGTAGATCCTTTAAGGCACTTGGTCAACAGTCTTTCCTCAGGAACCCCTCAGGTGTAGGTCCTTTAGGATAAATTGGCTATTGCACTGCTATGGCAGCTTCACTTTAGATGAGGTTTGAGGCTTTCTTGTCTCTGGAGCCTCAGCTGTCTGTAGAACAACTTGGTCAGTTTGTATTAGCCACTCAGCCGCTCTGCCACAGTCACTGGGGCGGACTGCAGTTCTATTCAGGCCACTGTTTGAACTGGTTGAACCTTCAGGGCAAATGCTGTGCCATAGGGTTTTAGTCCTTGGCTTTTTGCTGCCTTGCTGAGGCCTTTTCTGCTCACCAGCTTCTTTCTGCTTCACAGTAAAAGCTGTTCTCTTGAAGGATCAGAGCTGGCGTACTTTTTCAGCTCCATTTGAGATCCGCTTTTCAGTCTGCCAGTATTGGCTCCACCAGATGATATGAGCCGATTGGTATCTGGTCATCTCTAGCGTGGGAACTCTCAGGCTCTACCCACTTCACCCTCAAATAGGGTCTTTCCTGATTTCACCTGGCTTCAGCCTAATCTGGCCTCTGCCCACTTTGTAAGGCTATTAGTAGCTGAAAACAATGCCAAGCCATAAACCCTGTTTTTAGTCCATATACTGCCACCCCAAGTGGCCACAGGTGCTGATCTTCGTGTCCCCCCCTTTTTTAATGTTTATTTATTACTTCAAGTTACATCTCCATCACAGCCCTCTCCCTCTACCCCTCCCAGCCCCACCCTCCTACCCTCTCACCCTTCCCCCAGAATGCATAATTCTTTTTTTTTCAGTCTAACAAATGGTTCTTTCTCTTATAACAATAAATGCAGTACAAAACAACAGAAATAAATAGGCCACAATTCTGAGAGTTATATGGCTTAGCATACATTCTCAATGTCCAGTCCATATGTATTTGGTCCCTGACTTTAACATTCTACTATCTAACTATCTCCATGAGTTTAAAGTTCTCTATCTAACTCAGCTTTCTTTTTTTATTTTTTATTATTTTTATTTTTTTCCTTTATTTTTTATTTCTTCAAGTTACATCTCAATCGCAGTCCCTTCCCTATTCCCCCCTCCAGTCCCACCTTCCCACCCTCAATCCCCCATTCTCTTCCCTTTTTTTTTTTAAGTTTAAGGTATATCTTATTTCCCCCTACAGTTTAAGAGACTGTATCAGAAGCTCCTAGATATTCACCAAATCTCATTTATACTGATCTAATTCCCATCGCACCTCCCTTTTGCCCTCACCATCAGTGGCAGACAGGACATCTGGCCTTGATGGGGTCCCAAGAGCAGAAGATCTGACCCTTCCCCTCATATGCTGCAGCATTCAAGACAGCAGGCCCTGCACATTTCAGGAGTTGCCTGTGAGCTGGTCTCAAGGATGCAAGCTTGTGAGAGCTGGCCCTACCACACGTCTTCCTGTGGTGGCATGGACGAGGGAGAGATAGCCTCCTCTCCCTCACCCCTCAGCACCTGTATCACTTGGGAGACCTGGCCCTGGGGTCTTGAGAGCAGGTGAGCTGGTCCTGTCCTTTACCAGTGGCAGCACTCAGGGGAGCTGTCCCTGGCCCTGCCCCTCACATACTGCAGGACTCAGGAGAGCAGGCCCTGCACCTCGTCTGGGCCACACAGTAGAACTGGCCCTAGATGTGGAAACTGAACCAGGGCTTTGAATTGGTTCACCCCAACATATACCCTATGGATGAACTGTTGGAGTGCATGAAGAGGCTAGTTCGACAGATCAAAAACTACAGGATCTCCATGATACAGGACAGTTACACCATATCTGAGAGGAGTTCCAGTGAGGTTCCAGTATTGACAAGGTAGCAGATGCCAGAGGCCTCGTATGAACCAGACCAAGGAGCCATTTAATGAGCATTTGCAAGCAAAAAAGTGTTGACAAAAGGGAATATTGTGGGACACACTGTGACACACTACAGTTTCAACAATGAAGTTTTTTCCCTCTGTTTGGAGAGGCTGCAAGGGTGGAGGGTGGATCTGAGGGGAAGTGGGAGATCAGAGGGCAGATGATGTGAAATTCACAAAGATAAAGGAACAAAAGAAAACAACCAGAAGCCATGGCTGGTGGCACACACCTTTAATCCCAGCACTTCAGAGGCAGAGGCAGCGGATCTCTGTGAGTTAAAGGCCAGCCTGATTTACAAAGTGAGTTCCAGGACAACCAGCAGTGTCACAGGCAGAAACCATGTCTCACTTCCCTCTCCCCAAAAAACCCAATAAAGCCAGGCTGTGGTGGTGCACACCTTTAATCCCAGCACTGGGGAGGCAGAGGTAGGCGGATCTCTGTGAGTTCAAGGCCAGCCTGGTCTACAAAGTGAATCCAGGACAGCCAGACTGTTACACAGAGAAACCCTATCTTGAAAACAACAACAAAAAACCAATAAAAAGTAAAAGAAAAAACACATTACACTTATAGTAAAAAAAATCCTCTATACACACAAATTACTCATTTTGTAGAGAGGATATCTTTGAGAAATATATAAACGTGCTTTCCTGATTCATATTTCTTCCATGGATTCCTACAAATGACACTTCTTTTTCTATTAGAAAGCAAAAATGACAAGCTCCTTATATATAGCATATATGAGCTATGCCTTTTAAAGCATATATTTAGGGATGAGGATCATTTAATTCAGTTAGTAGGATGCTTGTCTGGCATAAGCAAAGCCCTGGGCTTAATTCCAAGCCACATATAAACTGAGTATGGAGATCCATAGCTGTTATTCCAGCATTTAAGAGATGGAGACAGGAAGATCAGATAATTCTCAGTTACAGCTAGCTTGAATTATAAAAGATTCTTATCTTTTTATTGTAATCTCTTTTTTTTACATTTTATCATAGTCTCAATTTTAAAAAAATGCCTACTCCACATTTTAACAAATATGAGAAATAATAACATGACATGTAACACCTGCAAGACACAAGCTACGAGCCTTTTGGGCTATCATGTAAGCCATCACTTCCTGAAGTAGGTACTAATAACATCTCATCATGATATTTGTGGGAAACATGCCACACAGATGCGGAGCCAAACATCGTGAGTCTTTGGACACTGCAAGGAAAACAGGAGTATATCCCTGATCTATTACATTTCTACATTGTACATAACTTTGCAAAATGCTTTCCTGTTGCTAAATCACAGGTGAAAGTTTTTACTTTTAAACTTTTTTTTTTTTTTTTGGTTTTTCGAGACAGGGTTTCTCTGTGTATCCTTGGCTGTCCTGGACTCACTTTGTAGACCAGGCTGGCCTCGAACTCACAAAGATCCGCCTGCCTCTGCCTCCCAAGTGCTGGGATTAAAGGCGTGCGCCACCACCGCCCGGCTTACTTTTAAACTTTTAAAGATGTATTTGCATGTGTGTGAACGTTTTGCCTGATTATACGTCTATTTACCATGATTGGGCCTGGTGCTCATGGAGGTCAGAAAAGGGCAAGGAAATTAGACTTATGGATGTTTATGAGCCACCATGTGAGTGCTGGAACTCAAACCTGGGTCCTCTATAAAAGCAACAAGTGCTCTTAAACACTGATCTATCTCTCCAGGTACAAAATGTTATTTTAAGCATAATAGCATATTCATGGCTCGGAACAAAGTTTTCAGTAGAATGAAAAGCCACATTAGGTACCTGTTCAAACACTACAGAGCACTACTAAATGTTATATTTATAAACCAAGTTTTAAAAAAGGAAAGCTGGTATGATGGTTCAGCACCTAAGAGAAAGTAATGTTCTTATAACAGTTCAGTAACCAGCACAAGTTTGGTGGCCCATAACAGCCTGTTTCTCTAGCCCCAGGGGATCAGATGCCTCTTACCTCTGTGGGCACCTGCACTGAAGTGCACGTACATACACATGCACTCAGGCTCATGTGCATGAAAACACAAAAATAAATCTTTAAAATGTAGTCTTTTCAAAAACTACTCTGAAGAAATCACTTTATACATACTGAACAAAAGATGACATTGAAAGCACACTTCTGGGTACTTTTTGGTGTGCTGAGAAAACGATGAACATAAAGAAAGCAAACTAATAGAACCATGTCCTTACGAACAATGTTTAAAGTAGAAAAATGTTCATATCTTTCCAATGATATTTGGTCAAGGTGATTCATGTTAAATATGAAACTGGGTAATTAGTTCATGTGTCAGGTCCCAGCCCCCAAATGGCAGATGGGGTCAGCTCTACTTGGACTCTGACTCCATGAACATTCAGCATTCCTCAGAAACCTTGTATAAAGTGGGTTTCTGTTTGCCAGGAAAAACATTACTTAATTCTTCACTCCTGAAGCCCACAACCTCTGGAATGGGAATCTAGTTGTCTATTAACTCAAACAAGCCTCTAACAGACCAGAACCTCAAGCTAGTTCCCAGGCAGTTTCAGCTTAACCTGCCCTCCTCCCAAAGAGCACAACCCATTGTAATTGGTAGGACCCTCCCATTATTTTTGCTATCTTCTCTGTTCCCACAGCCCTGGCAGTTGTCTGTCTGCTCCTCTCCCTGCTTTTTCTATCTGTTCCTCCATCTGTCTTGGAGAGGTAGCCATGGTAGACTCCCCCAGATGCTTCTGGCTATGCGCGATCTCTCTCTCATATCTATAATAAAAATATTCCCCCAACTATCAAGTGGTCATCTTGGTGTTTTTTAGTAAGCATCTACCTTGCAACATGTAAATGAAGTTTACTAAGATGCACTCCCACGAATGTTTCTGCTTGTGTGTGTGTGTGTGTGTGTGTGTGTGTGTGTGTGTGTGTGTGTGT
>CAJQZJ010000450.1:2117292-2138803 GCA_907164525.1 Lophiomys imhausi | reverse complement strand
TGTGTGTGTGTGTGTGTGTGTGTGTGTGTGTGTGTGTGTGTGTGTGTGTGAAAGAAAACTGGAACAAAGCTGTGTCTGCTGAGACTGCTTGACTGATTAGAACTGCAGAACTGTAGTGAGACAGGGACATTGCAGGCCAGAGGCTTATCTTACCTTATCTTGGACTAGTTCTAGCCCTAGGAGGAATAGCCACTCCTTGCCCACCTCTGTGTGGGAACTTTTGAGAATCCATTAACTTAGCAGACCAGGACCTTCTAACAACCCAAAAGCTCAGACAGCATCTTGGGCCTATAAGAAAGCTTCCCTCACCTCAATATACCTTTGATGTATCCTCCAATGTATTTTAAACTTGCCTTGATTCATGACTTTCTTTGTTCTCTAAAACTACAAAACTTCATGAAATTACTTCCACATTGGAACAAGGCATTTGGGGTAACCTAAATCTGTGTTGCTAGGCCGTGGTAGGTGAAAATGGCTCCAGAATAAAATATCTCTTATTTCCTTTAAGATGAAAACTGTGGTTTTTGAGTTGACATGTGTGTTTGGAAAAAGATGTTAAGAGCATCAAGACAGATATGTATCTCTATATGTTTAAAATGTATCTTTAATGGAGGAGGAAACCTACAAACAATTACCATAAAATATAAATAATGATGACCTCAGCATGAGACTATAACAAAAAGTGTTTTCATTACACTTCACAGAAATTTCTAGACTGAGATGAAATTTAGTCTTTATTACAAGAATGTAACCACACAGGACCACAGACCCAGGACAAGTAAGGCAAACAATGACCAGACCTTCAGGAGAGTAAATAACTAGAAGACTAAGGTGCCTAGAATGCCCCAGAGGAGAAATAGCAATTTAAAAAGCAAATCATTCTTTTTTTAATATTTATTTATTACTTCAGGTTACATCTTCATCACAGTGTCCTCTTTCCTCCTTCCCAGTTCCGCCCTCCCACCCTCTACCCCCTATCCCTTCCATCCCACTCCTCTGGAGTGGAGTGTCCCTACATATCAGTCCCCCACCCCCAGTTCAGCAGTCATATGAGGGCCAAGAGCCTCCTCATACGCTGGGGGCCTACAAGGCAGCACCACTAGGGCAAAGTGTCTCACTGACAGGAAAAAAAGTCTATGTTCATGTTCCCTTTGGTACATTGGTTGCAACATAGTTATCCTGCATTTTATGGCTAAAATTCGATTATAAGTGAATAGATGCCATATGCATCCATCTGAGTCTGGGTTACCTCACTCAGAATGAGCTTCCCTAGTTCCATCCATTTGGCTGCAAATTGCATGATTTCATTATTTCTGATAGCTGAGTAGCATTCCATTGTGTAGATGTACTACAGTTTTTTAATCCATTCCTCGGTTGAGGGACATCTGGGTTGCTTCCAGTTTCTAGGTATTACAAATAAGGCTGCTATGAACATAGATGAGAAAACTTCCTTGTGATCTGGTGAGGAGTCATTTGGATGTATACCCAGAAGTGGTATGGCTGGGTCCCGAGGAAGAGCTATTCCAAGTTTTCTATGATAACGCCAGACTGCAGATGACCTGAGTTTCACCCTCAGCACCTGTGTCAGGAGACTCAGGACCATGAATGACACTAGCTCCAAGGGATCCAATGTCCTCTTCTGGCCCGCACTGGCATAAATCCTTACATATAGATGTAACTAATTTTAAAGTTAAATTTAGACTTAGTTAAACCTTTTCTAGAATGCTGTGCCCTGCTGGGAAATTTACTGAAACAAGATCTAAATTGGACACCCCAGATCTGCCCTTCTGAAGAAGGCAGAGAACATAAGTGAGCAGATGCCCAGAAAAGAACAGAAGTTGGTTATACAACTTTCATCACATAATATACCAAGGGCTTTTGTTTTTGTTTGAGATGTGGTCTCGATCTGTGTAGCACAGGCTGACTTTGAAAACATTACACAGCCCAAATCAGCTATAAAAATCATGACTTCTTGCCTCAGCTTTCCACATTCTGGGGCTACAGGTCTGATGTTGTGAGTACATACTAAAATAATCATCAGAACCCATTAGGACTGTGGAGAGGGTTAACACGGCCAGGAAAAGAGAATACTCAGGGAAAGATACCAGGAACCAAGTTTCAAATTTAGCCTCATGTCCAAGCCACATGGATCAAGGCCCAGAATGGTGATTTTTCTTTGGGGAGGGGGTGGTAACTACAGAATTACAACTGGCTAGTGCAGAAGTTCCTAGTAGCAGTATAGAAGCACATATTGCTATACATTTCCTTCTTACAACTGCTCTTACTGTATCCCATTGGTTTTGGTTTATTGTATTCATTTTCATGTGTTCAACTTCTTGGTTTCCTTTTCAATTTCTAACTGGGATATTTCAAGACTGCTATTACTATCTTCATCTGTCTCAGTCAGGAAAGACACTCGATGTTCTCAGCCCTTCAAAACTTGCTCAGACTTGTTCATACTTGCTCCATAACAAATACAGTAACAGTCCTGGAGAATGTCTCCTGCATATTTGAAAAGGATGTGTATTCTGTTGATGCTGGATGGAATGAAATGTAGATGTCTTTTTTTTTTTTTTAGGTTCATTTGGTCAAAAGTATAAACTCCAATGTTTCCCTAATTGCTTGGTCGTGGAATGGCCCTTGTTGACCATGGGGAACTGAAGTCCCCTGCTACTTTTGAGTTATAGTATCTTTACCTCCAAATCTATTAACATTTTATTAATATACACAGGGGGTCATTGTTGGATGCATTTATATTTACAATTGGTAAAACCTACTGATGAATTGACTTTTTCATTATGAAATGTCTTTGTCTCTTTGTTTTGTTTTTGTGTGTGTGTGTGTCTGTTTTGTCCAAGTATCCCCAACCCTCTCTCATTTCCCCTGCATGAATACCTATCACCTCCAGTCTTTGTGTGCCTGTAATGGTGATTCTCCTATAGGTAGCATACAGTTGAGCTTTTTAAAAAAAGTCACTCAGCTTGCTGCTTCATTGGAGAATATAATTTGCATACAGAGTAGCAGTGATAGTTAAGAACTTGAGGTTACTATGGGCCATTGTTTTCTGGCTTGAGGGCTCTACTTCAGTATTTTCCTTTTCCTGTCTTCCTTTGTGGTCTAGTGGTTTTCTACTGTGGTGGCTTTGAATCCCTATTCATGTTTAGTCCATCTATAGGTTATGCAATCACACCCATATGCTTACAGTTGACTCAGTAATGATGTGAGGCTCATAGTGCTGGAAGCACCACAGAGAAAGTTTGAAGGAGACATTTAAGGAGGGCCGAACTCTGCTTGAAGAGGAGGCAAGGTTTTGCCAGATCTGAGGTTCAGAGCTACCATCTGTATCCTTCTCTGTATGAATCTGGCACCCTGGGTATTGTCAGACAATCTTCCTGGGTCAAAAGACCTAAAGGTCATAGTAAACTCCTCAGCACATTTTATTTCTCCTTCCAACTGGACTTTTAAAAAAAGTGCTCGAGGGCTGGAGAGATGGCTCAGCCATTAAAGGGTAGGCTCACAACCAAAAAAAAGTGCTCAAAGCATGAGCCTATGAATATGTATTATGTTCATGAAGTTTTACAGTTGGTCAGATACTAAGATGGATTCACACAAGCCCAGAGAAGCTGGTAAAATACTGCTGCCAAGGTCATGGCAAGAGGTGTACACTTGACTTCAAACTTCACACTGTGGGAGGGAGGAATCTGCAGAGAATGTGGCCATGGACTAAGTCTACATTTTCCCCTTTCTTATTCAGTATCATTTTGCTACTATTCTTGGGTATTGCTGTTACTATTACTGGTAACAAAGTTGCCCAACTAGAGACATATCCTTATCTTAGTGTATCTAAAACTCCAGTTCTTCTCTATTTAATCTATATCCCCAGAAATAGTGAAATCACCTAAGCTTGAACTTCCTAATTCAGCTTCTTTTTCTGGGTCTCATTGTATGAAACACTCTCCTACTTTAGAAACATGGCCCGCAATTAATAGAAGACTCTGGCCAGGTGTTGGCACACCCTGTGTCCAGTTCGTATACTGAGCTAGGACACAATTCCAGCAATAATTCCTGTCATGGTCATCGAGATGCCTATGTATTTTTCAGCCTTTTGAGCACATGTGAAGACAGCTCTTCCTGCCTCTCTAGGGACCACACAACTGGTTTTGGTCACCGAGTTAGGGAACACATTACTTTCCTTACTGTTACTTCTGGGCCAGCACATTTAATTGCATGTTCCCATTTCAGTTTTCATGTCAGTAGGAAAATGGGGTCAGGTGTTAGAGCTGTAGCTCCCTCAGTCAACTCATAGTGGACACTGGACATTTAAAAAAAAATCTCAGAAAAAAAAGATATCACCAAACTGACCTCCATAATGGTTGTACAAGCCTGTACTCCCACAAGCAATGGAGGAGAGTTCCCCTTTCTCCACAACCTCAACAGCATGTGCTGTCATTTGAGCTTTTGATCTTAGCCATTCTGACAGCCTAGGAACCCATTCCTCAGGAGGAGCACTCACTGTCTTTCTCTCAATAACCACCCTGCATACCCACCACAGAGCCAAGGACACAGAGCAGGGGGCCACACAAGGGACCCTCCTCCTCTAGAACCCACTGGCTTCTCCTTAGTATACTTGCCTTTCGTCATGCCCTAGACAGCAGGAAAGACTGTGCCTTGTCATGGGCAAGAATGGACAGATGTCCTGAATGTATCTGAACTCCTGGACAAAGATAAGAAAACCATAAGCTTTCAGCATTATTTACATCTCCATATAACATTAAAAAATCATATACTTGGTACTGAAACAAGCTTTTACTTTAAACACTATCATAGGCAGTCATGGTTTTCTCAAAGGCAGGTCATGGACTCAATTTCTTTCTTTCCTATCTGTCTTTCTCAAGGCCCACTTTCCCCTCAGTTCTAAAACTGGGAAATACTGAAGTGAGAAGACTGGAAGGGGAGCTGGTATTGAAGACCTTGGACTGAAGATGCCATTTGTCTCAAAGAAAGCTGACAATGACAGGCCTGTGTCTCAATGGCTGTAGAGGGCCATTTCATTCTTTCTTCCTGCATAGGGTGACCTATCTATCAGCATTACTAAAAACTATAGAGACTTGAGTTATTTTATTTCAAATCAGTGATATCCTCATGACAAAACTTTACCAAATAGCACATCATACTTTTCCCTAGGTATAACTACTCCTACATATTAAGGTGTGTTGTTTTGTTACAGAGCCCTTTGTTTTAAAAGCAGAAAAGCTGCTAGCTGACATAGACAGACCATCAGGAGGAAGAAGGTAATGGTGAAGGGGAATGGGCCATGGCTCAACACAAAGTACTTTTGACAGTGGTCCTCAAGACCCTGTACTCTGTCTGTGTCTGAAATCTTAGTTTGGAGGTTTTGTTCCTAACTGTCCAAGCCATATTATTGAGAAAAAAGAAATTGGTTTTTATTTAGTTTATTCAACTGAAGCACACTAAGAATGATGGTGAGACTAGCTAACTCCAGATTGGAAACAGGACTAAAATTTCACTAGAGCAATGGTTCTCAACATTCCTAACACTGCAACCTTTTAATATAATTAATTCCCCATGTTGTGGTGACTCTCAATCATAAAATTATTTTCTTTGCTACTTCATAACTGTAATTTTGCTACTGTTACGAATCCGTGCATTTTCTGATGGTTGTAGGCTACCTCTGTAAAAGGGTCATTTGACCCCCACAAAGAGGTCGAGCCCCACAGGTTGAGAAGCCACTGCTCTAGAGCAAGGAGAAGGCCACATGAGTGAGATCAGCCCCAGAGAAACTGGACTTTCCTCAAGAATCTTATCCTCAGAAAAAGAAAAGGCTGAAAAGCGAGGTGCAAGTCAGAAAAGGAACCTGTCTTCCAGGGATGGTTTTCACAAGGTTCTGACAACAGACTACTCTGCAAGGGAGATGGGATCTAAGTTGATGATGTATCAAAGATGAGTGAGATCACATCTTTTTTTTTTCTTTTTCCCAACATTTGTTTCTTTCTTCAAGCTACATCTCAATCACAGTCCCCTCCCCCTTCTCTTCCTGCTCCCATCCTCTTCCCCATCTCCCTCCTATCTGCTTTTTAAAAAATTTGAGGTATATTTACCCCCAACAGCTCACCCTTTTAGTCCAAAAGGCTCTTTTTCTTGTAACAATACAATACAAAATAATAAGAACAAGTAGGCAACAATTATGAAAATTATAAGGTATAACATACATTCCCAATGTCCAGTCCATACATACTTGGCAACTAACAATAATATTCTGTTATCTATCTATCTCAATGAGTTTAAAGTTCTATACCTAACTCAGTTTCCATCCTCACCTGCATTGCCAACTTAAAAACATTTTCTTAAACCTAGAACATCCTTTTAATTCCTAAACAACTTAAAACTTAACCGTGAGACTATAAATATCTTGTCCTCAACCACATGAGAGACCTCAGAAGGATAAATATATCTGATTATACAGGAAGTGCAGAGCCAGCAGCTTCCAAAACTAAGAAATGGCAGACAACTGGCTGCCTGGACAGTCCCCAATTTCTCTGTATGACATTGGTGCATCTATCTTCAGCCTTTTGGCCCAGTATCTCTGACAGACATTAATTTGTAAAGCAAGAATTATGAAGGACTTGCGCACCCTGTCTTGGCAGAGCTAGGCTGTCGACTTAACTGCTTCCAAACTTTGTCATTTTCAGACAGCATTCATGAGAACACATCTTAACCAGGGCTGTAGTTAACATACCTCGTGTCCTTTTTATAAGCCTAAATCTCATGCCCAGACCCTGAATACGGACCTGGGGGAAAGGCGTCACTGGCGCTCTGTTCCTCTTCCCAGTGTTCCCAAATAGAAGAAACGTCTTTTCTCTGCTTTTCACTATTACTTGTCTCTTTCATTGGCCTGTTAACAATAGGTGACAAAGCATAGCTTGTTATGGCTATCAGGGTCCAGGCTCTGACCCTAACAACTCCAGTAACACTAGGTTCCAAATACCAAGAAGTGAGTTATAAGTTTATGGTTACCAGAATGATCCTAAAGAGCCTTTCTCCTTACTTATGATTTGGCTTTTGTTTGTTTGAGATGAACCCAGGCCTTTGCACATGTGCCTACTGAGTCATGCCCCTGGCCCCAATGTAGTCATTTTAAATTACTTAGATCTTCTATGATATCTTTGTAAAGAAGTAAATGTGTATCTATTTGAAAATATCATGAGTATTGACATACAAAAATCCAAGAAAATGACTAGAACTTAAGTGGATTTAAAAAGTTGCATAGGAAAAGACAAATACAGAATACTCAACTACTTTTATTTATATATTAGCAACAAACAATTAAAAATTGAGACTTTAAACTCAGTTTATAGTACTGTGATGGATAGTTTTAACTGTCAACTTGCCACAACCTACAAGCAATTACCTGGGAAGAAATTTCCAGGGAGGAATTATCTAGAACAGGTTGGTCTGTGAGCATGTCCATAGGAAATTGTTTTGACTGTTAATTAACATGGGAAGACCCAGACCACTATGAGCAGCACCATTCCCCAGCCAGAGGCCCTGGGTTGTGTAAGAGCAAGCCAATCAAAGATCCCTGTTTATTCTCTCTCTGCTTCTGATTATGGATGTGATGCTTTAACTTCCTGCCCAGACTTCTCTACAATAACGAACTTTAACCTCAAATTTAAGCCAAATAAATCCTTTCTTCCTTAATCTGTTTTTTAGTGAGTGTTCCCTTTAGAGGAGGCAATAAAATGAGGTTGACAAAGGACAGAGAAAGCAAAGGGAGCCCTGCAGCTCTAGGGGAATGGCAGAACGACACTGACTACTGAAATCATTACTCTCATCTGCTTATCTTCTCAGATCTCCCTTTCACAGCAAAATCATCCCTCAATCAACTTCCACCACCTCTCTACTAGCAACTCTTGGCCCTTCCAGCTATTCTAAGAAAGAGGCCTGTTTCTACAGTGGCCATCTCTGCTCTCTTGGGGCTGAAAACAATGTGCAAGCTTGGGCAACTTACTGAGCCACAATCAGATAACTCTGAGACTTCTGAGAAGAGAAAGACAAAGACAAATGGAAGGAGATTATTTAAGAATATCTAATTGGAACAACCTCTCAAAAACCACCAAGGACTTAAGGATGGGCACTCCTATACACTTACTGTGGGTTTTCATTTTTTCTTTTTCTTTCTTTCTTCCTTTTTTTAAAGCTCTTCAAGGCATTGTAATGGGGAGTTTAGAGTGGGTAAGTAGGAACTCAAAAGAAGACTAAAGATAAAAATAAGTAAGACATTGGCTCAATTATGTTCATAGTAGCTTTATTTGTAATAGCTAGAAACTGGAATCAACCCAGATGTCCCTCAACCAAAGAATGGATAAAAAAAAGAAAAAGAAAAACTGTGGTATCTCTACACAATGGAATACTTACTCAGCCATCAGAAAAAAAGGAAGTCATGCAATCTGCAACCAAATGGATGGAACTAGAAAAGCTCATGCTAAGTGAGCTAACCCAGATCCAGAAAGATGCACATGGCATGTGTTCACTTATAATTGGATGTTAGCCATATAGTACAGGATAACTATCCTATAACCAACAGACCCAAAGGAACAGGAACCTAGAACTATCCTTTGAGAAATTCCACCCAGCAGCAGATCAAAACAGATGCTGAGACACACAGTCAAACATTAGGTGGAGCTCTGGGAGTCCTGTATTAAGAGAGAGAGGAGGAATAGAGAGGTCCAGAGGGGACAAGATCAACACATGAAGAACAGAACCAACCAAACAAGGACCCTAGATGCTTACAGACACTGAAACACTAACCAAAAAAAAAAAAAAAGGAAAAAAGAAGCTTAGACTGGACCTAGACGTCCCCTATACAAATATAGAGGATATGCACTAGGTCTTCATACAGATCCCTTAGCCAGTGGGGGGCGGTGCGGCCCCAGTCATGGACTCTCGTACCTGTTAGTGTGACAGTTTACCCTTGCTGGGCTTCCATGTCAGGCCCCCGAACAAGAGGAAGCTCTTGCATTCATGTGATTGATGAACTGAGAGGGGCTGATATGAGGGGCCCTCACACTGGAGGAGAAGGAGAGGAGACAAAGGGGGTATGAGGGTGGGAGGATGGGACCATGAGGGGTAGAGGGAGGGGGCTGTGATCAAGATGTAACTTGAATAACTAAATAAATGCTAACTTTAAAAAAGACAAAAATAAGTGACGGGAGCAATAAATCAAAGGGATCCTTTCAGTTTTATATACAAAACGAAATCCCTGAAAACAGGGGTGAATGCTGAGGGTATAGCTCAGTGGTTAGGCACTCATCTTGCATAGTCTACACACAAGATTTTATCCTACCTTTAGGGATCATTAAGAGGGGCTGGAGAGATGCCTCAGCAGTTAAGAGCACTGGTTGCTCTTCCAGAGGTCCTGAGTTCAATTCCCAGCAACCACACGGTGGCTCACAACTATCCATACGGTGATCTGATGCCCTCTTCTGGTTGCAGATGTTCATAAAGATAAAGCACCCATACATAAAATTAATAAATAAATCTTTTAAAAAGCATCTCTTTAAAAAAAGCAATATATAGATTCAATGCAATTCCTATCAAAATACCAACACAATTTTTTATAGACTTGGAAAGAGCTAGCCTCAATTTCATATGGAACATCAAAAAGCCCAGAATAACTGAATCAATCCTGTACAATAAAAAAACATCTGGAGGTATTACCATCCCAGATTTCAAGCTGTACTACAGAGCAATAGTTGTAAAAACAGCATGGTATTGGTATAGAAACAGACCAGTAGATCAATGGAATCGAATTGAAGATCCAGAAATAGACCCACACACTTATGGACACCTAATTTTTGACAAAGAAGCCAAAACGGCACAATGGAAGAAGGACAGCATCTTCAACAAACGGTATTGGTCCAACTGGATGTCCATTTGTAAAAGAATGAAGTTAGACCCTTACTTATCACCTTGTACAAAACTTAAGTCCAAGTGGATCAAAGACCTTAACATAAGGCCGGTCACACTAAATCTACTAGAAGAAAAAGTGGGAGAAACCCTCGAACTAATTGGCACAGGCGACAACTTTCTGAACAGAACACCAACAGCTCAGGACTTGAGATCAACAATCAATAAATGGGACCTCATGAAACTGAAAAGCTTCTGCAAGGCAAAGGACACTGTCATTCGAACAAAACGGCAGCCTACAGACTGGGAGAAAATCTTCACCAACCCCACATCTGACAGAGGGCTAATATCCAAAATCTACAAAGAACTCAAGAAATTAAATGCCAAGAAACCAAATAATCCAATCAAAAAATGGGGGACAGAGCTAAATAGAGAATTCACAAAGGAGGAATCCCTAATGGCTGAGAGACACTTGAAGAAATGCTCAAGATCCTTAATCATCAGAGAAATGCCACTCAAGACGACTCTTAGATTCCATCTCACACCTGTAAGAATGGCTGAGATCAAAAACTCAAATGACAGCACATGCTGGTGAGGGTGTGGAGAAAGGGGTACCCTACTCCATTGCTGGTGGGAATGCAGGCTTGTGCAACCACTATGGAGGTCAGTCTGGCGATATCTTAGAAAATTTGGAATAGCTCTGCCTCAGGACCCAGCCATACCACTTCTGGGTATACACCCAAATGCCTCTTCACAGAATGATAAGGAAGTTTCCTCATCTATGTTTATAGCAGCCTTATTTGTAATAGCTAGAAACTGGAAACAACCCAGATGTCCCTCAACTGAAGAATGGGTTAAAAAAAACTGTGGTACGAAAGATAAACATGGTATGTATTCCCTTACAAATGGATATTAACCATACATCAGAGGATAACTATCCTACAACCCACATACCCAAATAGATAGGAACCTAGCATATCTATCCTAGGAAAAATTCTACCCACCAGTGAGTCATGGAATCTGCTGCAGGTTAGTGGAACACCACACCCTAGATGGTGTGCCTTATCACACTCCAGTACAAGTGGAAGCTCTTGGGCCTCACATGACGCAAGATCTGAGGGAGTATGATATGTGAGGGCCCACCTCATCTGAGGAGAAGGAGAGTAACAAGTAGAGGAACACGGAGGGAGGGAGGGAGGGAGGGAGGGAGAGACAGAAACAGGCAGATCTCAGAGCTCAAGGCCACCTGATACAAAACAAGCTCTAAACAGAGAAAAAATTTGATCCAGGGGTGGAGGAGCACATCTTTAATCCCATCAGTTGGGAACCACATGTCTTTGATCCCAAAACTTAGAATGCAGAGACAGGCACATAGGATTTGGAAAGATTTAAGTTTAAAAGCTACTTACAAAAGGCAGGCTGCAATTCAAACAAATTGTCCTTTGAGATCTCAAAATATATACACTAAAGGTTTGTTTAGCTCCAAAGTATCAAAATAATTTCTTCTTTAATCCGGATTGAAAGGTAATAATTTATATATTGTCAAAAAACCAAATTTGCTCCAGGAAAAATATTACCTGACCCCCCCCCCAAAAAAAAAGTAATTGTCCCAGAGTTAGGATTAGGGCAGGGCTCTGTTCTTATCTTTCCAGGAGATTTAAAGCATCCATTCAAGGAATTCAGGGACAACTGGACAATGGAAACCTCAGCAGAAAACATATCAGACACCAAAGAAGATGAGTGGCCCAGATGATCCAGCCTTGCAGACTTCTTCAATAGCAGTTTCCTCAAAAGTCTACAACCACAACAACTCAAAATCGCTAAGATCGTTCAGCTCCACAGACTATTCCAGCCAGATCTTCAGTAAAGCTCTGAAGATCAGCTTCTGTCTATGAACTTCTTAGGACATCTAAATAGCTGAGCACAAAAGGACTGAACATCAAATGATTCTATTAACATTTTTTAACCATTTTTCCATTCTTATTTGGGCCCCAAACAGGTTTACTACATCCCAAATCAGCAGGAAGTCATTTTAAGAGAACAAAGGCCCATCCCCAGAAGGTGGGGAGGGTGTTCCCCCCACTTTGGTTATTTGATAGATAATAGAAAATTTTGTTATTTAGGGGAAAAGACTACAAGCTGTTAAATGGTCTTGTTAAATGGGTTTTGGAGGTTAGACCCAGGGACTTCTCTCTTTTTCTTATCTGTATCCTTCTTTCTCTCCTATATAGGAGTGAACAGACTTGAGAAAAATGGGACATAGACATAGTATAGGAAATATCAAGAAAAAAGGACATATTATTGAATATGGCCTTATACCTTTGTATACTGATACAAAATTAATATTATATTTGGCTAAATTGGTATTGATCATTGTATATTAATGCAAAATTAAGATTGTATAGGGCTACATCGGTATTGATCTTTGTATACTGATACAAAATTAAGATTATATTTGGCCACAATGGTATTGACCCTTGTATATTGATGTAAAATTAAGATTGTATTGGGCTACATCGATATTGATCTTTGTATATTGATACAAAATTAAGATTATATTTGGCCACATTGGTATTGATCTTTGTATATTGATACAAAATTAAGGGTAACGCTTCTTAAAGGTATTGTTCCTAGTAATACTTAAAAATGAAATGTCAAGTTTTGACCTCTTGCTACCAACCGACATAAACTGTTTAGGATAATTAAGAAATGGAAACTAATAGTCATGAAAACGTGTCGTTTTGTTAGTTACTATGAGTCTATTACTGTTATTTTCTAAGCTACTCAGAAATCAAGTTGCTAAGAGACAAGCAATATTTGCTTATCTAAATATAAGAGATAGATAGGGCATCTTCAAAAACCTCAAGAGATCTGCAGAATATGGCATTCAAAGATGTTTTCTTAACTTAAGTTTTTTTGATATCGAGACATGTCAGCTCCTGACAGCACCCCCTATTCTACTCCAAGTACAAGATGAGCATCGAAGAATCTCCAGTGGGAGATGATTGAATTGGTGGTAAGCCTTTCTCTTGGCAAGAAAAACCCCTTGCTTCAACTGTAGACAGACTTCTGTCCAAAAAGGACAAAACTTGGTAGCAGGTAAGTCGACAGCCTAGCTCTGCCAAGACAGGGTAGGTAAGTCCTTCATAATTCCTGTTCTACAATCAATGTCTGTCAGAGAAACGGGGCCAAATGGCTGAAGATTGATGCTGTAATGTATGGAGAGAAAATGGGAACTGTCCAGGCAGCCACTGGTATGTCATTTCATAGTTTTGGAAGCTGCAGGCCCCGTACTTCCAATAAAATCAGATATATTTATCCCTCTCAGGTCTCTGAGGTGGTTGAAGAACAGATAGCTAGAGTCTCATAATTAAATTTTGAGTTGTTTAGGAGTCAAGAGAGTGTTATAGATCTAAGAAGATACTTTTAAAATTGTGTTGCAAGTTGGTATGAATGTTGAGTCAGATATAGACCTTCAAACTCATGGAGATGTTTAGATAGTAGAATGTTAAAGTCAGGTACCAAATACATATGGACTGGTCATTGGGAATGTACGTTAAGCCATATAACCCTCATAACTGTGGCCTAATTACCTCTATTGTTTTGTATTGTATTTATTATTATAAGAGAAAGAGCCATTTGTTGGACTGAAAGGGGAAACTGTAGGGGGAGATAAGATATACCTTAAACTTAAAAAAAAAAAAGGGAAGAGGATGGGGGGTTGAGGGTGGGAGGGTGGGACTGGAGGGGGAATAGGGAGGGGACTGCGATTGAGATGTAACTTGAAGAAATAAAAAATTAAAAAGAAGAATTATAGGCATAGAGGAAAGAGAAGACTCCCATCGCCAAGGTCCAGGAACCATCTTCAGCACAATCATAGAAGAAAACTTGCCAAATCTAAAGAAAGACATGCCAATAAAACTCCAATAGGCTTACAGAACACCAAACAGATTAGATCTGAAAAGAAACTCCTCTAGTCACATAATAATTGGAACTCCAAATATACACAACAAAGAAAGAATATTAAAAGCTGTAAGAGAAAAAGGTCAAGTAACATACAATGGCAGTCCCATCAGAATTACACCTGACTTCTCCTCAGAAACTTTAAAAGCCAGAAGAGCCTGGGCAGATGTCCTACAACCCCTGAGAGAACATAGGTGCCCAGCCAGACTACTATACCCAGCAAAACGCTCTATCAACATAGATGGAAAAAACAAGACATGACAAAATCAAATTTAAACAGTATCTACCCACAAATCCAGTCCTACAGAAGATTTTAGAAGGAAAATTCAAATCCAGAGAAGATAACTACACTCAAGAAAACAGAGGAAACAAAAAACTCCACTACAGCTAACCGAAAAGAAACACACAACTACCACCTACACCAAAATAATAGGAAATAACAACCTTTGGTCATTAATATCCATCAACATCAATGGACTCAACTCCCCAATAAAAAGACACAGGCTTACAGAATGGATTCATAAACAAGACCCATCATTTTGCTGCATACAAGAAATGCATCTCACTAACAAAGATGGATGCTATCTCAGAATAAAGGGCTAGGAAAAGATTTTCCAAGCAAATGGACCCAGGAAGCAAGTTGGATTAGCCATCTTAATATCAAATAAAATATACTTTCAACTGAAGTTAATCAAAAAAGATAGAGAAGGGCACTACATACTCGTTAGAGGAAATATTCATCAAGATGACATCTCAATATTGACTATCCCCCAAATATAAGGGCACCTACATTTGTAAAAGAAACTCTTCTAAAGCTTAAACCACACATCGATCCCCACACACTAGTAGTAAGAGACTTCAACACCCCACTGACAACAATGAATAGATCATCAAGACAGAAACCAAACAGAAAAATAATGAGTCTAACAGAGGTCATGAACCAAATGGACCTAACCGATAATCTACAGAACATTTCACCCAAACAAAAAAGAATATACCTTCTTCTCAGCACTGCACTAAACCTTTTACAAAATAGTCAGACACAAAGCATGCCTCAACAGATACAAGAAAATTGAAATAACCCCTTGTATCTTATCAGACCACCATGGAATAAAGCTGGACTTCAACAACAGAAATAACAGAAAGCCTACACACTCACGGTAACTGAACAACTCTCTACTGGATGACTACTGGGCCAGGAAAGAAATAAAGAAGGAAATCAAAGACTTCTTAAAATCCAATGAAAATGAAGGCACAACATACCCAAACCTACGGGACACAATGAAAACTGTGCTATGAGGAAAGTTCATAGCACTAAGTGCCTTCAAAAAGAAAATTGTGACAGATCATATTAGCGAATTAACAGCTGAACTGGAAGAACTGGAAAAGAAAGAAGCAAACACTCCCAAGAGGAGCAGAAGTCAGGAAATCATCAAACTTAGGGCTGAAATCAACAACTTAGAAACAAAAAGAACAATACAAAGAATCAATGAAACCAAGAGTTGGTTCTTTGAGAAAATCAACAAAATAGACATGCCCTAGCCAAATTAACTAAAAGGCAGAGGCGAAAAAACAAAATCAGAAATGAAAAGGGAGAAATAACAACAGACATTGAGAAAATCCAGAGAATCTTTAGGTCCTACTTTAAAAATCTATACTCCACCAAATTTCAAAACCTAAGAGAAATGGAAAATTTTCTTGATAGATTCCACCTTTCAAAGTTAAATCAAGATCAGGTTAACAGATCAAACAGCCCTATATCCCCTAAGGAAATGGAAACAGTCATTAAAAATCTCCCAACCCAAAAAAGCCCAGGGCCAGCTGGTTTCAGCACAGAATTCTACCAGACCTTCAAAGAAGAGCTAACACCAATATTCTTCAAACATAGTACTTAAAGTTCTTTCTAGAGCAATAATCTTCCTAAGGGAGATCAAGCGGATACAAATTAGAAACGAAGAAGTCAAATTAACCCCATTTGCAGATGATATGATAGTATACATAAGCGACCCCAAAAATTCCACCAGAGAACTCTTACAGCTGATAAACACATTCAGCAAGGTGGCTGGATACAAAATTAATTCAAAAAAATCAGAAGCCCTTCTTTATACAAGAAATAAATGGGCTGAAAAAGAAATGATGGAAACCACACCCTTCACAATAGCCACAAACAATATAAAATACCTGGGGGTAACTCTAACCAAGCAAGTAAAAGGCCTGTACAACAAGAGCTTCAAGCCCTTGAAGAAAGAAATGGAAGAGGCCATCAGAAGATGGAAAGATCTCCCATGCTCTTGGATAGATAGGATCAACATAATAAAAATGGCCATCCTGCCAAAAGAAATATACAAATTCAATGCAATTCCTATCAAAATACCACCCCAATTGTTTATAGACCTGGAAAAAGCAATTCTCAACTTCATATGAAATAACAAAAAAACCCAGAACAGCTAAATCAATCCTGTACAATTAAAAAAAAATCTGGAGGTATCACCATCCTAAATTTCAAGCTGTACTACACAGCAATAGTAATAAAAACAGCATGGTACTGGTATAGAAACAGACCAGTGGATCAATGGAATTGAATTTAAGACCCACAAATGAACCCACACACCTACAGTCACTTAATTTTTGACAAAGAAGCCAAAACTGTACAATGTAAAAGGGACAGCATCTTCAACAAATGGTGCTGGTCCAACTGGATGTCAACATGTAAAAAAAATGAAATTAGTCCCATACTTATCACCTTGTACAAAACTTAAGTCCAAGTGGATCAAAGACCTTAACATAAGGATGTACACGCTAAATCTATTAGAAGAGAAAGTGGGGAAAACCCTCGAACTCATTGGCACCAGTGATAACTTACTGAACGGAACACCAACAGCTCAGGACCTAAGACCAACAATCAGTAAATGGGACCTCATGAAACTGAATAGCTTCTGTAAGACAAAAGACGCTGTCATTCGAACAAAACAGCAACCTACAGATTGGGAAAACGTCTTCACCAACCCCATATCTGACAGAGAGCTAACATCCAAAATTTACAAAGAACTCAAAAAAATAAATGCCAAGAAACCAAATAATCCAATCAAAACTGGGGTACAGAGCTAAACAGAGAATTCACAAAGGAAGAATCAAGTAGCTGAGAGACTTGAAGAAATGCTCAGCATCCTTAATCATCAGAGAAATGCAACTCAAGAGGACTCTGAGATTCCATCTCACACCTGTTAGAATGGCTAACATCAAAAGCTCAAATGACAGCACATTCTGTGGACGGGGTGGAGAAAGGGGAAACACTCCTCCATTGCTGGTGGGAGTGCAGGCTTGTCCAACCATTATGAAGGTTAGTTTGGCGTTATCTTTTTTTTTTTTTCCTGAGATTGCCTCATCTATGGTCATAGCAGCCTTATTTGTAATAGCTAGAAACTGGAAACCCAGATGTCCCTCAATCAAGGAATGGATTAAAAAACTGTGGTACATCTACACAATGGAATACTACTCAGCCATCAGAACAACGAAATCATGCAATTTGCAGCCAAATGGATGGAACTAGAGAAGCTCATCCTAAGTGAGCTAACCCAGTCTCAGAAGGATACACATGGCATCTATTCACTTATAATTGGATTTTAGCTATATATATATAGTACAGGATAACTATACTACAACCAATGCACCAAGGGGAACAGGAACATAGAGTTTTTTTCCTGTTAGTGAGACACTTTTCCCTGGTGGTGCTGCCTTGTAGGCCCCCAGTGTTTGAGGAGGCTCTTGGCCCTCATATGACTGCTGAACTGGGGCAGGGGACTGATATGTAGGGACACTCCACTCCAGAGGAGTGTGATGGAAGGGATAGGGGGTAGAAGGTGGGAGGGCGCGACTGGGAGGGGTGGAAAGAGGACACTATGATGGAGATGTAACCTGAAGTTATAAATATTTTTAAAAAGCCACTTTCCACAGTTAAGAACAGTTGTGAGTTGCCATGTAGTTGTGGGAACAGAACCCAGGTCCTTTGCAGGAATAGGAAATACTTTTAACTGCTGAGCCATCTCTCCAAATGGTTTCTTTGCACCCTGAGGGATCTGTGATTTGCACTCATGGTGGCTAATCTAAGAGGTCATATCGCTGAGGAACATGAGTAAAAGAGAGAAGCCAAGGACTAACCCACTGCGCGTCTGACTGGAAGGGCAGAGCTGCCCTTACCTGAGAAGAAAAGATGTGTCACTGAAGCTGGGCGGGAAGTCCAGGAGCTTGGGACTTACTGAGTTGACTCTGTTACCTACTGAGGTGGAGTTCTTGAGTAGCCAGGAAATGGCTGTCCCTTCCATGTCCTTTTAAATTTAGAAGGGGTGGTAGAAGCCACCTGTAAGAAAGGAACAGCAGGTGGCCACAGCACAGAAGATTGACTTCTAGCATCAGGAGGGAAGAATGACTCATGAAACACTACATGACAGGATAGTGTGGGGGGAGCCAGGTGTCTGTAAGGTACCTTCAGATGCATCGATTTTTCTCAAGGAAGAGAGACAAGACCATTGGCTAGGAGTAAGAGAGAGGAGGCACTGAAGATTGGAGAAGGAAAAGCATTGCTGAATCTCATTTTAGTCCTGTCCCTTGCACAGGACTTGGCACAGAAGAAATCCAAACAAGTGTCCGCTGAAGCAGATTCTCTGGTGTCCCACCCCAACACTGAGACTGACTTTGAAGTCTTGGCCACGCCCCTCTTTAGATGTGTGGTCTCCAGGAAGCAACTGCACCCTTTTTTCGTCAGTTTCCATATCTGGAAGGTGGGGACTGTGTCAGGTGACACAGAGGATGCTAGAGTAATGCCATTGTTGGTTTCCCAGGCACCACCACTGCCTATCCAATTAGGCTGTACAGTGTCCTTGAAGTCAGAAAAAAAGTTGGCCTGGACAAATTTTCCATTTCTGTACTTCAATAAATTGACTTAAACTAAAAAAAAAAAATCACTTTTACCTCATTTTAATAATAAGTGTGTGTGTGTGTGTGTGTGTGTGTGTGTGTGTGTTTGCGTGCATTGAGCCAAGGTGGGTGCTTTGAAGTGTCCTGTGCAAGAGCTCTTAACTCCTGAGCCATCTCTCCAGTCCCTGGTGTCTTTTTCAAATCATTAAATAGCACACAGACATGTCAGGAGGGTTCAATGTGATTTCATTTGTTTTAAGCTTGTTAAAGCAATATCGTAAATACTCATCTCTGTGTGTTTAAAATATACCCATAAGGATGAGGGAAAAAATATTTCAATCAAGTTTTATAAACTATAAATAGTGAGCACTGGATGATAGCCATATGGATAAGAATTGTTTTCATTACCCATTGCAAACTGCTAGATGGAAGAACAAGGATGTTTATAAAGATCCTAAATCCAATGACAAGTTAAAGAAAAGAATGACATTCAGAGAAACCAAAACACAAGTAGCTTGGGTGTCAATGCTACCCAACAGAAGAAGAAAAGAAAAAAAAACTCAACTATTTGAAGAACCTAGGGCTTTGTCCACTGTCAAAAAAAAAAAAAAAAAAAAAAAAAAAAAAAAAGACTAAATGGAGGAAACACATTTTTGAAAAGATTTTTTTTTAAGCACAAAGGGCGGGGTGGAGTGGGCAAGACTACAATACCGCGTTAACACTGCCATCTAGCGGCCACTCCAATAGAAACTCACCCACTCAGGACAAAAATTTCCCGCTTCTATTCAGTCAACAGCTGTAGGAATGAAGGCTCCAGAAGGTACGCAGAATGGAGAAGACCGTCGAACTCACTCGTACTTGCCTAAGAGAGCAAAGCGAACCATATCCGCGATGAAAGCCTGTATGTCCATCCTCACCCTAGCGAAACATCAGCCGAAGTCCCTCCCCAACCGGAAGGAAGCTGTCTAGGGTAATCTGGGATTGGCTGATTTTTGAACTTGCGCAGTGGTGCTAATGAGGTCACTGCCAGTTTCCCTATGGGTTGCCAAAGTGTACCTCCCAAGGTACTTGCCACAGGCCAAGGGATGGAGCTTGTGACCTGCATCTACACAATACTGTTTGCCCTACATTCCAGCCTTTCAAGCCTTGATCCAGGTCTTCAGGACATGATTCTCCCACTCAGCCCAGCCTTGAATCACTGTCTTTCTCGCAGCCTTTAGCCTTTTTGGATGATTTTACCTGTGTCCTAAAGACACTGTGGGGTAGGGGGTAGGATCACATCCTTTACCAAAAGAAGGTATATTTCTAACAGTATTGTACACAAATAATCGGAATTTTTTTCTGCTTTTTCTTTTTTGTTTGTATGTTTGTTTGTGTTTGAGCCAGGGTCTCTTGTAGTCCAAGCGGATCTGGAACTTGCTATTTCAACATGGCCAGAAATTTGAACTCCTTATCCTCATGCCTACCCCTCCAGAATGTTGGAATTCCAGGCAGTGCTGCGCAGAGTTTGGCAATGAGAATTAATTCTTACTGAGACTTGCTCTAGCATCAGTAGTTTCCTGAATGTGCAGTTTAAGAGTTTTTACTTCGCACAGGATTTTATGGAGAAGCAAACCCTGAGGTCAGGGCTCGAGAGAACTTTTCTTCCAGTCATGGGTATTTCAGCCTGTTATTTTCCTGGAATTCTTTGTTCTCAGGGCAGGCCATTTCCTTTACTGTATTGACCAGAAGCCAGATGGAATTGCACCCAGGCAGCAGAAATCCTTGTGTATGGCCTAACACTGCACATTTTTTCTCCAAAGTTTCTTTTATTTAAACAAAGAGTATTGTGATTAAAATACCTGAAAAGAAGCTGTGTCTGGTTGTGTTTATGTTTGCAGAGCCTGATGGACAGATTGGAATTCCAGTATTATGGAGTATTAATTGGGCAGATTCAGAGGCTAGTTGCTTCATCTTGAAATAGTTTTAGCTTTCCTTGCCCCAATCTGTATCTGAACTAATACCTTATTATAATAAATAAAAACCTCTTAGAAGCTACTAACTTAGAACTAACACTCCGTGATAATAAATAAAAAGCTTAGAAGCTATTAACTTACCAGAGTACTAGCTGTGCCAATCTCAGAGCTAAGAATGTCATCAGATAGCAACTTGGGCCTATAGAAAGCTCCCCCAGGCTTGTTGTACATACCTCTCTGGTTTATCCATCAATGTACTTTAAACTTGCCTTTGATCTACAACGTTCCTTGTTCTGTAACACTATTAAGAAAAGAAAAATCTTTGTGAAATTGCTTCCGCATTGGAACTTGGCATTGCAGTAACCTAATTCTGTGTTCCTGGGCCAAGGTCATACAAAATGGCTCCAGAAGAAACTATCTCTTATTGCCTTTAAGATGAGAGCTGTGGTTTTCAAATGAACTGTATGAAACCCACTGGTCTACATGATCTCTAGACTTTCCTCTACATAGGGCCCCATAGAAGAGAGTAAAATGAACTGAGAAAATGAGTAAATTTGGCTTTCCTTGGAAGTATCACACACCCCAAAGTAATATATTTAAGCACAGGGAGGCCTACAACATTGTAAAATACTAAAGCAGCCCTTCCCTTAAAAGGTTATTTGTAAACTAGGCTGTGGTGGCACACGCCTTTAATATCAGCCCTCGGGAGGCAGAGGCAGGCGGATCTCTGTGAGTTCAAGGCCAGCCTGGTC
>CAJQZJ010000450.1:2095463-2117282 GCA_907164525.1 Lophiomys imhausi | reverse complement strand
ACAGATATCTTGTCTTTGCTGGCCTCGCCCAGCATGGAAAGTCCCCATCTTAAGCAGCAGCATGACTGAAATGGCAGCTAACAAATAGGCATGCTTAGCCGGGGGTCTTTCACCAAGTGTGGTGATGGAGCGCTTTAATCCCAGCACTTGAGAAGCAGAGGCAAGTGGGTCTCAGTGAATTTGAGGCCAGCTTGATTTAAACAGAAAGTTTCAAGCTAGCATGAGCTACATAGTGAGACTTTGTCTCAAAAATAAAATAAATGAATGAATAAATAAAAGATAAACCTAATTTGTTGCTGCCACCTTAGTGCATAGTGCTGTAAGGCTGTGAAAAAATAATAAAATAATAAATATCACTACCCCTCCCTAGGAAGGCCTTCTCCTCCGTTCATGAGAACCTGACCTCATGACCCCTGGGGACATTCTACAGAACTCGGTCTCTGAACTATCTAACCAAAGACAATGGTCCCACCCTAGGGAGATAAAAGTTGAGTTGAGTGTACTTAGCTGACTGGGATGTTCCCCCTTTGTTTCCCCTATCCCCACCTGATGGCGGTTATCACCTAGCAGGCTAAAAGATAACTGCATTGTTCCCTTTATGCACCCACCTGTTTGCAGCTTTTGTGCTTAAAAGCTGCCTGTAAACTGTTGTTCACATTCACTCCTTCCCAAAGGCTGTTGAACCCCAGAGCATAGGCTTAATAAAAATCCTCTTGTATTTTGCAACAAACCCCGGTCTCTGGCCACCAGGACCTCTGGGGACTCCCAGAGTCCAACAGTGCAACCCATGTCCTACCTAAACTATATGAGTCTATGAACTACATACACAGTCACTGAGTACTAACCTCTAGAGACAGTGGAGTCCTTGTCTTGCAGATATATATATATATATATATATATATATATATATATATATATATAATTTTAATGACTTAACTTTACTGAATAATATATGGGGCTTTTGTTTATATGTAATTCTGACTGGTACCTTGGATTGTATTCCTTTGCTAGAGCATTAGAAACTATAGGGGAGCTCTTAACTCATCCAGCAATTAGATTTCCAGAGTTTGTGTTCTTTTCAATTAAAAAAAATCATGCTGTTAAGACTGAGTGTGTGATTTTAAGACTCAAAGTTGGCAAGCTTCAGAATGAAACAAACAGCAGAGTGTGGCCAGGGGGAGGCCTCACCTTTCCACCTGTCAGTGGCTAACAAAAAGGGGATCTTTCTGTTTAGCCATTTCCTGAAATCTTACAGTTTGGGGTTTGTTCAGACTTATCTAAGCCAAGACACCATAATGTCAAACACAAATCAAAACAAAAACCACTTTTATCTTGTACTTTTGAGAATTTTTTTAAGACAGTGTTTCTCTGTATATCTCTGCTGTCCTGGAACTCACTCTGTAGACCAGGCTGGCCTGGAACTCAGAGATCTCCTTGCCTCTGCCTCTTGGATGCTGGGATTAAAGGCCTGTACCACCATGTGCTCTCTCTATTCCCTTTTCTTCTTCCCCCTCTGGTGAGGCCAGCTAACTACAGACCTGAAGCAGCACTGGAGTTTCCATACGACAAGGAGTAGAGTGACTGCTTAGTTCCAGCTTCTAAAACATAAATAAGAGACATTGGGAGTTTATGGTTGTTAGAATGGCCCTTTAAGAGATGTTTGTCTTTACTGATGTTTATTCATATATTAGCTTATTTTTGATGGCACTGAAGGTCACACCCAGAGCTTCACATGTAATTGCAATGGATTCCCCCAGAGTACACCTGTTAAAACCAATAATATATGAGACCTTATAAATTCATTGTACGCTGAATATAAAAGTAAATGCATAGGTATTGGAGGTATTACAAATATTAAACCTCAAAAACAATTTCAATGATGTTCTATTAAAACAAAAACAACCCCTTCTCCTTTTAGCAACATTTACAAACTCATAGATAAGTATAAGTTATAAGTTACAATAACGCAGACACTGGCAAATGTTCTCAAACAAAGGAACTTGTAATTCTGTTTCTACAATTCTGTTATAATAATAATAATAATAATAATAATAATAATAATAATAATAATAATAAAAGGTGTTTTAGGTTTGGAAGAAAGCCAAGATGACTTACCACCTTTCAGAGGAGTTTTATTAGGAGAGTTAAAAGCCTCAGGCTCCAGGCCGCCATGGTGTACTAAAGGAAAAACCCTCAGTTCCAAAAGAACAATGGGAATTTCTTCCTCCTGTTGGGTTGGGATTTGGGATTGAAGGGAGGAGACTCCATGGCCATGTGACCTAACATACATGCTGCAAGTTATGAAGAACTGAAGAGCACCAATAAGAATTAGGGCTTTAATCCAAGGCTACAGAGATGCCCTTTGTGCTTAGTTTGCAGCTCTCTGGGGGAAGGAGAGAACTCCATCAGAGCTGCAAGGTCACAGTCTCTCTGAGAGAAAGGCAGCAGGAAGTATGGCCTAGTGGAAAGGAGAAAACAGCTAGAGAGTATTGAACCTAACCTCTCCACATAAGGCAGGTTATCCAAAGTGTGGGAATGGTTTGTTATCTGTTGCTATAGAGTACCAGGCATGGTGATCCACACCTTTAATCCCAGCCAGCACTCAAGAAGCCAGCCTGGTCTATACATACTGAGCTCTAGGATAGCCAGGACTACACAATGAGACTTTTTCTAAAAAATTAAAAAAAAAAAAGTTACAGGCTGGGCGTGTTGGCACACGCCTTTAATCCCAGCACTCCAGAGGCAGAGGCAGGCAGATGGATCTCTGTGAGTTCGAAGCCAGCCTAGTCTACAAAGCAAGTCCAGGAGTGCCAGGGCTGTTACACAGAGAAACTTTGTCTCAAAAACAAACAAACAAAAAGAGTTCTTTTGTATTTTAGAAACTATGCAAGAATACTTAAACATGTTGCAGAGGATATATGTTCTAGTTGGTGTTCTATTGCCATGAAGAGACATCATGACCAAAGCAACTCTTATAAAAGAAAGCATTTAATTGGGGTTTGCTTACAGTTTCAGAGGTTTAGTCCATTATCATCATGACAGGGTGCATAGTGGCATGAATGACACTGGAGCAGTAGCTAGGAGCTGACCCACAGGCCACAAGAGAGGAGGGGACTGGTCCTGGCATGAACTTTTGATACCTCAAAGCAAATCCAAGTGGCACAATTCCTCCAACTAGGCCACACCTCTTAATCCTCCTAGTCATTTCAAAGAGTTCCACTTCCCAGTGACTGAGCATTCAAATGTATGAAATGATACAGTACCACAATATATGTTCAGGACTATTAGCAAATTTGACTTTCAAAAAACATATATAAAATACCTAGTGTCCAACAAAATGGTTTCAGAATTCAATATTGAACAATATACTATCTCAAATATAAAAAAGGAAGGTGATACTCATATTACTTTTAAATAGATGTATATGATTGCTTGAATTATGACTACTCTTTTTGTTTATACTTTTCTGTATACTGAAAACTGTCTACAATAAAAATGAATTGCCAGACATTCACAAAGGTGAGCCCAGAGTTTGTGAGTTCCTGACCAGTCTGATCTACAAAGTGACACTCTTTCTCAACTGAACAAAACCAAACCACCCCAAATGAAAGATACAAAATAACTGAATTGCCTTTTTAGAGTATATGATAACTAATACAGTGAAAGCATGAAAAAGTGCTCTCAGCTTTCCATGGAAGTCTCCACGACCTCTGGAAAGAATCAAAAGAGCCCTCCCTCTCCATGGGACAATGAAGTCAAGTTGCCAAAGGACATAGAAAGCAAGTAAAAGTCACCGAAGTATTCACGCAAAGCCTTTTCATAGGGGAATAGTAGGACTGCAGCTAGTAAAACCACTACTGCTGCTGGGAGACACAATATGCCCCACAGATAAAAGAATTTAAAAACAAGGCAATGTACATGCCTATAAGGCCAGCACTCAGCAGACAGAGGCAAGAGGATTTGCAATTCAAGTCAGGCCTTGGCTCTAAAGCAAATTGGAGGACAGCCTGGGCTACATGAGTCCCTGTCTTAAAAAGCAAATAAACAAAACAAAACAACAACAACAACAAAAACCTGTGCCAGGCATTAATCCCAGTACTTGGGAGGCAGAGGCAGGCAGAACTCTGTGAGTTCAAGGCCAGCCCAGGCTACAAAGCAAGTCCAGGGCAACCAGGACTATACAGAGAAACCCTGTCTCAAAAACAAAACAAAAATCAGAAGGAAACTCTAAGGTAATGTTGTTATAGGTTGACAGAGAAAATAGCATACAGGCAAGCTGGAGATCTCCAGAATGGAGAAATGGAAAGAGAAAAAAGAAACTTAATTTTTCTGTTAAAAATGATGGAAGTGGGAAGTTTAGTGATGGCTTGGGGTACATGTCTTCAGAGCAAGCAAACTTAGGCTTTGGACTAGTATCTGGAGAAGGGAGACAGAAAGTGGAAGGGAAAAGGTTTAAAATCAGAAAGAAGTCTACATAACAGTGAGGGTATGCAAGCAACTGAATGGGGAGAGGGACTTCTGGCATATATCATTTCATAGTTGTCTTAGTTTGTTTTCTATTGCTGGGATAAAACACCATGACCAAAAGCAACTTGTGGAGGAAAGGGATTATTTCAGCTTATGTCTTACAGTGCATTATTAAGGAATGCCAAGGCAAGAACCAAGGCAAGAATCTGGTGGGAGGAACTGAAGCAGAGACTACTAAGGAATGCTGATGCTGCTTACTGGCTTGCTCCCAAGGGTCGCTCAGCCTGCTTTTTATACAATTTAGGACTACCTGCTCACAGGTGGTACCAACCACTGTGGGCTTGGCCCTCCCACATTAATCATTAATAAAGAAAGTGCCCCCAAGGGCGAGGACATACAGGCCAAAGGCAGGAAGGGAATAGTCCTACTCCTGCAGATCTCAAGAATCACAGCCCAACGGAGTCCAATATTTTTTGGATGAGAAGGCTAAAGCCAAAACGGAATGAGATTAACAGAGGAACGTGTAAATGTGCTAAATTACAAGTGCATAGTCACAAAGAAACGTGTATTCATCCTAGACGACAACAAACAATCACAACATATAACATACCACACAACAAAAACTTCCATCCCATGTCTTGGGAATGGAGGTGTAAATATTTTCGGATACCCTTTAAAAATTGAGATATTGGCCAATTCCCGGGAAAGTTAGCTATAGCTTTTGTTGTCCAGTCTCTGTAGGATCGATCATTTTTGGGCTAGCCCTTTTAAAATTGATTTGCATGCAAAGTTTTTTTGAGAAATCAGTGATTGAATCAGTCTGTTAGGCTGAATATTCTGGTCTATTTGCCTTATCGTTATTGTCAGTCTTTGCCTCTGAAAATAAATTTCTTCTCTAAATTTTAGCAAGTGAAAGGCATAGAACAACTTTGTAAGTCCATTTAAAGCATAAAACCAATCCACGCTAGATGAAAGATTGGAATATCATTAACACTAGACAGTTAATAAAATACTCTTACCATGTGAAGACATTCATATTTCAGCTAATGGGAGGTTCTCCCTGGTCAGATCTAATCTTTACAAGTTTTGTTGATAACCACATTTTTTCATTCCCTGTAGACACATAGGCATAACCATGTCCCCCTCTTTAAACTATTGCAGGTTTCCACTCTAAAGTCAAATTATCATCATAGTATATTGGTTGATTTAACTCAATTTTTTCTATAACCCAGTGTCTCTCAGCTGCAGTGGTACCTTTTCCACCAACATTTAGGAAATTCAATGTTAGCAAAGCATTGTATAATATATCCCTAGGATTCTTTAATTCCTCCTTTTGTTTAATAAGCATCTCTTTTAAGGTACAATTAGCTCTTTCTCCAATTGCTTGTCCTGTATGATTGTGTGGTATACAAGTAACATGTATATTATAATATGCCAAGAATTGTCTCATTTTATTTGATACATATGCAGGAGCATTATCAGTCTTAATTTGTGCAGGTACACCCATAAATGCCATTATTTCTAATAAATGTACAATAACACAATCAGCTTTTTCAGAACTTAGAGCAGTTGCCCATTGAAACACTGAGTATGTATTAATGGTATGATATACGTACCTTTGTTTTCCAAATTCTGCAAAATGAAACATATCCATTTGCCAAATTTGATTCTTTTTAGTACCTCTAGGGTTACTACCAGCAGGTAATGGAGTTTGGTTATAAAGAGAACACATAGAACATTTTTAAAAATTATTTCCCTGGCTTGTTGCCAGGTAATAGAGAACTTTTTATTTAAACCTGATCTGTTAACATGATGTTTTTCATGAAATTTTGAAGCTTCCAACACATTTCCTATTAGTTACTGGTCAATCTCCTCATTTGCTTCTGCCAGTGGACCTGGTAAACCCGTATGACACCGAATATGAGTAATATATAATGGGTTATTTCTACTTCTGATGACCTGTTGCAAGTGTATAAATAAAGAAGTTAATTCTGTGTTATCAAGAATAAATTCAGCAGTTTCTATATGCAATACATCTCTTTCTGCATATAGAGAATCAGTAATTATGTTAAGAGACTCAGGCAAATCTAATAACACCATAAGGATTGCGTACAATTCTGCTTTTTGAACTGAGCTAGATGGACTTTTGATTACCTTGCTGATTTTGTCTGTCTTATAACCTGCCGTTCCCATCTTGTAGCATCAGTGTAGAAGGTTGGTGAATCAGGAATTGGTGTTCCCTTTACAATATGAGGAAGAATCCAATTAGTTCTTACAAATTGTATATGTGTTCTTTTTGTAAATTTGTTACTAATTTCTCCCAAATAGTTACTGCAAGGTCTTTACCAGTCTTCACTGATTACCCACAATGGCATAATCTCAGCATTGGTAAGGGGCACTACTATTTCAGCCAGGTCCATTCCTGATAATTGACGTAGTCTTATTCTACCTTTCACAATTAATTCAGATATCTTTTCTATGTACGTCTTTAATTTTTTTTTTTTTTACTTTGCTTATGTGGTAAGAAAATCCATTCTATAATACTATCTTCTTGTTGCATAACATGTCCTGTAGGAGAATGAGTTGGTGGTAAAATGACCAAAATACAATCAAGTTGAGGATCAATTCTATCTATATGTGCATCTTGCAATCTTTGTTCTTCTCTGCTTCAGCAGTTAGACAACTTGAACTGTTTAGATTTGAATCCCCTTGCAATGTTTGAAACAAATTACTTAACCTGTAAAGTACTTAATCCAAGTGCAAAGCCAGTTAACATCACCCATTAATTTTTGAAAATCATTAAGAGTTTTCAATTGGTCTCTATGGATCTGTACCTTTTGTGATCTTATTCTTTGTTAACTTATTTTATAACCCAAATATCTAATAGAATCTCCTCTTTGTATTTTTTCAGGAGCAATTTTTAACCTCCATCTATAGCAGAATTCTTTGCATTTTCTGAAATAAGTTCTCTAAAGTAACTGCACCAGAATCAGCCAACAAAATACCCATATGATAGATAATAGATTGAGGAAATTGGTTATGAATTATTTCTAATGGTTTTGTACAAAATAGTGACACAGAGTTGGACTATTCAACATTCTCTGTGTAAGCACATTCCAATGATACCTTTTGATTGGCCTTATGTTATTAAGAGTAGGTACAGAGAAAGCAACCCTTTAAGAAATCTTTTAAATCAATTACTATTATAGGCCATGACTTTTGCAGTAAAGAAGGTAAAGGTATACCAGGCTGCAAAGGACCCATAGGTTGAATTACTCTATTCACAGCTCTTAAACCTGTTACCAATCTCCATTTTTCTGATTTATTTTTTACCACAAACACAGGAGAATTCCATGGGCTGGTAGACTCTTCTATATGATGAACCTCCAGCTCTTCTTTTACCAATTGCTCAAGAGCCTCCAATTTTTCCTTTGTTGTGGGCCACTGCTCTTGCCGCACTGGTTTATTTGATAGCCATTTCAAGGGTAGGGCTGTTGGAATTTCAGCAGTGGCCCCTAGTATAAATTTGGAAACTCAATACCTGGGGTGTCCTGTGTTTGGACACTAGATATAGCTTGCAGTTGTTGAGTACTCACATCAATACCTTCCTCAAAAGTATCTATAATCTCAATGTCTGGGGTGTCCTGTGTTTGGACACTAGATACAGCTTGCAATTGTTGCTGAGTACACATATCAATACCTTCCTCAAAAGCATCGATCATTTCATCATTTGATATCTCTGGCATTGCAGGAATATTAATTTGAGTACCCCATTGTTGTAAGAGATCCCTTCCCTATAAATTTATGGGTATGTCAACCTCATAAGGTCTCAACTTCCCTGTTTTCCCTTCTGGTCCAACACAGTTAAGCCAACATACACTTTGCTGTATTTGTGAAAACTTATCAATTCCTATAAACTGTGTACAGACCTTTTGAAGTGGCCATTTGAGATTCCAGGACTCCTGGGAGAGGACAGTAACATCCGCTCCTGTGTCAAGAAATCCTTCTATTTCAATACCATTCACTTGTATTTTTAATTTTGGTCTCTTATCACTCACCATTTTTTGCCAAATTACACGTTTTTCAGTACTCCCAAATGCTCCTGTTCTTTCTATTGGTGCAGCGTTACCATTGATATAAGGAAACAACAGCAGCTGAGCAATTCTATCCCCTGCATTAATTGTCATCTCTTTCCACACAGATAGCATAATTTTAATTTCTTCCTTGAAATCTCCATCTATAACATCTGGATGCACAAGAAATCCTTGAGAAGTTAATCCATTTTTTTTCAAAGATTAATCCTACTGTCCCTGATGGTAAGGGACCATAAACACCAGTGGTTAACTTATAACATTCATCTGTTATGGATAATGTAATAGACTCATCTGTGGCCATATCTAAAGTTGCACTGCCTTCAGTAGCATGCAAAAGATTGGTAATAGTTCATTTTATTCTTCCTGACTGCTTGTTTCCCTCTGGCTGACTGATGGAATACAGTTCATATTTCTTTGCTGTGGAGCCTTGAACCGGTAGGCCCCTCCCTTCATTTCCCTGCAAGAGGTTACCTGTGACGGAGTTTTTGGATCCCAGGACCAGTGTTTACCTTCACTACAATGAGTACAAAATCCTGGAGACTTTGACCTTCCATTGTTATTAGAAACTGTTTTTACAACCATGTTCTGCAGAGTCAAAGCACCTGTCATTTTGAGCTATTGAAGGTTTCAGCCTTACGATATCTTTGGAAATGACCAAGTTCGCCATTTTTAAAGCACCCATTAAGACCCCTAGCAACAGCTTGCACTATGGTATTAGCCTGATGCTCCTGAAAACCAATATCAGTTGTTTCTCTTATCCATTCATCCACTGGGGCTCCTTGAGCCTTCAATGGTCTAATAACCCTTTGACATTCTGCATTTGCATTTTCATATGCCAAGGCATTTATCAAGTCCTGTCTGGCATCAGGGTTGTCTACAACTCTCTCCACAGCTGAAGTCAATCTCCCTAAAAAGTCTGAGAAGGTTTCCTCAGGACCTTGTATTATCTTAGTAAATGAAGTAAATCTTTTCCCAGCCTCAGTAACCATATCCCAAGTTCTCAGAGCTATAACATAACATTGTTCTATCACAACATCTTCAAATTGAGTCTGTTCCTATATGTCAGCATAATATCCCTCACCACGTATTTGGTCTTTTACAACATTTATTCCCCTTGTTATATTCTGTTGTTCCAATTTTGTGGCTTCATGCCTCCACCATGACAACCATTGTGATTGCTGAATATCTTCTAGTACAGCAGACATCAATCCCTTCCAATGTTGGGGAATGACTCTATTTTGTATAGCCCAATTATTTAACATTTGCTTAAAGAATGATGAATGCATTCCATAAGAAATAATAAACTCTCGTTAAATTGCTTTAAATCCTGATTGACTTGACCGTCGTTATTACCAGGCCTAAACTGAAATATAACTGGAAAAGCTGATGGTGATTGTGTAGTACCAAGCAGATCCTTTTGGGGGCGCACTTGGTTCCACATTAACACTATTACCTACCTGGTTTTCTATTGGTACAAGCAGTGGCTGTGGAGACCTAGCTAGGAAAGAACGTGGCATTTTCCCAGTTTCAGTCACCCACCACGGGCAGACTTTTCTTAAGTTCCTCAATAATTTCTAATTGTGTACCAAGCTTTTTCTTCATGATAAATCAATAAAAGAGAAAAAAGTAAACATCACAAAACATCCAGTCTGATTGAAAAACAGTATAGAGGTCAGCTGCAAACATTGCCATATTGTCAACAACCTGTGTCATAGTTTCAAAACCTACAGTTTCCTCTATAGTTTTGAAAACCAACTTATCCATAATGCCTTTACTGACATTGGGTGCCCCCTGAAACTGCAACTTAGTTATCAATTATATTTATTAATAAGTACAAACTTTAATGTTAGCCAGTGGAGCAGCTAGTGAGCTAGCAGGAGGCCAGCAGGCCTGGCTCCCCTTACCTGGAGGCCTGACCCATCCTGGGGATAAAGCCCTGGACCAAGGGTGGCCTTCACCACCTGCAACCTAAACTCAGTTAACTAATATATTCATTAATAACTATAAGTTGTTATATTGGGCCGTGGAGAAGCCAGCAGCCTGTCGGGAGATCAACAGGCCTGACTTGCCTTAGAGGCCTGTAGGTCTGGAAGGGTGGCATGGTGGCATGGAGGGGCAGCTACCAGATATTTATTAATAATTTTAAACTATGATATTAAGCCAATGGAACAAGCAGCGGCAGCCTGGCAGGGTACCCACCAGGGCCTGCCATGAGGTCTATGGCCAGAAGCCTGTAGGCCTGCCTTAGATAGAGGCCTGTAGGCCTTTCAACCTGAAACCTGCAGCAGCCTTTTTCCCAATAATTAAATACACCAAGACCCTTTGATGTTTCAACACTTAGCCCTTAGCTGGGCAGACTCTCAACTAGCTAATCTAAGTAAACCCGGACATCTAATCCCAAACAGCCATGTGGCTTTCTGTACCTTCCAGAGCTCTCAGACACATCTGCCTGCTTCCAGGTCTTCTGGCAGAGAGATTCCTCTGTGGAATATCCAGGCTTCCTTTGTTTCGTCCCAGGAAGTCCCACCTTCCTATACTCTTTCTGCCCAGCTAATTGGCCATCAGGGACTTTTATTAACCAATCAGAGAGTGTCTCAGAAAGGGCTCTAACCAGATCTCTAGCACTGAAATCAGCTTCTAAAACCAAAGAATTTGACCTTCCTCCAACAGGTGATTGTGGCCTCATAGAATGAGTTTGGCAGTGTTCCTTCTGTTTTTATTTTGTGAAGAGTTTGAAGAATATTGGTATTAGCTCTTTTTTGAAGGTCTGGAAGAATTCTGTGCTGAAACCATGTGACCCTGGGCTTTTTTTTTTTCTTTGATTGGAAGACTTCTAATAACTGCTTCTATTTCCTTAAGGGTTATAGGACTGTTTAATTTGTTTACCTGTACTTGATTTAACGTTGGTAGGTGGAATCTATCAAGAAAATTGTCCATTTCACTTAGGTTTTCCAATTTTGTGGAGTACAGATTTTTGAAGTAGGACCTAACGATTCTTTGGATTTCCTCAGTGTCTGCTGCTACTTCTCGCTTTTCATTTCTGATTTTGTTGATTTGGATATATTCCCTCTGCCTTTTAGTTAGTTTGGCTAAGGGTTTGTCTATTTTGTTGATTTTCTCAAAGAACCAGCTCTTGGTTTTGTCAATTCTTTGTATTGTTCTTTTTGTTTCTAAGTTGTTGATTTCAGCCCTGAGTTTGATAATTTCTTCTCCTCTGCTCCTCTTGGGAGTGTTTGTTTCATTTTGTTCTAGCTCTTTCAGGTGTTCTTTTAGGTGGCTAGTATGGGAACTCTCCAGTTTCTTTTTGAAGGCACTTAGAGCTATAAACTTTCCTCTTAGAACTGCTTTCAATGTGTCCCATAAGATTGGGTATGTTGTGCCTTCATTTTCATTGAGTTCTAAGAAGACTTTAACTTATTTTTTTTTTATTTCTTCCCTGACCCAGAGGTCATTGAATAGAGAGTTCTTCACTTTCCATGAGTTTGCAGTATTTCTGTTTTTGTTATTTTTGACATCTCACTTTATTCTGTGATGGTCTGATAAATTTCAAGGGGTAATTTCAATTTTCCTGTATCTGTTGAGGCTTGCTTTGTGACTGACTATATGGTCGATTTTGGAGAAGGTTCCATGAGGTGCCGAGAAGAGGGTAGATATAAGGTGGTGCCGGAATATTAGTGCTCCTAGTAGGCATAGGGAGAAGGCCAAAAGTAGATTGATGAATGTGGGGGTCATTTTGGTAATTGTGAGTAAACACATTCTAATGAGTCGAAATCATTAATTTTAATTAAACTAATTACCAATTATTTGTCTCACTCCAATCCTTTGTGCGTTCATTCGTAGGCTAGCCCAAGGGATAGGGTGGTAAGTAGGGCAAAGGTTAGTAATATTGTAGTGTGTACGTGGGTGGTCTGTATTGCTCATGGGAGGGGTAGTAGTAGGGCAATTTCTAAGTCAAATAAAAGGAATGTAATTGCTACCAGGAAAAATTTTATTGAGAATGGTAGGCGGGCTGACCCTGTTGGGTCAAACCCACATTCGTACGAATCTACTTTTTCTGTATATGAGTTCAGTTGAGGTATTCAGAATGCGATTAAAATTAGGAGTGTAGAGAGGGAGAAGTAAGTTGTTAATGTAAGCAGTAGATTTATTACTTCCTTTTGGTTTATTACCAAATCTAACTAATTGGAAGTCAGTTGTACTAGTTATACTAAGGAAGTATGAGCCTCATCAGTAAATTGATACGTAGAGGAAAAGTCAGACTACGTCTACAAAGTGTCAGTATCATGCTGCTGCTTCAAATCCGAAGTGGTGATTAGAGGTGAAGTGGAAGTTTATTTGTCGTAGTAGGCAAATAGTTAGGAAGGTGGTTCCGATAATTACGTGGAGGCCGTGGAATCCGGTAGCTATAAAGAATGTGGATCCATAGATGCCATCTGAGATTGAAAAGGGGGCTTCAAAGTATTCTGAGGTTTGTAGAGCAGTAAAATAAAGTCCTAGTAGGATTGTGTATTCTTTTGTTTTGGGGTGAAATGTTCTGTAGATATTAATTAGGTCCATTTGATTCATGACATCTGTGAGGTTCATTATTTCTCTGTTTGGTTTCTGCATTGTTGATCTGTCCAGTGGTGAGAGTGGTGTGTTGCAGTCTCCCACTATTAATGTGTGAGGTTCAATGTGGGATTTGAGCTTCAGTAGTGTTGCTTTAATGAATGTGGGTGGTCTTACATTTGGGGCATAGATGTTCAGTATTGAGATTTCATCTTGGAGGATTTTTCCTTTGATGAGTATGTAGTGTCCTTCCCCATCTCTTTTGATTAATGTTGGTTGGAAATCTATTTAAGTGGATACTAGAATGGCTACTCCAGCTTGCTTCTTGGGTCCATTTCCTTGGTACATCTTTTTCTGGCCCTCTACTTGGAGATAATGCCTATCTTTTTTGCTGAGGTGTTGTTCTTGTAACCAGCAGAATGTGGGATTTTGTTTTCACATCCATTCTGCTAGCCTGTGTCTTTTTGTTGGGGAAATTGAGTCCACTGATGTTAAGCGATATTAATGACCAGTGATTGTTAGTTACTTCCTGCCATCTTGATGGTGCTGGTAGTAGAGTATGAGTGTATGAGTCTTCTTTTGGTTTTGTAATTATCGGGTTATTTGCTTCCTGTGTTTTGTGTGTAGTTAACCTCTTTGGGTTGGAGTTTTCCTTCTAACATCTTCTGTAGAGCTGGATTTATGCATAGATATAGTTTGAACTTAGTTTCGTCATGGAATATCTTATTTTCTCCATCTAAGTTGATTGTTAATTTTGCTGGAAATAGTAGTCTGGCCTGGCATCTGTGTTTTGTTTTTTTTTTTTTTTTAGGTTCTGCAAGATGTCTGTCCAGGCCCTTCTGGCTTTTAGCGTCTCTGATGATAAGTCAGGTGTGATTCTGTTAGGTTTGCCATTATACATTACTTGACCTTTTTCCCTAGCAGCTTTTAATATTCTTTCTTTGTTCTGTACATTTAGTGTTTTGATTATTATGTGGCAGGAGGATTTTCTTTTCTGGTCTAATTTATTTGGAGTTCTGTAGGCTTCTTGTACAGTTAGAGGCATCTCTTTATTTAGGTTTGGGAAATGTTCTTCTATTACTTTGTTGAAGACATTTTCTGATCCTTGGAGCTGGTAATCTTCTCTTCCTTCTATTTCTATTATTCTGAGATTTTTGTCTTTTCATAGTGTACTTGATTTCCTGAAGGTTTTGTGTCAGGACTTTTTTGGATTTTACATTTTCTTTGGCAGATGTATTAATGTCTTCAATTTTATCGCCTGTGCCTCAGATTCTTTCTTCCATCTCCTATATTCTGTTGGTGAATCTTGTGTCTATAACTCCTTTTCTTTTCTTAAGGTTTTCCAGTTCCATGGATGTCTCAGCTTGTGCTTTCTTTATTGCTTCAACTTCCCTTTTCAGGTCTTCCATTCCTCTAAGAGCTTTATTCATTTCCATCACCTCTTTTGTTGTATTTTATTGTTGTTCTCTGAGGTTTTTGACTTCCTCCCTTAAGCCTTCTATTGTTTTCAAAAGTGTGGAATCAAGGTAATTTCCCTTTGCTTCAGTTGTGTTAGGATTTCCAGAGGGTTTTTTTTTTTTTTTTTCTAGTATTATAGCTAGGTTCTGGGGAGTTCATATTGCTTTTTTTTAAATCATGTTCTTGTGTTAACCTTTAGTCATCTGGTTGACCCTAGTGTTGTCTGGTTGTTTCTGATGTCAGTTGGCCTTGAGGCTCAGGAAAATCCACTGCTCTGGAGGCTGGGTGATCCTGAGATGCTGTTGTCCACATCTGAGTGATGGGTAGGTTCCTGACTGGATCTCAGAGAGTGGCTGCAGATCTCCTCAGCTGGTTGTGACACAATTGGACCTATACACAGGGGATTGTAGTGGGGACAGGTCTATCCTGTGAGGTCCTGAGTATTGACGGGTCTCCTCAGGAAGGCAGGTTGAGCTGTGGACCAGAGGTTGGATCCATGAGCCACTTGGGCCTGTGTTCTCCCCTCACTGATACAGTAGTTCTGGTTCAGCAGCTAAGCTGACTGTACAGGCAGGGAGCTCCACCCAATATGGGTGCCAGCATCGGCCTGACTGTTGCTGACTGCCTCAAAAGCTCAGGTGCTCAGGTGAGTGACCCGCCCCAGTGTTTGTGGGGAAAACACTGGCTGGCTGCATTTGCAATCAGTCTCAGCTTTTGATTACTTTGGTGTGGCTAGGTTTTGAATCTGCCACTCAGCTAAAGTGCACATTGTAATACCATGTTGGGAACTCCGAAAAGAAAATCTTACTTACCTTTGTTTTTGTAGTCCAGCTGTTCTTCCCGGTTGGGTGGACAGGTGCACATGGATGCTATATCTCAGGGAGACAGGCAGGGCTCATGATTTGTGGCTGAAGCCATGGGCTGGATGCGCTTCTGGGTCGGATCTGCTCTGGTTGGCGCTCTTCGCCAGATGGGTGATTGAGCTGGCTGATCTCAGAGTAGTGTTCCTGGGGCCAGTGTTCAATGTTTCTCGTGGTGACCAGTCTCAGTGTTTGCTGCAGAGATTCATACACTGTCTGTGTTTCACAGTCAGCTGCAGGATCTCACGCTCACTCCACAGTGCCTAATCTCATTTACCCACTACTCAGATATGTCTATGGACAGCGACATCTTGGATCCCTCCTTCACATTGCATTTTTAAGAATTACATAGGTATAATACCTTGAAGAGTTAACCTTAATTTTGTATCAAAACACAAATATCTATACCAATGTAGCCATATATAATCCTAACTTTGTATCAATATACAAAGATATAAGAGTAGATTCACTAATCTACCCCTTTTTTTCTTTATCATGTCTATATCTGCTTTTTTTCTTTTCAAATCTTTTCCACCTACATAGGAGAGAAAGGATAGAGAAAAGAAAAAGAGAGACATTCCTGGATCTAACCTCTTAAACCTTGTTTAACAAGACCATTACCAACTTGTAACCAATACCCCTAAATAATATCTATAACCCATCAAATTATCAAAAAAATCACCCACCCTACCTTCTAGGAATAGGGCGTCACTCTCTTAAAACTGCTTCTTGCTAATGTGAGATGTAGGAAACCTGTTTGGGGCCCAAATAAGAATGGAAAATGGTTAAGCATGTTAGTAGTAACATTTGATAACCAGTCTTTTTGTACTCAGTTATTTAAATGTCCTGAGAAGTTTGCAGTCAGAAGCTGAACTTTAGGGAGGAAAGTTCAGGGCTTTACTGAAGTCCTAACTGGAACAGTCTGTGAGGCTGGACCATGTTAGCTAGCCATTATGAAGTTGTTCTAGATATAAATCTTTGAATAAACAGCTATTGAGGCAGTCTTTAAGGTGGATCATCTGGGCTACTTGTCTTCTCTTCTTTGGTGTAGTTTAGTGTATCACAGATGTTTTCTAAGTTAATCAGAAATCAAGTTGCCAAGAGACAAGCAACATTTGTTTATCCAAATATACAGAGATGGATAGGTGGTCTTCAAAACCTCAAAAGATCTGTAGAATATGGCATTCAAAGATGTTTTCTTAACTTATGATTTTCTGATATTGAGATTATGTCAGCTCCTGACAGCACCCCCCAGTGAACTCCAAGTAGATGATGAGCATCGAAGAATCTCCATTTGGAGATGGCTGCATTAGTGGCAAGCTGGTCATGGGGCAAGAAAAATCCCTTGCTTCAACTGTAGACAGAATGCTGTCCAAAAAGGACAAATTTGGAAGCAGGTAAGTGGACAGCCTAGTTCTGCCAAGACAGGGTGGGCAAGTCCTTCATAATTCCTGCTTTACAATTAATGTCTATCAGAGATACTGGGGCAAAAGGCTGAAGAAAGATGCTCCAAAGTTATACAGAGAAATTAGGGACTGTCCAGGCAGCCAGTTGTCTGTCATTTCTTAATTTTGGAAGCTGTTTGCTCTGTACTTACTGTTTATTCAGATATGTTTATCCTTCGGAGGTCTCTGATGTGGTTGAAGACTAGCTAGTTATAGTCTCACAGTTAAGTTTTAAGTTGTTTAGGAATTAAAAGGATGTGCTAGGTCTAAGAAGATGTCTTTAAGTTGATAATGCAAGTTAGGATGTAAACTGAGTTAGGTATAGAACTTTAAATTCATCGAGATAGATAGATAATAGAATATGATTATTAGTTGCCAAATACATATGGACTGGACATTGGAAAGTATGTTATACCTTATAATTTTCATAATTGTTGCCTACTTGTTCTTATTGTTTTGTATTGTATTTATTGTTATAAGAAAAAAAAAGAATCAAGAGTTGGCAGGGCATGGTGGTGCACACTTTTAGTCCCAGCACTTGGGAGGCAGAGGCAGACAGATATCTGTGAGTTCAAGGCCAGTCTGATATACAGAGTGAATTCCAGGACAGCCAGGGTTATTACACAGAGAAACCCTGTCTCAGTAAAACAAAAACAAAAACAAAAACCGACCATACAGCCAAACAAATAAAAATCATGAATGACAGGAGAGGTGGATCAGGGTGGGGCAGTTCAAATTTATGGCAAGTGTGAAACCATAAGAATGAGGATATGTGGCCAACCTGGCCTACAGCATATCCTGGGATCCATCCCGAGCACTGAGAAATGGAAAGGACCATCAACTTGACTACTGGAAATCAAAACCATCTAAACATCAGACAACCACAAACAATTAAAAACCAAAACACAAGGAAAGTACTTGCAATTTCTGGTAACACATAGTTAATTTCGATGCCTACAACTGCTGTCATTAATAATATAACTGTTCCATCACCTAATAAATAATGGTGAGGCTGTGAATGCGAGCAATCTCATATGATATCACTACAACATGAATGTGTGTTGTGTTTTCAGAATTTGCATCCTCAGTGAAAAGCATTTTGCATTTGAATCCAGTATGTCTGCTTCTAGAAATCTGAGTGACTGAAAGCCTTTCATTTTTTAATACATAGGTACAGGATGTTCTTTTCGTTTTAAAGGGGGGATTATATTTGAGCAATTTATCACAGTTTCTTGACTGATCTCCCTGGAAGTGGCATGATGCCTTTTCTAGAAGAAAGATAGAAACTAAAAACGCAAGAAGGCATATCAGTTGTGTAACTAATTATATTTTATCTTATGCATGAGGGCTTTGTCTGCATGCATATCTGTACTCCATGTGCATAGTGTGCCCATGAAGTCCAGAGGTGGGCATTGGGTCCTCTGGGATTGGAGTTATAGACAGTTATGAGCCATCATGTGGGTGCTGGGAATTGAACCAGGGTCCTCTGGAAGAGCAGCCAGGGCTCTTATATTTTTGGTTGTAAGCCTAGCCTTTAATGGCTGAGCCATCTCTCCAGCCCTAGCCAGTGCTCTTATCTTAATCACTGAGCCATCTCCCCAGCCCTTCTGCAGTGACTATTTTAAAACAATATATTTTATCACATTCATTCTAAAACAAAACAGGCTTATAAATCTTTACATACAGAGGGTAAGAGATCCTTCTATGCAAGTGCAAGGAACTGAGATAAAAGTCCCCAGCACTCACAAGGGACTCGGGTAGCCCCAGCTCTAAGAGAGAGAGCAAGGACTGCTGGGATTTGCTGGCTTCCAACCTAGCTACTGGTCCAATGACTCTGTCTCAAGGGAGTAACATGGAGAGGGATAGAGCAGGACACCTAATATCCTCTTCTAGCCTTGGCATACATACTGAGTCATACACTACATGAGCACATATACTACACACACACACACACACCCTATCGATGTAATAGCTAATACTGGAGATAAAGAAAATTATAGTAAGTTGTCTACCCTCATGAAGGCACAATCTATGAGCTGTTGGGGTATTTATACAAGCTTTCATCCCCTGAAGCAGATGCTATCAACACCTTAATTTTGTCTTGTAGATGTGGTGGTACACAAATGTCAAGTCAGTTATAAAGGGTTACAGAACACTACAAGGAGTGCACCAAAGTGCACTGGTCTCCCTGGGCTGTTACACTATAGAGTACATATGTTTATACAATGTTTTCCTGCTCCCAACACAAGAAGGAAAGAAAACAGGCTGGAGAGATGGCTCATCGGTGAAGAGCATTGGCTGCTCTCCCGAAGGTCCAAATTCCAGCACCCACATGGCAGTTCACAGCTGTCTGTAATTGCTGGGCGTGGTGGCGCACGCCATTAATACCAGCACTCAGGAGGCAGAGGCAGGAGGATCTCTGCGACTTCAATGCCAGCCTGGTATACAAAGTGAGTCCAGGACAGTCAAGGATAGACAGAGAAACCCTGTCTCGAAAAACCTAAAAAACAAAAAAAACAAAAAAAAAACCAGACAAAAAAAAGAATGAAAGAAAAGACATGCTAGGAAAAGATATAAAACGGCAAGGAATAGGTATTTTTAAATTATTGTTTTATGTATATGAGTGTTTGCCTGCATGTGTGTATGTATGTCTGCACTACATGCATGCCTGGTGCCTGCTGAGGCCAGAAGAGGATGTTAGATCCCTCTGGACTCTAGTTAGAGATGGTTGTGAGCCACCACGTAGGTGCTGGGAATCAAACCAGGACCTTCAGCAAAAGCAACAAGTGCTCTTAACCTCCAAGCCATCGCTCCAGCCCCAGATATTTTAACAAATAATTCTAATATGATATGTAGTGCTCATGCCTAACAATTAAATGAACCCAGGAGGTGTATCCTATAGCTTACTTGAATCTGCTGTGGTATGGATTGTTCATCCATGAAGAGATAGCTCTGCTGCAGCCTCTGTCAACCTGTGATCTGCCAGCAGAGGCATTGGGAAATGCAGACATGGGAACACCATGGAAGCCAAGAAATGGGTTTTGTCTATCACATGTACACAGCTCATGAGATGTCTCTCCTGGATCCTCTGTCTCCTTGGGAGCTGCAGGTGTTGGGGGATCCTTAGGCAAGACTCCAAGATCCCTGATGTTAAGGATCATTGGTGTCCACTGGAGAAAATGGCTGTGAGCTAAGATTCTGTAAGAGCCAGACTTTCTTCCTATTGGAACTGATATCACTCAAGGATGACGTCATTGATTTCTTTCCAAAAAGGTGTGTGTGGTGGTGGTGAGGTTGGGGGTGTGTGTGGTCAGATCCTGCTCAGTGGAAGTTTTAGGAAGATAGTGTTAGAGAATTCCAGAAATCTTGCCTCCACAGGCCTTTTAATACCTGGTCATATTCTTGTTCTTTATTTAATTTAATTAATTTCATTTACCGTTTAATTTACTTTGGAGAGTCTCACGTAGCCTCAAACTCACCATGGAGCAGACCTAACAACTGAGCTACATCTTCAAATCCACCGAGCCACACTTCTGGAGCAAAGGGAAAAATGCCATGAGATATGAAGAAACAAGAGATAGTTACCAAATAACCAGAAGAGAACCCCTATAACTGCAAAGGGCATGGTAATGCCCCTCACTGTTCTTACATGCCAATAAGCACCAGAGAACTTATCCTGGTATGAAACTTCACAAAGGTACCGTATATGGTGACATTTTAAATATCCTTTACCTTGCCTATTAAGCAGGAAATACATCCTGGTGTGCATGCAAAGAATATGGCAAAGCATTTAAAGTTTCCTCAGCCAGAAAATGCATACCTAAAAACATAAGAATGTGGCAAATCCTTTCCCATTCTTTGTGCCTTAATGAACTTCAGAAAGTCGCAGTGCAGAGAAACCCTACGAATGCAAAGAATATGACAGAGCCTTTCCAAATTCTGCAGCCCTTTAGACATTATAAAAAATCGTACTAGAAAGAAACCCTATAAATACAAAGGGTACAACAACGCACTTAAAGTTCGCTTAACCCTTTTTACTAGAGAATTCATATTGGGGTGGGGGTCTTTTATCAGAGCTCATTCAAGAGGCAAATATGGTGGTGCAAACTTATCATCCTTGCACTCAGTGGTGGCAAGAGAATCAAGGCCACGCCCCATCTAGGTAGTGAATTTGAAGGCACCCTAGGCTGCCTAAGACTACATCTCAAAACAAAAACAAAAAACTGAAAAACAAAACCCAAAATCAAAACAAACAAACAGAACAAAACCTTTGTTCCTTATGCAACCCCACAAAATTGAACCCCTACAAATGTAAATGTGGCAAGGACTTTGTGCTGCCTCGTTTTATGTCAACTTTACACAAGCTAGAGTCATGTGAAAGGAGGAAACCTCAATGGAGAAAATGCCTCCATATGATTTAGCTGTAGGCAGGCCTGTAGGGTATTTTCTTTTCTTTCCTCTTTTAACCTTTATCTATTTCTTCAAGTTACATCTCAATCACAGTCCCCTCCTTCCTCCTCCTGTTTCCACCCTCCCAACTTCTTCCCCCTCATCCTCCTATCTGCTCTTTTCTTTAATGTAAGGTGTACCTTTCCCCTCCAACAGCTCCCCCTTTAGTCCAATAAAAGGCTCCTTTTCATATAACAATACAACACAAAACAATAAGAACAATTAGGCAACAATTATGAAAATTATAAGGTATAACATACATTCCCACTGTCCAGTCCATATGTATTTGGCAACTAATAATAATATTCTATTATCTATCTATCTCAATGAGTTTAAAGTTCTATACTTGACTCAGTTTACATCCTAACTTGCATTACCAACTTAAAAATATCTTCTTAGACCTAGAACATCCTTTTAATTCCTACACAACTTAAAATTTAACTGTGAGACTACAACTATCTAGTCTTCAACAATGTATCTGAATAAACAGGAACTACA
>CAJQZJ010000450.1:2061889-2075463 GCA_907164525.1 Lophiomys imhausi | reverse complement strand
GAGGTTCATCAGAAAGCTGGGTACTTCAGGACCCAGTTGTACCATCCCAAAGGATGTTTCATCCTATCACAGATATACTTGCTAAACCATGTTCATTACTCCTCTACTCATAATAGCCAGAAATTGGAAACAACCTAGATATCCCTCAACAGAAGACTGGATAAAGAAAATGTAGTGTGGTACATTTACACAATGACATCGTGAAATTTGAAGGTAAATGGATGGAATTAGAAAAAAAAATCATCATGAGTGAGTTAACCCATACTCAGGAAGATGTATATTCACTTATATGTGGATATTAGCTGTGAAGGTAATGATAACCAAGTTATACTCTATAGAACTACAGAGAGTAGGTATAGAGTAAAAGACAGGAGGAAACAGACATTGCTAGGAAAGAGAAATAGGAGGTATGGATACAAAAAGGGGGGGTAGAATGGGAGGATCAAGTGGGGAAGGGGAGGGGAGCAGGCGGTGTGGGAGGAAGTACAGGGAGAGACAGCTATAATTATTGGGCATTTGAAGGGGAAGTAAGAAAATGCGATGTCTTAGAAACTTACTAAAATATCTAAGAATATAAAGTCGATGTAAATAAAATTGTCAAGTAATGAGGGAGACAGAGTCCTAGCTAGATATCTCTTGTCACCAAATGAAGCTTCTAGTACGGGGGCCGGGCTACATTTAATTGAGTTATTGCCCAAATAAGAGGTAGCCGGCCAAATAATCCTCAAACAATCCAGGCTGCTACCAAGATTATAGAGACTATAGACTGCTCTCCACAAGTTCACAGCAAGGCCCCATTGCTGAAAACAACACCTACACAACTCACTGAACATGGATAAAGCAAACTAGTACTACATAGAGTCTTCACCCCTATTTTTGATTGTCTTTGGTACAAGACTGTACTCTGTATGCTTTCAAAAGAGAAACATAAAACAAGAAGCCACAAACCCTTTATCTACATGGCGTCCTGCCTGCAAGATATACTAGTGCAATGGTGGCACAAAGCTTGTGGGAGTAAACAACCAATAACTGATCTGATGTAAGGCCCACTCAATGAGATGGAACCCATACCAACACTGTTTGGGTGACCAAGAACCTGAGACAAGATAGCCCAGGGACCTAAGCTTAAATCAAATATCACTGTTCTTAAAAAAAAAAAAAAGCAATAAGATGACTCCTAATGATATTCTGCTATACTCATAGATCAGCCATCATCAGAGAAGCTTCTTCCTCCAGCAGATGGGAACAAATGTAAAGATCCACAGTCAGACATGCAGACAGAAAGGGACTTTGGAATACTCAGCCCTGAGATACAAACTGAAAAAAAAGAAGTCAAATTATCCCTATTGCCCACAGAACTAATACAACTGATAAGCACTTTCAGCAAAGTGGCTGGATACAAAATTAGCTCAAAAAATCAGAAGCCCTTCTTCATACAAAAAATAAATGGGCTGAGAAAGAAATTAGGGAAACAACACCCTTTCACAATAACCACAAACAATATAAAATACCTGGGGGTAACTCTAGCCAAGCAAGTGAAGAACCTGTATGATAAGAACTTTAAGTCCTTGAAGAAAGAAATTGAAGAGGACATCAGAAGATGGAAAGATCTCCCATCCTCATGAATAGGTAGGATCAACATAATAAAAATGGCCTTCCTACCAAAAGCAATATACAGATTCAATGCAATTCCTATCAAAATAACAACATAATTCTTTACAGACCTGGAAAAAACAAGTCTCAGATTCATATGGAATAACAAAAAACCCAGAATAGCTATTGGGAAATCCTGGACAATTAAAAAACAAACAAACAAACAAAAATCGGGAGGTATCACCATCCCAGATTTCAAGCTGTACTACAGAGCAATAGTAATAAAAACAGCATGGTACTGGTATAGAAACACACCAGTTGATCAATGGAATCGAATTGAAGATCCAGAAATGAACCCACACACCTATGGTCACTTAATTTTTGACAAAGAAGAAAAAACCATACAATGGAAAAAGCATCTTCAACAAATGGTGTTGGTCTAACTGGACATCGACATGTAAAATAATGCAAATAGACTCATAATTATCACTTTGTACAAAACTTAAGTCCAAGTGGATCAAAGACCTTAACATAAAACTGAACACACTAAATCTAATAGAATAGAAAGTGGGGAAAAGCCTAGAACTCATTGGCACAGGTGACAACTTCCTGAACAGAACACCAATAGCTCAGGCTCTAAGAACAACAATCAATAAATGGGACCTCATGAAACTGAAAAGCTTTTGTAAGGCAAAGGACACTGTCATTCCAACAAAACGGCAACCTACAGATTGGGAAAAGATCTTTACCAACTCCACATCTGACAGAGGGCTAATATCCAAAATTTACAAAGAATTCAAGAAATTAAACACCAAGAAACCAAATAATCCAATCAAAAAATTGGCAACAGCTAAACCGAGAATTCACAAAGGAGGAAATCCTAAAGGCTGAGAGACTCTTGAAGAAATGCTCAGCATCCTTAATCATCAGAGAAATGCAACTCAAGATGACTCTAGATTCCATCTCTCACCTGTCAGAATGGCTAAGATCAAAAGCTCAAATGACAGCACATGCTGGGGAGGGTGTGGAGAAAGGGGAACTCTCCTCCATTGCTGGTGTGAGTGCAGGCTTGTGCAACCACTATGGAGGTCAGTCTGGCAATATCTTAGAAAACTTGGAATAGCTCTGCCTCGGGACCCAGACATACCACTTTTGGGTATACATCCAAATGACTCCTCACCAAATCACAAGGACATCTCCTCTCCTCATCTATGTTCATAGCAGCTTTACTTGTAACAGCTAGAAACTGGAAACAACCCAGATGTCCCTCAACCAACGAATGGATTAAAAAAAAAAAAAAAACGTGTGGAACATTTACACAATGGAATACTACTCAGCTATCAAAAACAAGGAAATTGTGCAATTTGCAGCTAAATGGATGGAACTAGAAAAGCTCATCCTGAGTGAGCTAATCCAGACTCAGAAGGATGCACATGGCATCTACTCACTTATAATTGGATTTTAGCCATATAGTACAGGATAACCATACTACAACTAATGCACCAAAAGGAACAGGAACACAGACTTTGTTACCTGTTAGTGGGAAAGTTTGCCCTAGTGGTGCTGCCTTGTAGGCCTCCAGTGTATGTGGAAGCTCTTAGCCCTCATATGACTGCTGAACTGGGAGGGGGGGGTACTGTTATGTAGGGACACTCCACTCCAGAGGAGTAGTATAAGAGGGAGAGGGTGGGAGGGTAGGACTGGGAGGGGTGGAGAGAGGGCACTGTGATGGAGATGTGACTTGAAGTATTAAACATTTAAAAAAAGAAAAAGAAAAAAAGAAAGGAATATCATTGTTAGGATTGGTTCCATATTACCATGGGGAAATTGGATTAGTTCTCAACAATGGAAGAAAGATTATACCTGGAGTGCAGGAGACCCTTTAGGGAGTCTCTTGGTGCTACCATGCCCTGTGATTAAAGTTAGTGGGAAACTATAACACCCTAATCCAGGCAGGATGACAAAGGGCACAGACCCTTTAGGAATGAAGGTATAGGTCACTCCTCTAGGAAAAGAGTCAAGATCTGCTGAGGTACTTGCAGAGGGTGGAGGAAATACAGAATGGGTAGTAGAGGAAGGTAGTTATAAATACCAGCTAGGCCACATGACAAGTTGCAGAAACTACGATTAAAACTGACACAAATGTTTTTGCCATATTTTTTAAAGACTGTGCTTGTGCAAATATTTGTTTTCTTTCCTCAGTTTCTTTATCATGTCATGGAATATCAATTAGAAGAATATTAGTGGTTCATATACATATTTAAGTTTGAGAAACTAAAAGAATATCCCCTCGAGTGACACTCTAAAATATAACATGTCTTTGCAGTTGTACACGAATAGTTCTGTCACATTAGGCATAATTATGACCTGGTTATGGTTTTCATGTATAAATTAAGCATGGCATAAGGAGGCAGGATTGTGTGTCAGGTTCACAATGGGTAGATTTGTGATGGATATTCTTGTTTGTCAATTTGACTACATCTGAAATAAACTAAAACTTAAGCTGCTGGATACGCCTATAGGAATTTTTCTTGATTGGATCATTTGAGGTAGGAAGACCCACCTTAAATCTGGGCCATTATATCTTCTGGCAGTCTATATAAAGGACATGGAAGCTTTTACTCTGTTTGCTTGCCCTCATTTTCACTGGCAAGTCCATTTCTTCACCGTTAATAGAGCTTCTTCAGGATTCTGACATACACTGAAAACTGTAAACAAAGGCCTACCTTAGTAGGTCCCCCAGACCTTAGCACAACTGACTCCATGATGGAAGTACCATTCAGACTGTAAAGCTGAGCCTGTATACAGCACCACCTGCTAAAACTAAAACAAAAACCTAATCCATCAAAGCCCATAGTTCTGGGGAAAGCCTCTAAATGTACTAACCTTGCTTTGTGGCTTCTGTCATTCTATTTATGGCTAACTGTTCCTGTTAACTGAAGTATGTCAACCCCGGACATGGTTTTTTCGTACTTGAAAGTTCACCCTCAGAAAGGCTCAGTGCTAAACTGGGATCTGGCCGGGCTTGGTAGTACATGCTTTTAATCCCAGCACTTGGGAGGCAGAGGCAGGTGGATCTCTGTAAGTTCAATGACAGCCTGGTCTACAGAGCGAGTTCCAGGATAGCCAGGGCTACACAAAGAAACCCTGTTTCAAAAAACCAAAATAAATAAACAAACAAATAAATAAATACTTTATGTTGGCTTCAACCTATCGCCAAGCATTCTTCTCTGGGGAATACCCCACAACATTTCTGGAGGTTCCACCAAAATCTCAGAGACCAGATCTCGAGACACAGGAGGTCTCAGAGCCCCTTGGAGGGAGGAAGAGTGTGGTGGGTCAGGGGACTCCTAGGGGGTACACAACCTGAGATGTTCTAGGTCCTCAAGATGATCAGTCACTTCCTAATGATTCAGAGAGGTCCTGCACCTCCACCCCAAAAGGAAACAAATTAGAAAGTCACCTGGTCTGTCACCTCCAGAGGTGAGTCTGGTTAAGGCTCCTTCTGCTTGGACACATAGGAGAGGTTGGACATGGCTGCTGATCCAGTGTCTGTGATCCATGTGAGATGTCACTGGATTCCTCTGTTCAGATGTGTGAATGTGTGGTGGCCACCCTGGTTGTCTTTAGTATGTGACTCTATGTGTGTGTGCTTCTATGTGTTTCCTTCAGTATTGTTTCTGTATACTGACCAGGGACTTTCTCTGGTGTGAGACACCACCACCCACTGCATTCCCCCCAAGTAAAGAGACTTGTGTCCCTTCTTACTTAGGGACCTGAATTCTTTTGGCTCTGCCAGGTCACCCAGAGAAAACAAAACAACAACCAACCAACGAACAACAACAATACCTCTGCCTGTCCTTGAAGAGTACTCGCTTGTTTCATCACTTGACTTCTGTCCATGGTCTGGGTTGCTCCTGGTCCTTGTGTGAAGGTGATGAAGTCCAGCCTCTCATCCTGTAGGCACCTTGCCATCTATGCTGAATGTATACAGGGAGGGGGGAAATAGTTCCCCAAGACACACATTCCCTCCTAAGCAGCCCCAGGGCAGGGGAAAAGTTTCCTGGGATGAGCCTAAAGGACAAAGGAAAGTTCTGTTCCTTCCTCTTTTATGACTTTTGTCTCCATTTCAGTCAGTGATCCAGGTAATTAAAAAACCCCAAACCCAGCATTCCATAAAAAAATTTAGAAAAACCACCCCCAGGCCAGGCAGGGGGATCTCTGCCAGACAATGCAGACTGAATAGAATGGATTTTTCATTCTAATGAGTCTGGTTCTTCCAGAGCAACAGGTGTGCACTGTCTTGGATCTAAAACATACAGTCTTCAGCCTCCCATTGGCAGAGGTGAGTCAACCCATCTTTGATTTTAAATGGACAGACCCAGAGGGAGGTTACAGCAGGCAACATACCTGGACTAGGTTACCCTAGGATTTAAAGACACTATATGCAGACTTCCTGCCCCTCTGTTAGAAGTTTCCTGGGAAAATAGATTATAAAAGGGTCACTGAGAGGTGGCTGCGAGAGTTATAGACCTTGGGCTACAGAATGTTGGCTGAGAAAGCCCAACTTTATAGAAGGCTCACTTTCGTGGCTACCAAATGAGGGAAGCAAAAGAAGCTTGTCTCAGACTAGAATTGCTGTCATCACCCTTCAGATCCCAACTCTAAAGACTAAGAGACAAGTTGGGGAGTTCCCAGGAACAGCTAGATATCGATGTCTCTAGATAGCAGACTTAGTGGAAATAGCAAGACCTCTATACACCCGCACAAGGTGGGGCACTGGGCCACTTAATCTGGACTGAAACTAAACAAAAGGCATTTGAGGTTTTAAAAACAGCTCTGACTTCAGCTCCAGCCCTAGCACTTCCAGATGTCTCAGAACCTTTTCATTTGTGTCCATGAAACAAAAGACATTACAAAAGGGGTTTTAACTCAAACTTTGGGGCCATGGAAATGCCCTATAACATATCTATCTAAACAATTGGATGCTGTAACCAAAGGATGGCCCACCTGTCTAAGAGTTGTGGCAGCTACTACTAGAACCCGTGAAAAAACACACACGTTAATTCTGGGTCAAGATCTTATACTCACATAACAGCACACCCTCCTCCTTGGAACACCAGAACACTGGCTGTGTGACCTATGTGAGCCAGTACCAGGCCCTACTCCTGGACCAATCCAGTGTCTGGCTTGAGAAACCCACCGCCATCAATACTGCTACCCTCTTACCTAATGACAACCTGCTCATCAACCTGCTCATCCATGACTCTCATGAGATAAAAGACGAAACCAGGTATGTGGGAGCTGTAGTAGTTACATAACCCAAATGATTTGGACCCAAGCCAGGTACCTCAGACAAGAGAACAGAACTTGATTGAGCTGACCCAGGCTCTCAGATGGGGAAAAGGGAAGTCCACCAACATATACATGGATGGTCACTATGCTTTTACTACTGTGCATATCCACATGATGTCCAGAGAAAGAGGGCTTCTCACTGGTGGGAAAAAGATCATTAGAAAATCTTGGTCCTCCTACAGACTATTTGGCTTCCCCTACAAAAAAAAAAAAAAATTGCTGTCCTCCACTGCCAGACCACTTATCTGGCTGCCCAACAAACTACTGATATTCTGATGACGAACCATGACGGGGTGCTGCACGATCTAGCCTGCTGGGGGAGAAGAAAAGTACTGGCTAGTTTTTGTAGCTAGTTTTTCTGGGTGAAAAGAAGCATTCTCCACCCAGACTGAAACTGCTCAAATAAGTAAAACTGCTTAAAAGCTCATCACGGAATTGCTCCACTGATTTGGCCTCTGCCTAAGCAATGGGGTCAGACAACACCTTGGCTTTCATAGCTAAAACCTCACAATTAATAGCTAAAGCTTTAGATATAGGTTGAAAATTTCATTGTGCATACAGACCTCAGAGTTCTGGTCAGGTAAAAAGAATAAAGAATACATTAAAAAAAAAAACACTCTAGGCTCCAATAAAGGACGGATAAGCCTTTCTTTGCTTAGCTCCAGCCCACTGCACCCCATATATAGAGAGATTTACCCCTATGAGACTATGTTCAAAAGATATCCCCCACTGCTTCCCAGGTTCAGAGACCAGCAGTTGGCAGAACTCTCTAACCATTCCTTTCTCAAGTCACGACAGGTTGCCAGTTGTCCATCCAGGCTATTCATTGGACTGTCTAAGAGAGCCAGACAATCTGAGTCCACCACCTGTTTCCCCTTCTTCAAGTCCAGTGATACTGTCTGGGTCAACAGAGTAACCAAAAGGGTACTAGAGCTAACCTGGAAAGGCCCCTACAGGATGATTCTCTCCACTCCCATGGCTGTGAAGGCAGCTGGCATTACACCATGGATCCACCACACCCAGGTCAAGAAATTGAAAGCCACAGATGTTGTTGCCAAATCAACTATCTCCAGTCTAAGAACTCATAGAAATTAAAGTTTCATTCAGCCCCAGGGCCCTTCCACTCCCTGCCCCCTCTACCTCCTCCTGAGTCTTCTGTTTTGGCCTATGGGTACGAATACAGGGTCATTGTCCTACTTCCACTGCTTTCCTGAGGCCTGGATCGGAAACTAAGGAAGACAAATATAGGGAAAGTATAAGTTAATGTGACTACAGACCAGCAATCCATATTCCTTGTTGACCTTTACTTAGTGATGCACACTCTAAGTACCTGGCTGTGTGGACACAAGGAAAGTTATGGGAGTTTGTCTTTTGAGATAGAAATATAGAGTTTACAATTCTATGTATGCCCTGCAGCTGAGCCCTCCAGTTTCCAGGTGCAAGGGTGCTACCATTGCAAAAATTGGGGTTATAAAACTGAAGCTTTCTGAAAAATTCCTTTAAAAAGATTCTGGCATTTGTGAAACAGGAAAACCTGGGGAATCAGACTCTATGTCACAGGAAGGGACCCTGGAGATAGAGTTAATCATTTCCAGTCAGAAATCAGCCAAGATTGCTGGTTATGCTTAGACACCCAGTCCCTATACTACATAGGAACAAAACAGACTGTCAGCCCACCGACTGACAAAACTGCCTGTGACTGGGGGCAGCCCAAATTAACATTAGAGGACTTACAAGGGGCTAAAACTTGTCTAATATCCAAAACCTTTCGTCTAGACATTTGCCCTTATTCTGCCTTATAGGTTAATTCATCTGGATAACAGCAATATTATTGAGTCTCTGAGACTACTTGGTGGACATGTACTAATGATTTGACTAAATGTGCCTCTTCTAATGCTTTCCAAAGTAAGTTGACTGGTTGACCAGGACCTAGAGGCATTAACACAGCAGTTAGATTCCCTTGCAGAAATGATCCTACAAAATTGTATAGGCTTGGGACTTACTTCTCATGAGATAAGGGAGACGATATATGGCTTTTTGAGAAACATGTTGTTTCTATCCTAATCAATCAGGAATAATTAGAAAAAAATCTTCCCATGGTAGGAAAAACCTAAAAAAGAAAAAGACACAAAGACATTAGTGAGATAGATAACTGGCAACAGTCTCAGTTCTCTTTGTCCCCCTGGCTAGGTACTCTGTTATCAGCATTGGCTGGGTCTTTAATTCTTATTTTGATTGGATTAACAGTGAGCTCCTGCATCTTTTTTTTATAAAGAAGAAATGTTATTGTAGTTCACAAGGTCAGTGGTTTTATCTCGTGATTAATTTTTCCCGTTGTTTTGGACCTGTAGTAATATATCACAGTAGGACCTCATGGCAGAGCAAAGCTCACTTATGATGGAGAGAGAGAGACTGGGGAAGTGGGAGGAAGGGAGGGAGGGGCAAGGGAGGAGAGAGAGAGAGAGAGGAGACAGAGGAAGAGATGGAGAGGTAGAGAGGGGGAGAGAGAGAGAGAGAGAGAGAGAGAGAGAGAGAGAGAGAGAGAGAGAGAGATGGAAAGAGGGAGGAGATTATGGTCCTATATTCCCCTTTAGGGGAATATTTCCAGTAACCTAAGAACCATCCACCATGCACTACTTCATAATATTTTTATCACTTTCCATATTAGCACCTCCCTGGGAATAGACTTTTTACTATATCCTGCTTTGGGGGAAAATTTAAAGGCCCAGTATATGAAGATGCAAGATAAATACATGAAAGAATTAACTTCCAAGTCACAGGTAGGAGAGGAGTAAACACAAAGAAAGTAAATCAAGACGGGACAGGAGTGAAATGAGGATGTAACTTCAAGTTACATCTACATCACAGCCTCTTCTCTTTACCCTTCTCAGTCCCTCCCCCCTCTCCGCCCCCCCCTCCCACCCTCTCACCCCTCTCCCACCAATCCTGCTCCTCCAGTGTGGGGTGACCCCATATCTCAGTCCCCCCTCCAGAGACATTCAATCAGGCTTCTGACTTCCAGAGCTCCTGCATCTTAAACTATGTATCAGTTCACTAACACTAACTGTCCTTAGGACCAAATACACCTTTTGTTTTGTTTTGTTTTGTTTTTCAAGACGAAGTTTTTCTGTGTAGCCCTGGCTGTCCTGGAACTCGCTCTGTAGATGAGACTGGTCTTAAACTCACAGAGATCTGCCTGGCTCTGCCTCCCTAGTACTCAGATTAAAGGTGTGCGCCACTATGCCCGGTCCAACTACCTCTTTAAAGTAGGATGAGTCCATGATTTAACTCATTCACTAACAGTGGGGAACCTAATAGGGCCTGAGACCTTACTAGACACCCAACCTTACTAGGCCCCCAGATCTTAGCACAACTGACTCTGCGATGGAAATACCATTCAGGCCATAAATCTCAGCATATAGACAGCACTACCTGACAAAAATGAAAAAAGAAAAAAAAAAAGACCTAATCCATCAAAGCCCATAGGTATGGCAAATTCTCTAAATGTACTAACCTTGCTTTTTGGCTTCTGGCTAACTGTTTTCTTAACTGGAATATATCAATCCAGGATATGATTTTTGTGCTTAAAAGCTCACTCCAAGAAAGGCTTGGGACTACGCTGGGATCCCAAACACTCAGTACAGCCCCAGGCCAGCTAATAAAGACTTCCTATTGGCTTGAAACCTTGTCTGAGCAGTCTCCTTTGGTGGATGCCCTACAACGTTCTTGAAGGCTGGTTTTTCCTCTAGATGGAAGTATCCATTTTTGGTTTTCACACACGGAATTTTAAAGTAGTGTTATTCCATGTCCACCTTCCAAATGTATCTCTGGGGATGGGGCTCAGTCAGTACCCCATGGGAGATTCTGATGAACCAAAACCCCCCTCTTCATTTATATTGCCATTATTTTTGACATTATCTGATTTTATATTATATTTTCCTATCATTCAAGTATATGTCAGTTATCATATGCTATAAAGAATTTCTCATTCTAAACTTATTTTTCACTATTTAAATGCTATCCTAAAATATGCCCACCATTACTGAAATGTAGAAAAGCATCTTTGCATGGTTTCATTTTTCACTGCCAGTATTTCTATCCCACAGTCCTCCCTTTCTTACTTGATATGAGAGGAAGAAAACGGGCCTCACAGAGGAAATGGATGTCTGATTGCGTTGTCTTAGTAACAGCATTGCCTCTCCTCTCTCCTGAGTGACTCAGCCCAGGCAGGGTCATTGTGCTTAGCAACCAGGAACAGGTAACAGCCTACCTCCCTCTGTTTTTCCGTTCTAAGAGGCTGAAACAAAGACATAAAGATCGTTGCCAGGGAGACCAAAGCTGAATCTATCAAAGCCATGAGGGAGAAAATGTCAAGTATAATACAAAATGGATGGTAGATCCATTTTGGTCCACCCACCATCATAAATTGAGACTCTTATGTATTCATTCGAGGGGCTTTTGTTGTGTCCACATAAGTGATTCTTCATGCAAAGATGACCACAAGGGCATAATGAATGATTAGAGAAAGGGACACAGGAAAAGTATAGAAGCCAGGCAGTAAATAAGAGAAAATGCAATTTTTAAAAATCATGGGGGATGGGGATTGGAATGTAAAATAAAAAGATAAAAAAACTCATGCATTTCACTGGGTGGTGGCGGGTGCATGCCTTTAATTCTAGTACTTGGGAAGCAGAGGCTAGTGGATCTCTGTGAGCTCGAGGCCAGCCTGCTCTGCAGAGTGCTGGACAGTCAGACTTACATGGAGAAACCCTGTGCCAAAAAAAAAAAAAAAACAAAGTTAAATAAATAAATAAAATCATGTATTTCCTTTCAAGACTCATTTTGCCATCCATGTTTTAACCCATATTTATATAGAAGTGTAATGCAAGCTTTTCTGGAAAGAAAAGAACACATTTTCTTTTCTTTTTGGTTATTAATAATTCCCATTAGGACATATCTGAGCCTAAGGCACATCTATGCTGCTTTCTGGTAGCTCTGCCTGTATTGCTCGCCAAAGTGGCACCTCTTGTATGGGCATGCGGGCCAGCTCAGTTGAGCTACAGCAGCTTATCAACAAGAAGGAAAAGAAGAGCTCCTGCATCGTCATACATTGCTGTGGGGTCTCTTACTATTTCTAAATCACTATTGGCTCACCTTGACCTTATAACAAATGCTGAAGGGAAAGAGACGGACAGAAACAGAAGAAAACCTTCTGGTTCCAATCTTTGTATTAATACAATCTTGCTTCCTGCCCTGGAGTCTCTTTGTGTCCACCCTACCTTATTATCCTGGTTAGTTTTTGTTTTTCTTTGTTTGTTTTTAATCAGCCTGACACAAGATGGAGTCATTTAAGAGGAAACCTCAATTGAGACAACACTCCCAACAGACTGGCCTATAGGCAAGCCTATGGGGTATTTTCTTATTTAATGATTGAAGTAGGAAAGTGCAGTCCACTATGTGTGATGCCAACCCTGGGCAGGTGGTCCTGAGTTGTGTGAAAAAACAAAGAAACAAAACAGACTGAGCCAGGTGATGGTGGCACACTCCTTTAATCCCAGCACCCAGGAGGGAGAGGCAGGAGGATCTCTGAGTTTGAGGCCAGTCTTCTCTGCAGAGGCAGTTCTAGAACAGCCTAGGCTACACAAAGAAACCCTGTCTCAGAAAAACCAAATACCAAAACAAACAAAAAGCAGGCTGAGCAAGTCATGAAGAGCAAGCCAGTAAGCAGCACTTTTCCATGGTCTCTAGTTCAGTTACCGCCTCTAGGTTTCCGCTCCATTCGAGTTTCTGCTTTGGATTCCCTGTGATGGACTGTTACCTGGAAGTATGAGAGACAGTAAGTCCTTTTCTCCCCATATTGTTTTTGGACATCATCTTTATCACAGTAATAGAGATCTAACTAGGACACTGAAGTTGAAGACACTTTTTATTAATGAAGTAGCTAACATAGGTACCCCCCCCCCCCAGTTTTCTACCACTAGGGATTCCAGGGACAGAAAAGAAAGCAAGATCCAATGAAGCTCCAGACCCATGCTGTCACCACCATTTGAATGAGACTAGACAGATAGGCTCATAGATTTGAATATTTGGTCACCAAGGAGTGGTACTATTTGAAAGGATTAGGAGGTGTTGTTGGATGAAGTGTGTCACTGGGGGATGATGGGCTTTGACCAAGCCCAGAGTCTCTCTCTTCCTGCTGCCTGTGGATCCAGAAATAGAAGTTCCCCAGCACTATGTCTGTCTGCATGCTGCCATTCTTCCCACCATGATAATAGACTGAACCTCTGAAACTGTAAGCAAGCCCCAATTAAAGTGCTATCCTTTATAAGGGTTGTTGTGGTCATGGTGTCTTTTCACAGCAACTGAACACTGACTAAGACACATGCTCTCTGGAAAGAAGCTCCACACTGACTTCTGTAGGGCACTCCCTTTATTTATGTATGTCTTATTCTCATTTAAGTTTAGTTTAGAAGTTGGGCATTGGTGTTCATGCCTGCAATCCCAGAACTCAGATGATGGAGATAGATGATTACTATGAGTTAGAGGCTACCCAGGGCTGCATAGTGAGTTCTAGGATGGACACACACACACACACACACACACACACACACACACACACACACACA
>CAJQZJ010000450.1:2041474-2053523 GCA_907164525.1 Lophiomys imhausi | reverse complement strand
ACACACACACACACACACACACACACACACACACACACACACACACATACTGCATAATTCTAGGTAAATATATAATCAGATGATTTGAGGTTTTATCAAACAACCTTGTTCTCTGAAGAAAAAGAGCCTAGTCCCTATCCTCTGGCCCAGCACATGTTCTGAGTTGAAATCATCCCATCAGATTGTTCCACTTCTCTAGCTCTTCCCACAGTTGACCTCTCTGTGGTGTTTATAATATCCCTAGAGGGTTTCCTACAAATTCAACTTTCTAGCTGTGTTTAGTGGTATATCATTGTAATCCCAGCACTGGAGAACATGAAGATTGCAAATTCAAGACCAGCCTGAACTACATACTGAGACCCTGCCTCATCCCCTCCCACACAGAAAATGAAAATCTTGGTGTGACAGTACATAGCTTTAATCCCAGAACTTGTGAGGTAAAAGGAAGAGAACTGTGACTTCAGGTCTACTTGGGACACACAGCAAACAAACACACATATAAAATCCAACTTATTGGGATATGCCTCAATGGTAGCAAGCCCCAAATATGTTGTCTCATGGGATTTCTGGGATCTAATTCTCAGTTGCCATAGGAAACATTGAGGTCCTCTACTTATTGGTCTAAATTACTACTACAAAAAAGCTCTATATATTTATCCTGTGTGGTCCAAGACCATGCCTTTAAAGAAAACCTGTCTCTCCTGTCCCATCCCTGGAAGGACCTGGATTTCAGAATTCCCACATTTCCTATCACCTCTCTCTCCTCTTATGTACTCTCCTGCCCAACCTCTCCTAGTCCCAGCATCCATAAGGCCTCAGGGGAGAGGATAAAAATAACACTAATGAAATCTCTCCCCGCCCCTGTGAAAAGTAATTTAAAGGAGAAATTTGGGGTGAGGGTAAAGCTTAAAAATGTGTCCCCAGCTTCCTCCTCACCCCTGAATTTCAAATGACCCATGCACCTCTACTCATCCAAGCCTATCCCTGCTTTGCTTTTCAGAGGCTCCAGTGTCTATGTTCCTACTCTGGTGCTGAGACCCAAATTATCTAGGGATAAACATGAAAAGTTTTTTAATATTACACTTAAATTTATTCAGTGTGTGTATGTGTGCAGGCACCTGGTGTGTGTGTGTAGGACAAATTTCAGGAGTCACCTCTTTCCTTCACCATGTGGATCCTAGGAACCAAACTTGGGTCCTCAGACTTGGCAGTAAAGTCATCTTCCTAGCCCCAAATGTGAAAATTTAAAGTTGTATTAATTTGAATCAGTGTCAATAAAAAAAAATCCAGAATTAAATGAACCATCCAGGTCTATACTTAGCTTGACTTTCATCGTCAAGAATTTTCCTTTTAAATAAGAAAAAGCAAAAGTAAATAAACTACATTTTCAAAATCGTACAACAATCCAGCAAGGGCCAGTGAGATGGCTCAGTGGGTAAAGGCACTTGATCCAAAGCCTGAAAACCTGAGTTCTATCCCTGGCATCCATGTGGCTGAAAGAGAAAACCAACTCCCAATAGTTGTCCTGGAACCTCCACACACATGTCATAACATACATGGACACACACATAAGTGTACATGGACACACACACAAATAAATGAATAAAATTTGTACAGAAAACAAGTATTTCTTTTTAAATTTTATTTCTTCTTTTTAGATGTTATTTGAGAATTTCACAACATGTGTTTTGATCATATTCACCCCCTACTCCTCCAACTCCTCCTAGATCCACTCCCTATCTACCCAACTTTATATGTCTTGTTTTAAAGGCCATCAAGTCCAATTTGTGTTGTCCCTATATGTGAGTGGATCTACCAGAGGCCACACTGTAACGAAAACTGTCTGTCCCTCTCCCAGCAGCAATCAATTGCCAATAGCTTCTCAGCTAGTGGGGGTTAATTGAACTTGCATAGTTGTGTATGCTGCTACAACCATTTTCAGATTTCTTTTGATCAACTGTCCTACTGTGTCTATAAATCACAATTTCCTTGTAGTTATTCACCATCTCTGGCTCTTACAGTCTTTCAGATCTTTTTTCTAAAATGATCCCTGAGCCTTAGGAGTAGGGGTGGTGGCACATATGTTCCATTTATGGCTGAACATTCTGCAGTCTCTTATTCTCTGAAACTTGACCAGTTGTGGGTCTCTGTGTTAATTGCCATCTACTACAAGTAAAAGCTTCTCTGAGAATGGTTGAGATAGATTAATATATGGCCATACCAATCAATCATTAGGAATTAGTATAATACAATATTCACTTAGCAGAATAACACTAGTAGGTTCTCCCCTAGGGCCTATGACCTGTATAGCCACAGGTTCTTGGTCTTGATAACTGTGTCAGTTATCAAGGGCTTCAACTTGTGTAGTAGATCTTAAATCCAATCATAAAGTGGTTGATTATTACCATAATATCCATGTCACTATTGCACTGCGGGTATGTCTTGCTAGCCCAGCCATTACTAGATTTTATGGTTCACAGCTAGGTGAGTTTGATGATTATTTTTCTTCTCTAGTAGGGAGCATAGCATCTTCCAGAGTTACGAAAGCTAGCCAGTAAGGATGAAGCTTCCAAGTGAACACCAGCTTGATTTCTCCATGTTCTATGACTCAATTTAATGCTATCTTCAGCAATGAGCACTTATACAATTCTGGAGGGTAACCAAGAGAACTGGCAATAGCCTGACATATTTGGGAGTCTATAGCACCACACTGGACAGCAACTCTAGAAGAGTTAACTGCTTAAATCAATCCTGTACAATAAAAAACCATCTGGAGGCATCACCATCCCGGATTTCAAGCTGTACTACAGAGCAATAGTAATAAAAACAGCATGGTATTGGTATAGAAACAGACCAGTGAATCAGTGGAATTGAACTGAAGACCCAGAAATGAACCTACACACATATGGTCACTTAATTTTTGACAAAGAAGCCAAAGCCGCACAATGGAAGAAGGACAGCATCTTCAACAAATGGTGCTGGTCCAACTGGATGTCCACTTGTAAAAGAATGAAATTAGACCCATACTTATCACCTTGCACAAAACTTAAGTCCAAGTGGATCAATGACCTTAACATAAGCCTGACACACTAAATCTAATAGAAGAGAAAGTGGGGAAAACCCTCGAAGTCATTAGCACAGGTGACAACTTCCTGAACAGAACACCAATAGCTCAGACTCTAAGACCAACAATCAATAAATGGGACCTCATGAAACTGAAAAGCTTCTGTAAGGCAAAAGACACTGCCATTCAAACAAAAGGGCAGCTTACAGATTGGGAAAAGGTCTTCACTAACCCCACATCTGACAGAGGGCTATGTGGTAGAAGTTAGGTCTCTGTAGTGAAATTAGTAGGCAGTTCAGATTAGCATCTGACAGCACATAAAGAGGAGCTTGGTGTCCCTTTGGTTTGCTAATATGGTCAAAAAGCCAGTTGTGGCAAGACAATATGCCCTGTTGAAGGGGCATGGCTAAGAAACCTCGCAAGCCACACAGATGACGTCAGTTACCAGGAAAAACAATGGGACTGCTGGATATAGAAAAAAAATCTTGTGGACCCTCGAGACTGCCAAAGATGGCAAGATAATGTGATATATAAACCAGAGAATTTCACAAGGTCTCTGTCTTCCTCCTGCCCTCATCAACTGAAAAGTCACGCTGAAGAAGTGCACAGCAAGGTACACCATTAACAGAATTTAGACTGCTATAGCCTAAGGCAAAGGCATAGCATAAACCTGCTGAGAGACAGTCCTTTAAAGGCGTCTGTCTTGGGGCCCCAGAGTGCCGGAAAAGTGAACAAGGCAAGCGGATTACGGAAGCCACTTAGAGAGGTCTTGAGACTTACTCAGGCTAAGACTGTGGAGGCAAGTCTTAGCTGATTAAAAAAGCCACCCTCAGTTTGGCAGTTGGAACAAACTGACTTTGTAAACTGGCCACAATTCGGTGGTGGAAATAAACTGGCATTGTGAACTGGCAAAGCTAGGCCCCAACGAACATTAAGCTTTGAAAAGGACTGCCTTCCAGGACTGCAGTAAACCAAGTCATCCTGCACGGACCTACAGTAAGAATATTAATATCCTTTTAAGAAAGTTAAAATAGTGTTAGTTAAATGTTTTTAGATAGGTGTTACAGTGTTCTTAGGTATTAAGGTATTCTTAGATAGATTTTAGATTATAGGTTTTAGGTTATATGATTTAGGTATTTTATAAATGTCTGTTAAGTGTTAACCTATATAACTGTTTATAAATAAAAATATTCTGTTACAGGGCTAATATCAAAAATATATAAAGAACTCAAGAAATTAAACACCAAGAAATCAAATAACCCAATCAAAAAATGAGGTACAGAGAAAAACTGAGAATTCACAAAAGAAGAATCCCTAATGGCTGAGAGAGACTTGAAGAAATGCTCAACATCCTAATCATCAGAGACAGGCAACTCAAGATGACTCTGAGATTCCATCTCACACCTGTCAGAATGGCTAAGATCAAAAACTCAAAAGAAAGCACATGCTGGCGAGGGTGTGGAGAAAGGGAAACACTCCCCCATTACTGGTGGGAGGACAAACTTGTACAACCACTATGGAACTCAGTCTGGCAAAACCTTAGAAAACTTGGAATATCTCTACCTCAAGACCCAGTCATACCACTCCTGGGCATACATCCAGGGATTCCTCACCAAACCACAAGGACATATCCTCAAGTATGCTCATAGCAGCTTTATTTGTGATAACCAGAAACTGGAAACAACCAAGATGTCCTTCAACCAAAGAATGGATAAAAAAAAAAAAACTGTGGTACAATTACACAATGGAATACTACTCAGCTATCAGAAACAATGAAATTATGCAATTTGCAGCCAAATGGATGGAAGTAGAGAAGCTCATCCTGAGTGAGCTAACCCAGACTCAGAAGGATGCACATGGTATCTATTCACTTATAAATGGATTTTAGCCATATAGTACAGGATAACCATCCTACAATCAACAGACCCAAAGGACCAGGATCATGTAGTTTGTTACCTGTTAGTGGGGCAATTCACACTAGTGGAACTGACATGTGGGCCCCCTGTACACAAGAAAGTGTATCCTTATGTGATTGATGAAATGAGGGTGGCTGATATGTGGCGGCACCCCACACCAAGGAGTAGGATAGGTGGGAGAAGGGGTAGAAGGTGGGAAGGTGGAACCAGGAGGGGGTGGAGGGAGGGGGCTGTAATGGAGATGTAACTTGAATTAATAAATAAGTGTTTACAGAAATAAAAGAAATAAGGATTAGAAATATAAGATTTATTTCCCAACTGTTAGATAGGCAACAATGAGAATGTTGATTGGCAACTCTACTAGTCCACTTTGCTTCCCCAATTTACACTGTGTATCTAACTGATAGTCTTAGACAAATCAACAGTTAAGACAAAAACAGTAATACTGATGATAAGAAAATAACTTGAAACCAGGCCTGGAGAAAAAAAAAAGAGTTAACTGTTTCCTGGCAGTGACATTTTTATTTGTTAGCCTGTAGTGTCTAGTAAAGGTGTTGTCTCCCTGTTATAGGGTAACTCTGTTTTAACTTTTTATATATGTGTTTTTATATATTTTAAGATATCTTCTACAACAGTGGTTTTCCATATGACCTTTTCCAAGGCTCTTTACATTATTTATCCTTACCCATTTCTTTCTGTACCCTGCCTTCCCATCCCACCCCAATTTAACTCTTCCTGATTCTTTACTCACTTTTAACTTTTCATATTACTCAGCTAGAGCTCACCTCCTTTGAAAGCCACCATCCCCAAACCTTGTCTCTTTTTTACTTTTCTAACTTCTACAGGTATTCCAAATGAGGCACACATATCTAAAGAAGATTCAATGCTAACAACCACAAATGAGAGAAAATATGATGTTTGTCTTTCTGGGTCTGGATTACCTAACTCAGGATGGTTGTTTCTAGCACCATCCATTTACCTGCACTTTTCATGATTTTTTAAACAGCTGACTAAAAGTCAATTATGTAAATAAATGTATGTTATGTCATGTACCCCATTTTCATTAACCATTCATCAGCTGATGGACACCTAGGCTGTTTCCATTTCCTGACTGCTGTGAATAGAGCTGCAGTGAACATGAGTGAGCAAGTATCTCTGTAGTAGAATATCAAGTCCTTTGGGTATGTGACCAAGAGTGGTATAGCTGGATCATGTGGTTGATCTATTTCTAGCTTTTTGGGGAGCCTCCATACCGATTTCCATAGCAGCTGCACACGTTTGCACTCCCATAAGCAAATGAATAAGTATTACCCCCTTTTCCATAACCGTACCAACAGTTAATGTAATTAAAAACAAATTTCACAATTCTGATTGGAGTAAGATGGAATCTCAAAATAGTTTTAAGCACATTTCCCTAATAACTAATGATGTTGAACAGTTTAAAAAATGTTTCTTGGCCATTTGTATTTCATCTTTTGAGAACTCTGCTTAGTTTCGTTCCCCATTTTGAAATTGGGTTGTTTTTCTTGATGTTTAATTTTTGAGTCCTTTTTGCATTCTATATACTAACTTTCTGTCAGATATATATTTGGTAAACATTTTTCCCATTCTGCATACTTCCTCTTCACTAGAACGATGGGCAGGGTCCCACCATGTAGATCTGACTGACATGGGACTGGATATGTAGACCAGGCTTGCCTCAAACTCATAGAGATCCACATGACTCTGTCTTTGAGTGTTGAGAATGAAGGTGTATGCCACCATGACTATCTTTTTTGTTTTTGTTTTGTTTTTCTTTTCCAAAATATTTTTATTGGTTCTTTGGGAATTTCATCACATGTATCCCAGTCACACTCACTTCCCGGTCCTTACATGTCAGCTTCTTGCCCTTGTGACCACCCTTCCTCAATAAGATAATTTTTTAGTTAAAAATAATAATAAAAATTAACATGTCCAATTTGTGTTGTCCATATACTTACTGGAGAAGCATGGTTAAACTCTCAGTGGCCTGCTCACTAACGAAAATTGAGACCTTCTCCATCTGCACTCCCACTTTTGTTTTGATTTTTTTGAGACTAGGTCTCATGTATCTAAGCCTAACTTTGAACTGGCTATAAATAACCAAGGCTGGCTTTGAACCCCTGATCCTCCCACCTCAGCCTCCCAGTGTCTGGTTTATGAGGTTCTGTCAATTGAATTTGTGCACTATAGCTGAACACTTTATTATGTGAAGTATATCACCCACAAGCAAACCTTAAGGAAAACAATAACAGGAAAAAGAAGTAATCTTTGTCTTAAAAAATGGAATGGTAATTGTTAACCATTTGGAATAAAAGTGTTTGATATTTATCTCATGAGATACACCAAAATTAACTATTTTATTCACAATTTTTTAAAAAATTATGAAATAACTAAAAAAATTTACAGAAAGTCCACCTGATCAGAATTCTTTAAAAAGGAAAGAATCCATTGTGTAAATTACTGGTTAACTTTTTTGAGACACAGTCTTACCATATAGCTCAGGTTTGCCTTGACTTTACTATGAAGAACAGGCTGATCTTGAGCTCATGATTATCTTGGTTCCCTCCCCCCAAGTACTGGAAATTATTGATCAGTTTGATTTGCTAAGTAGTGATTTAGATGTAAATTAACCAAAATCTTTATATACTATTGTTGGGAATGTAAACCGATAATTGTCTTTGAAACACTATTTTCTAGAGTCTATTACAATCAAGAACATACACAGTATATATAATTAGACATACACCCAACAAGAGTATATACAAGTTTATCACAATATGTACCCATGAATATTCAAGTTATAATTAACCCACAACTATATACTTCTCAAATATCCATCAATAATAAAACAGACAAATAAAATGTGGTATATTTACACAATGGAAAACCACATAGCAGTGAGAATGAAAAAACTACACGCAATGTGGAACATAATGTTCCTCTAAAAGGAAGGGGGTACAAAAGCATGAGTTCTTACTATTTGATCTCACTTATTAATCATCAAAACACAAGTGAAACTAATCCATGGCCTTAGACTTAAAGATAAGAAAATAGTATATCTTCCTGAAGGGAGAGTCACCTTCCAGCATCTATGACTGTCTTGGCAAAGATCAAATTATACACTTTGTCCCATGAGAATTACAAAGCCTCCAGCAAAACAGCATTCTATTTTATCTTTTGGCAGACATGGGCCTATCTTTTCAGGCCCTAAAGACCTTTGTCAAGAGAGTTTATCAACTCAAACAAACAAACATAATGAAAGATCTTGGAAGATAGAAAATAATAAACCCGGTGTTGCGATACATACCTTTAATCCTAGCACTGAGAAGGCAGAGGTACATGGATCTCCGTGAGTTCGAGGCTGATTTGGGCTACACAGTGAGTTTCAGGCCAGCCAGAGCTAGCTACCCAAGGAGACCCTGTCACAAAATGAAATGAAACAAAAAGAAGAGCCACATAACATCCAAAATACTTAGATATTTCTTCCACTAACTGTCTATGTTGATCATAATTAAGTCTGTCTTCCATAAAACATTAGACCACAGAAACAGTTCAGCAAAGTTCTTGTTTACTTTACTATTAGGATGATTCTTCTAGTTTGCAATAATAAAATCTTAGTGTCCAACTGAAACCTCATCAAAATGGCCTTTCTCTCTCCATATTTCTATCAATGCTTTGATCAATACTTCACCAAAAAAACCTTGAGAATTTTGAGGTGATATCTTTAGTTCTTATCTTTTGAGTCTTTACCAGAAGCAACCTCTCTAGTCTGCTCACAACAATATAGCTTCTTAAGATGCTCCTGGAAACTATTCCAACCCTTAGCTTTCCATGTTCTAAAGCTGGTGCCACATTTTCAGTTATTTGTTACGGCAAAACACCACTCTCTATAAAAGAGAATGGGCAATTTGCAAACAACAGATTTAAATAGAAAAAAAAAAAACTTTCAGTTCTAGAGATTGGGAAGGTCAACATGAAGGATCCAGTAGGCTTGCTGTGTGGTGAGGGCTGCTGCTGACTTCTCAGATGGGGTTTTAGTGGCTCATCTTCTAGAAGCGGAACATCAAGTGGCAAAAGGGACTGAAGGGGCAAGTACAGCACTGCAACCCTTTTAATTCCTTTTATTTTTATTATCATTATTTTCATTTCATTTCATTTAATCATGTGCATGTGTGTGAATCTGTGTGTGGGTATGTACATGTGAGTACAGGTGTCCACAGAGACCAGAGGCATCAGATCCGTGGAATTGAAGTTAAAGATAGAAGGAAGCTAGGTTGTGGGTGCTAGGAATTGAACAGGGGTTCTCTGCAAGAGCACTACATGCTCTTTTCTGAAGAGTCATCTTTCCTTAAGACTTTTTCTACAAGGGCAATAATCCATTAATGATTGCAGAGCACTCATGTTCTGATCATCTTCTAAAGCTTTTGTCTCATAATACTATTACATTGAATATCAAGCTTCAATAAAATTTCATAGGAGACATAAATACTCAAATTATAGCATAACTTTAGAAGTCTTGTCTGCTAAATACTGTTACATTCAAAGTCAGGGCTTCAGCATATGAAATTGTTGGCAGAAGACACAATAACTCAGTCTATAATAAATTATGATACATAAGTTTGATGCTACATATTGTCTGAGAGACTTTTCCTGGAAAGATGAAACAGACAGAGATTTACTCACCTTGGAGAGGGAGACCCTGACAAACTAAAGTAATGATTGCACCAAAGTCCAATTTGGTGAATCAATGAGGTTTTATTGGGATATTAACTGTAGCAAGGATGACTCAAATGCAGCTGTATCATTGAAAAGCCCACCCAAACATAGGTGATGACTTCAGAAAGCTGCATTTATATGTTCTGTTGTACAAGTGGTTTCTCATAATCCTACCTACAACATAGAGGGGACAAAGTGAGTTATACCAAGTAGCTAAGTGTCACATTTCTTACAAGGTAATGCCTTGCAAACATCATCCCTCAAAGGAAATATGCAAAACAAATCCTCTCCATAACTGTACACAGGCATGTGTATACACACACACACACACACACACACACACAGAGAGAGAGACAGAGACAGACAGACAGACAGACAGACACAGAGAGAGAGTGTGAATGAGACAGGCAGACAGAGAGGAGGAGAATGGAGAGTTGCTCAGTGGTTAAGATCACTTGGTGCTCTTGTAGAGGATCCCAGTTTGGTCCCCAGCCATCACATGGCAGCTTACAACAATCTGTAACTCAAGTTCTATGGGATCCATTCACATTAGGCATGTACATGGTGCACATGTACAGACACATAGGCAAAACACTCATTCACATTAAAATAAATAAGTCTTAAATACTTAAAGAGAGGGAAGGAGTGACCACAAAACAGCAGACTAGGAAGCTTGAAACTTTTGTTCACCACAGAAACTTCCAGACCAACAACCAGAAGCTATTTGAACCAACTTTGTAGGATTTCTGGGAAACACTTTATGTTATATTGTCAAAGATTTCCAAACCTTAGCACATCTGACTCCATGTTCCATTCAGGATATAAAACTCAGCATGTAGACAGCATTACCTGCCAAAACTAAAACAAAGACCTAATCCATCAAAGTTCATAATAGTTCTGGGAAAGTCTCAAAATGTACTACTAACCTTGCTTTTTGGCTTCTGTTTTTCTGCTTCTGGGTAACTGCTCTTGTTAACTGAAGTATGTCAACCCAGGACATGGTTTTTGTGATTAAAAGTTCACCCTGAGAAAGGCTCAGGGCTACACTGGGGTGGGGTCCTGGACACCCAGTGTAGTCACCAGCTGAGTAGTAGAGACTTCCTACTGGCTTAACTCCACATCTGTACAGTCTTCTCTGGTGGATACCCCACAACAATACAGCAACCAAGCCATGAAGAAAAAAAGGAATCTTCAAACAAAAAGAATGTTTTGAATGCTTTTACTCACTCTTGCCCATTTCCCCCCAGGAGTGCCAGCAATGATAGTCTCAAGCATCAGGAGCCTGAGTCCCAGTTTTTTAGCAACAAAGAAGCAGTAGCAGAGCAGACCTTAATTTGAAAAACTTACTCCATGTATATGTTCTAACCTGGTTGGTTTAGACACCCAAAGAACAGACTCACACAACTTTTTCTCAGATAAGTCAAAGTGGAAGTGAAAAAGTGGTGGACAGTGCTCACAAAAGAGAAAGAAGAGCACAGATGTGAAGGTGACATGTCACCCAGGGTATGAGACCCTTACTGTAGGCCACAGAGAACCAGAAAGACAAGCGAAGAAAAGTGACATCAACCGGAGAGAAGAAAGACTGATATTACAGAAGTCTTGGAGGCAAAAGGCAGTAGAGTAGGAATATTCAGTGCTGAAATGATATAAAAGGGTTGAAAGAAAAAAGGCCTAAGAAAATACACTTTTATAACCAGGAAAACAGACAGTTCTTCTGAAAGTAAGGGGAAAAAATAAGACATTTTCATATGTTTTAAAAAAAAATGCAAAGAAAACTCAATGCCACTAGTCTTCTCCTACATGAAATGGTAAAGGCCAATGAAAGGTTGTTAGGTAGTAACTCAGGGGTATAAGAATGCATTAAATAAATAAATGTGAAAGATTGCAAATAAAAAGAATGTGAAAATTGTACACTGAAAATTATTGTGATGGCTAATTTTGGTTGTCAACCTAACTATACCTGGAATCAACTAAAACTCAAGTGGTTGAACACACCTGTGAGGTATTTTTCTTGATTGGACCATCTGAGGTGGAAAGACCCACCCTAAATCTGATGTTAATGTAAAATACTGTAACCATTGTCAAAAATACTTAGGAGTCTCTCAAAAGATTAAATGTAGAATTATCGTATGATTTGAGAAATTCATTACTAGGTATATGTAGTGTCTCAAGAAAGATAGATAGATAGAAGGATAGATAGATAGATAGATGATAGATTGGATGGATAGGTGGGTGTGTGGATGTGTGGATGGATGGATGGACGGATGGACGGATGGATGATAGATTAGATAGATAGATAGATAGATAGATAGATAGATAGATAGATAGATAG
>CAJQZJ010000450.1:2026684-2041464 GCA_907164525.1 Lophiomys imhausi | reverse complement strand
GATGGATGGATGGATGGATGGATGGATGGATGGATGGATGGATGGATAGATTACTCAGGCTAAAAAAGAAGTAAAATGCTGATACATTCTACAACACGGATGAGCCTTTAAAACATTTTACGTGTGGGGCTGTGGGGATGGCTCAGTTAGTATAGTACTTGCTGTGGAAACACAAGGACCTGAGTTTGGACTCCCAGCACTTGTGTAAAAAGCCAGGCATGGTGGTTCATGACTGTTATCCCCCGGTGGGGAGGTGGAGACAGGAGGATCCCTAGGACTGGCTGGATAACAAACTACCCAAATAGGTGGGCTCAGCTGTGGGGTATCCACCAGAGAAGACTGCTCTAACATGGGCTTGAGGCAATAGAAAGTCCTTATTAGCAGACCAGCAACTACACTGGGTGTTCAGGATCCCAGTGTAGCCCTGAGCCTTTCTCAGAGTGATTTTTAAGTACAAAAGCATGTTCTGGGTTGAGGTGCTTCAGTTAACAAGAGCAGTTAGCCAGAAGCAGAACTACAGAAGCCAAAAAGCAAGGTTAGCATGTTTAGAGACTTTCCCAGGACTTTGAGGGATTAGGTCTTTGTTTTTATTTTGGGAGGTCATGCTGTCTACATGCTGAGTTTTACAGCCTGAATGGCACTTCCATCATGGAGTCAGATGTGCTAAGGTCTGGGGACCTGTTATAAGCTCCAGATTCAGTGGGAGACCACAAAAAAATAAGGTAGAAAAGACATTGAGAAAGATACCTAATATCACCCTCTGGCCTGTGGGTGTGTTTGCACATGTGCTGAGGCCAGAAGTGAGTGCTGGGTTCCTTGGAGCTGGAGTTACAGGCAGTTGTGAGCTGCCCAACATAAGTACTTGAAAGTGAAGTATGCTCCTGGGTAAGAATAGCAGTCACTCTTTTTTTTTTTTATAAGTACTTTTTTTTTTCTTCAAGTTACATCTCAGTCACAAACCCTTCCCTATTCCCCCTTCCTGTCCCACCCGTCCACCCTCTTCCCCCCCAACAGCTTCCCTTTTCAATCCAACAAATGGTTCTTTCTCTTATAACAGTAAATTCTATACAAAACAGCAGAATTAAATATGCCACATTTATGAGAGTTAAATGGTCCAGTATACCTTCCCAATGTCCAGTTCATACATATTTGGCCCCTGACTTTAACCTTCTAACCATCTCCATGAGTTTAAAGTTCTATAACTGACTTAGCTTTCATACTAACTTGCATTACTATTATAACCATCTTCTTAGATCTAGAACGCCCTCTTGATTCCTAAACAACTCAAAATTTAGCTATGAGACTCAAGCTGTCTATTCTTCAACCACCTCAGAGAGCTGAGAAGGATAAACATATCTGATTATATAGGAAGTGCAGGGCCTGCAGCTTCCAATACTAAGAAATGACAAACCAGTGACTATCTGGACAGTTCCCATTTTCTCTCCATACATTCCAGCATCAGTCTTCAGCCTTTTGGTCCTGTTTCTCTGACAGACATTTATTGTAGAGCAGGGATTATGAAGGACTAACCTACCCTGTCTTGGCAGAGCTAGGCTGTCGACTTCTCTGCTACCAAGTTTTGTCCTTTTTCGACAGCAGTCTGTCTGCAGTTGAAGCAAGGAGTTTTTACATGCCAAGAGATAGGCTTGCCACTAATTCAACCATCTCACACTGGAGATTCTTCGATGCTTATCTTCTACTTGGAGAATAGGGGGTGCTGTCAAGAGCTGATATGTCACGATATCAAAACAAAATCTTAATTTAACACCACATCTTTGAATGCCATATTCTGCAGATCTCTTGGGGTTTTTGAAGATGCCCTATCTATCTCTTGTATTTAGATAAGCAAATGATGCTTGTCTCTTAACAACTTGATTACTGAGTGGCTTAGAGAATATCTGTGATAGACTGTCATAGTAGCTAACAAGGTGACATGCATACATGACTAGGAGTTTGTTTTTCTTAACTATCCTAAACAGTTTAAGACAGTTGGTATCAAGAGGCCAGAGCTTCACATTTCATTTTTAAGTATCTCTAGGTACGATACCATTAGGAAGCGTTACCTTTAATTTTGTGTCAATATACAAAGATCTATTCAAATGTGGCTAAATATACTCTTAATTTTGTATCAATATACAAAGATCAATGCCTATGTGGCCCAATACAATCTTAATATTGCGTCCATATACAAGGGTCAATACCATTGTGGCCAACTATAATCTTAATTTTGTATCAATATACGAATATCAATACCGACGTAGTCCAATACAATCTTATTTTTGCACAATAAACAATGGTCAATACCACTTTAGCCAAATATACTACTAATTTTGTATCAATATACAAAGGTATAAGGGCATATTCAATAATCTGACCCTTCTTCTTGGTCCTTCCTGTGCTATGTCTATGTCTCAATTTTTCTCAAGTCCGTGCATTCCTACATAGGAGATAAAGAAGGATACAGAAAAGGGAAAGAAGGAATACCCTGGGTCTAACCTCCAAAACCCATTAAACAGGACCATTTAACAACTTGTAATCTCTTCCCCTAAATAACAGTTTTCAGTTGTCCTTCAAATAACCAAAAAGGGGGGGGGCGGAGAAACACCCTCCCCACCCTCTGGGTATGGGACGTTGCTCTCTTAAAATGACTTCCTGCTGATTTGGGTCGTAGTAAACCTGTTTGGGGCCCGAACCAAAATGGAAAAATGGTTAAAAATGTTAGTACAATCCTTTTATGTTCAGTCCTTCTGTTCTCAGCTGTTTAGATGAATAGAGAAAAACTTCGATCCAGGAGTGGTGGAACACATCTTTAATCCCTTCAGATGGGAACCACAGGTCTCTGATCCCAATAATTAGAATGCAGAGACACACACATAGGATTTGGAAGGACCTAAGTTTAAAAGCTACTTACAAAAGGCCCACTCAATACAAATTGTCCTTCGAGATCTCAAAATATATACACTAAAGCTGGTTTAGCTCCAAAATAACAAAATAATTTCTTCTTTAAACCAGATTGAAAGATAACACTTTATATATTGTCAAAAAACCAAATTTGCTTCAGGAGAAATATTACCTACCCCCCCCCCAAGAAAAAAGAGGGTGATTGTCCCTGAGTGAGGATTAGGGCAGGGCTCTGTTCTTATCTTTCCAAGAGAATCAAAGCATCCATTCAAGGAACCCAGGGACAACTGGACAACGGAAACCTCAACAGAAAACAGAATCAGGCACCAAAAGAAGACGAGTGACCCAGATGATTCAGCCTGACAGACTCCCTCAATAGCTGTCTCCATCAAAAGCCTACAACCACAACAACTCAATATCGCTAAGACCATTCAGCTCTGCACAATGCCCCAGGCAGAACCTCAGTAAAGCCTGGAAGTTCAGCTTCAGCAGTCACTCTTAACCACTGAGCCAACTCTCCAGCCTTCTATGAAAGTTTTTAAAAGTCCAAACTAAATTAAGTTAGGCAAACCAGATCATGCCTTTCATCCCAGCATGCAGGTGATCCCTTTTGAAGAGGAAATGTAGTTCCTCAATTGGTTCTATTGGGGTTCTCTAATATGTCATCTAGTACCACATTCATGAAAATAGGATTATTTATATTATTGTGTTTCATTCTATGTATGTAAATGTTTTCTTTATATGTATGCATGTATACTTTGTGTGTGCCTGGTGACCTTCCAGGTTAGAAGAGGATGGTGGAATGTCTTAGAACTGGAGTGACACATGGTTGTGAGTCACCATGTGTGGGTCCTGGGAATTAAACCTGCATCCTCTGTAGGAACAGGTGCTCTTAATCACTGAGCCATTCCCATCCCCAGCCCCTAGAAAACAAGATTTTATCCTAGATTAGTGAGTCCAATAATTTCTGGAGTTTGACAGATGTTGGAGTACATAATAAGATCTAGTAAGTTCCTCGGTAAATTGTTTTAAGCTGGCCCGGGGAGCCATTGAAGGATATTTGCTTAAGGAAAATGTTATGTATATATACCAGGTACTATTAATCAGCCTATAATGAACTAGATTTAATCTCTCCACAATGGAATATATACTTTAAATCATCATGTTATGGTAATATGAGCACTCAGGAGGCTCAGGCAAGAGGACTGCTATCTTGTCTCAAAACTAATAAAGAAAGTTAAAGCATTAAAATTTAAAAATTGTAAAAGTAAAAAGGGACAATAACAAAAGCAGCTCTGAACATGCTAAGTGGATAAGGCTTGAAAGCATTATGTTGAAGGGAAAAACTATCTGATTCCACACACGAGAGGGAGGTGTGTAACCGAACTTTTAAATTATTATTTAACATTTATTTATTACTAAATTCACTTATAACAAACACCAACAATTTCTTAACTATTAATCCTGTAAATTCCTACAACCCCTTTAACCTATCCACTAAACCTATTGATAATTATTTTTCTAACCTTTTAGAATGATACAGTCTCTGGGGCAGGTCCTCAGTCGTCAGGAACACAGTCTTTGTTGTAGATTCTTTAACGCACTTAGCAGTCCTTTTTCTGGATCTCTCAGATGCAGGTTCGTCAGGGTAAGTTGGTTATTTCAGTCTCACCTTAAATAAGGCTTCATGCTTTCTTCTCTGTGGGAGACCCCAGCCGTCTGCAGGCCAACTTACTTCTTTTGAATCAGGAACTCAGCTGCTCTGCCTCAGTCCTTAAAGCCAGGCACAATTTCCTTTAGGCCACTGTTCGGACAGATCAAACCCCTCTAGGCAAAAGCTGAGCCACAGGGTTTAGTCCTTGGCCTTTTGGTGTCTTGCTCAGGCTTTCTTTGCTCACCAGCTTCTTTCTGCTTCAGGGAAATCTGGCCATCAAATGATGGCCAGCACTTTTTTCAGCAGGAATCTTGGAGCTCTCTAGCATCAGGGGCCTCTTCTCTTTCTGGGCTCCATGCACTGTCCTTAAATAGGAGGAACTCTGTTTCGGCTTAATTTGGGCTCCGCCCACTTAGCAGCTGAAAACAATGTCAGGCCAGATACTTTGTTTCTTCAAGTCAATTAAGTCTTTCCTGTTTTCCTGACTTCAACCTTGTTTTTCAGTCTATTGAGTCTTTCCTGTTTTTCCTGACTTCAACCTTGTTTTTCAGTCTATTAAGTCTCCTGTTTGTTTCCTGTTTTTAGTCCACATGCTGATAAAGCTCTTCATGCCCCGAATTAAGAGACAGTATCAGAAACCCTTATATATTTTCTAAATCTAATTTAATTTATCTAACTCCCTACAGAGGTGTTTGTGGTAGTCATCTCCACATAGTCAAACAGTAGAAGGCTGGCTGCCAGCGATTGGGAGTTATATTAGGGGTATACATTTTCAGTTTGGAAAATTGAAAGAGTCGGAAGATAGAGTGGATGGTTGCAACAGTTTCAGCGAATGCTTTAAAGTGGCTAATAAGGCAAAAAATTTTAATTATGTATACTTTACTATAATAATAAAAAGTAGTAACAACATCTATGTAAAAATCCATAAGATTTGCTTGGGATTTTTCAAAAAAAAAATCTAAATCTGATGTGTGAATACCATGATGTTCCATTACTTTAGGACTTCTTTTTAAACTGCCTTTAGTTTCTTTGTTTAATTTATTTATTTATTGCTTCAGGTTACATCTCCAACATAGTGTCCTCTCTCCACCCTTCCCTGTCCCGCCCTCCCGCCCTCTACCCCCTAACCCTTCCATCCCACTCCTCTGGGGTGCCGTGTTCCTACATAACAGTCCCCCGCCCCAGTTCAGCAGTCATATGAGGGCCAAGAGCCTCCTCATACACTGGGGGCCTCCAAGGCAGCACCACCAGGGAAAAGTGTCTCAATGACAGGGAGAGAAAACAAACAAACAAAAAAGTCTATGTCCATGTTCCCTTTGGTGTGTTAGTTGTAGTATAGATATCCTGTACTATATGGCTAAAATCTGACTATAAGTGAATAGATGCCATGTGCATCCTTCTGAGTCTGGGTTAGCTCACTCAGGATGAGCTTTTATAGTTTCAACCATTTGGCTCAAAATTGCATGATTTTCTTGTTTCTGATGGCTGAGTAGTATTCCATTGTGCAGATGTACCACAGTTTTTTAATCCACTCTTCGGTTGAGGGGCATCTGGGTTGTTTCCAGTGTCTAGCTATTACACATAAGGCTGCTTTGAACATAGATGAGGGAACTTCCTTGTGATTCGGTGAGGAGTCATTTGGATGTATACCCAAAAGTGGTATGTCTGGGTCCCGAGGCAGAGCTATTCCAAGTTTTCTAAGATATTGCCAGACTGACCTCCATAGTGGTTTCCCAAGCCTGCACTCCCCCCAGCAATGGAGGAGGGTTCCCCTTTCTCTACACCCTCCCCAGCATGTGCTGTCATTTGAGCTTTTGATCTTAGCCATTCTAACAGGTGTGAGATGGAATCTCAGAGTCCTCTTGAGTTGCATTTCGCTGAGGATTAAGAATGCTGAGCATTACTTCAAGTGTCTCTCAGCCTTTAGGAATTCCTCCTTTGTGAATTCTCTGTTTAGCTCTTTTCCCCATTTTTAAAATTGGATTATTTGGTTTCTTGGCATTTAATTTCTTGAGTTCTTTGTAAATTTTGGATATTAGCCCTTTGTCAGATGTGGGGTTGGTGAAGATTTTTTCCCCAATCTGTAGGCTGCCGTTTTTTCGAATGGCAGTGTCTTTTGCCTTATAGAAGCTTTTCATTTTCATGAGGTCCCATTTATTGATTGTTGGTCTTAGGTCCTGAGCTGTTGCTGTTCTGTTCAGGAAGTTGTCATCTGTGCCAATGATTTTGAGGGCTTTTCCCACTTTCTCTTCTAGTAGATTTAGTGTGACCGGGCTTATGTTAAGGTCTTTGATCCACTTGGACTTAAGTTTTGCTCAAGGTGATAAGTATGGGTCTAATTTCATTCTTTTACAAGTGGACACTATGCTGTGAAATAGTATTTAATGTTACTTATCCAAGCAGAACATCAAGGTCTCTGTATACAGTGTTGCCCTCAGAGCCTTAAGTGTTCATTAACTTTTGTTGGATTATAAAGACTTAATCCCTTGCTTTATCTTTATAACTTCCAATTTTCATGAACATAGATAAGTTAAGCTGCATGTGATGGCACATGCCTTCAATCCCAGCACTTGAGAGGCAGAGGAAGAAGCAGTTGGCTCTCTATGCAGTTGATGCCAGCCTAGTTTACATAGCAAGTTTTGGACCAGGCAAGACTACACAGGGGAGACTTTTGTCTTAAAAAAACAAAGACAGGGCCAGGTGTGGTGTTGCACGCTTTGAATCCCAGCACGTGGGAGGCAGAGGCACGTGGATCTCTGTGAGTTCAAGGCCAGCCTGATCTACAGAGTGAATTCCAGGATAGCGGGCTATACAGAGAAATCCTGTCTCAAAAAACAAAACAAAACAAAAAACACAAACAATAGAACAAAACAAAAATAAAAATAAAAAAGAAAGGAAAGAAAGGAAGAGACAAGTTAAAAGGATTTCAGGCTGGTTCACCAGGATTGCTTCACTGGGTCAGGTGCTTCACCCATAAGCTTGAGGATGGGAGTTTGGAGCCCAAGGACTCAAGCCAAAGCTGGGCAGTTCTGGTGACTTTCTTGTACTCTCTCAGAAGCAGAACTGGGTTTCCCAGGGCAAACCAGAATACCTAACTTGGTGAACTCTAGGGTCAATTGTCAGGTTCTGCCTCAATGAATAAAGTGGAGAGCAATCAAGGAAGATATCCAATGTGAATTTCAGGCCTCCACACTCATGAGGAAACAGGTATAGGCACATGCATGTGCACCTGCACACATGTGCATGTGGTGCATGGAATCGTTCTGGAATAAGCACCCTGACACCAGTGGGAGTGGAAGAGAGAGGTCATCAGTGGACCAAAGCCAGGACAGCTCCTGAAAGGCTTTGATGCTGGTTCCAGTTTGCATTCTCATTTTATGCTCTAAAATGACAAGGTGGGGGCAGGCAAGCAAGCAAGCATTTACAGAAGCACATGTGGCAGTCAGCAGGTTATTAAGGCCAACAGCCCATTGTTTGAGCAATTTCTCCAGGTTGTTCTGTTGCAGGTGGCAAGTGAAGTCACGCTCGGTAAATAGGCAGTACAAGGAGTGCTTTGGGCAAATCAATATCTAATAATTCCTCTTTTTTACCCTATTCTACTTCACAAACACACACATATGAACATATACATACACCACATATGCAAAAATAATAAAATACACAAGATTTTCAAGTACATGAGCTAATGACTTCTGTGCTCTTCTGGAGGAAGCTCTTTTTTTCTCTTATATTTTTGAGATTATAATTACATCATTTCTCCCTTTTCTTCCCTCTCCCCAAACCATCCCATATAGCCCTCCTTGCTCTTTCCAATTCGTGTCCTCTTTTTTCTTTCAATTATTATTACATGCATATATTTACATATCTGGAGACCATTACTGGCAAGCACGACTGATCAAAAGGCAGAGAACAAGAGATTGTGTGGTGACTAGTCCCAACTGATACAGACCTACAACACAACTTGTGCACCCAAATCCTGCATGAAAAAAGAGCATATAACAAAAGGCAAGTTCAGCGAAATTGGAAATGACTGACAGAATGCTGAGTCCTGTATAAGCTTTATTTTACTGAGCAAATGGTGGGAACTCCTGGGATTCAATTCTCCCATCCCCACCAGGAATTTACTGTTTAACGCTATCCTCATTTAAATCTACTACCAGAGATATATTAGTACAATATGACAAAATTCATATATGATCTTCTATTCATTTACAGTATAGCCTGATTTACTTCGACATAATTTTTTGTTGTTTTTCTTATTTGTTTTTATTTTGTGATTTTCACATCATGCACTCTGTTCCCACTCATCTCCCACCTTCCCCTCAGACCCACCCTCCACCCTTGACACCTCTTCCAACATTAAAAAAAATCTCACTGTGGAAGCTGTAGTGTGTCTCAGTGTGTCCCTCAATATTCCATTTTGTCCACACATTTTTGCTTGCAAATGTTCATTATAATGACTCCTTGGTCTGGTGTGAGGCCTCTGGCTTCTGCTATTTTGTCAATACTGGAACTTCACTGGGACCCCTCTCAGATATCCTGTTATCCTGTGTCATGGAGATCCTACAGTATTGGGTCTGTGGAACTGGCCTCTTCATGCACTCCAGCAGTTCATCCATGGGGTATATATATGTTGGTGTGGGCCAACTCAAAGCCTTGGTTCTAGGCCCGCAACCCCCACATTCAGGGCCAGTTCTACTGGGCTACCCAGGTAAGGTGCAGAGCCTGCTCTGCTGAGTGCTGAAGCAGGTAAGGGGCTGGACCAGCTCTCCTGCTCTCATGACCCCATCAGGACCAACTCTCCCACTTGCTACCTGTGGTGAGGGCAAGAGAAAGTGAAGGGGATCTCTCCCTCACCAACATCACCAAAAAAGCTGACAAAAGGCAGGCCTGGCCTTTTTTCCCCTATACCCACTCCCTTCGGCCAGCTCACTTACAACCACTACATCCAGGGCCAGGCAGGGTTCTTCTAGTCTCTGGTTTGCTTCCTGTCCTGGGAGTCCATTTGGTGCTTTCCTGGAGCTGGACTAGTCTAGGTCATCACAGGCTAGCTCCCTGTGAAAGCCCCCTAATGCCTAACTGGTGTTGGTGTCCAGTTTGCTTTTTTTTTTCCAGGAATGCTAGGCTACTACTATTCATTCAGATGTTCATAGTTCAGAACACTGAATGTAGACATAGTCTCTCTCCTCTCTGCCACCCACTGATGCACATGTGACACAGCCACCGGGATTCAATTCTTATTCTTTATTAAAGTTGTCATAACAGCAAAAAGTCCTATAAATGAGCAGGAGCATAAATCTTGCAAAACATAAAGGCACCAAGAATGGAGTCATATCTTATGAACACGATATCTGGGGTGGGGGGAGGGACTTTTACTTGAGGGACAAACTTCATAAACCTCAGAAATTTCATAGGTGTGAAGAAGCCTTTTGGAGTACCATCTGTGCACTGAAAGGCCTCAGGCCTGGATTAAGCATCAGCAATCTGTATCAGAAAAACTGTGAACTATATGTATGCAGTGAAGGGCAGGCTTATTAATGACCAGGGAATCCATAAAGTAAGTCATCAAAGAGATACTATGAGTATTGGCTCATACTAATCCAAGCTTCATGTATTTCTTTGGTCAAACTCTTCACTGGTTTATTCACCTGTAATTTCTGCTTTTTGTTATCATTAGAATGTGCTCTTTTAAAATAATAATGGGTAAGCACAATAAATAAGCTATGAATAAATCAGGCATTAGAAAAGGTTGCCGCTCCTGTCCCGTCCATGTCTACCCACGAGTGTTCTGGCAGTTTCTCCGTCTCCACTAGTTTGCCATGGATAATGATATAAGTGTGCTCATTGTCGATAACGGCTCCGGCATGTGTAAAGCCGGCTTCACGGGTGACAATGCTCCCCGGGCCGCCTTTCCCTTCGTGGGCTGTCCTAGGTACCAGGGCATGATGGTGGGTATGGGTCAGAAGGACTCCTACATGGGCGACGAGGCTCAGAGCAAAGAGAGGCATCTTGACCCTGAAGTACCCATTAAACACAGCATCGTCATCAACTGGGACCATATGGACAAGATCTGGCACCACACCTTCTACAAAGAGCTGCGTGTGGCCCCGGAGGAGCACCCTGTGCTGCTCACCGAGGACCCCCTGAACCCAAGGGCCAACTGTGAAAAGATGACCCAGATCCTATTTGAGACCTTCAACACCCCAGCCATGTACATAGCCATCCAGGCTTGCTGTCCCTGTATGCCTCTGGTCATATACCACTGGCATTGTGATGGAATCCGGAGACGACATCACCCACACCTCTGGTCATACCCCACTGGCATTGTGATGAACTCCGGAGATGACGTCACCCACCCTGTGCCCATCCGTGAGGGCTACACTCTCCCTCATACCATCCAACACCTGAACCTGGCTGGTCGGGATCTGATAGACTACCTCATGAAGATCCTGACCGAGTGTGGCTACAGCTTCACCACCACAGCAGAGAGGGAAATCATGCGTGACATCAAAAAGAAGCTGTGCTGCGTTGCCGTAGACTTCGAGGAAGGGATGGCCACTGCCGCAGCCTCTTCCTCCCTGGAGAAGAGCTACGAGCTGCCTGACGGCCAGGTCATCACTGTTGGCAATGAGCTGTTCCGCTGCCCTGAGGCTCTCTTCCAGCCTTCCTGCTTGGGTATGGAATCCTATGACATCCACAAAACTACTTTGAATTCCATCGTGACGTGTGACGCCAACATCCGCAAAGACTCTGCCAACACTGTACTGTCTAGTGGCACCACCAAGTACCCAGGCGTTGCTGACTGGATACAGAAGGAGTTCACAGTGGTTCTGGCTCCTAGCGCCATGAAGATCAAGATCATTGCTCCTCCTGAGCACAAGTATTCTGTGTGGACTGGTGGCTCCATCTTGGCCCCACCGTCCACCTTGCAGCAGATGTGGATCAGCGAGCAGGAGTACGATGAGTTCGGCCCCTCTGTCGTGCACTACAATTGCTTTTAAGCGGACGGTTACTGAGCTGCGTTTTAAACCCTTTCTTTGACAAAACCTAACTTACGCAGAAACAAATTAAAAAAAAAAACCTAAACAACATTGGCATGGCTTTATTTGTTTTTGGTTTGGGTGCTTTGTTTTGGCGCTTTTGACTCAGGATTTAAAAACTGGAACCGTGGGAATGTACGCTAAGCCATATAACCCTCATAACTGTGGCCTAATTGCCTTTGTTGTTTTGTATTGTATTTATTATTATAAGAGAAAGAGCCATTTGTTGGACTGAAAGGAGAAACTGTAGGGGGAAATAAGATATACCTTAAACTTAAAAAAAAAAGGGAAGAGGATGGGGGATGAGGGTGGGAAGGTGGGGCTGGAGGGGGGAATAGGGAGGGGACTGCGATTGAGATGTAACTTGAAGAAATAAAAAATAAAGGAAAAAAAACTGGAACCGTGAAGGCGGCAGCAGTTGGTTGGAGCAAGCAGTTGGCTTGAGGACTTTGATTGTACATTGTTGTTCGTTTGTTTACATACTCACTCATACCAAGTATTCATGAGAGATATAGCTACAGAAAGTCCCTCACCCTCCCAAAAGCCACCTCCACTCCCGAGAGGAGGATGGCCTAGTCTATGCTCTGAGTTCATACTGGGGAACTGATAGCATTTCTTCTGTGTAAATTATGTACTGCAATTTTTTAAATCTTCTGCCTTAATTCTTCTCTACTTTTGTCTTTAATTTCTGAATGGTCAGCCATTGTGGACCTCTTTTTTTTTTTTTTTGGTCCTCTCAACTTGTTCTCCCTGGGGTGGGTTGAGGTGTTGAGGCACCAGGGCTTGCCTGTAAACTGATGAGACCATTTAATAAAAGTGCACACTTAAAAATAAAAAAAAGAAAGAAGACAAAAAGTTGCCCACTCTTTTGTAGCAATCAGTAAGTTTCTACCATTTTGCTGAGTAATGCTGGGACAAAATTTAGTACTTTGTAAATCATTCCCAAATTTTGCTGAACGAAGCCTTTGTTGGTGCTCTTTTTTTCTTGTTCTAACTGTATCATATGCTTTCCTTCTTAGAAATCGCCATATACACATATATAATTTTAATACATCTGCTTCTCTTCTATACTAAGCCTTAACTTGTGGAGAACAGAAATCATTGTGGATATTTCTGTGGCATTTTGAACAAGAATGAATGTCAATGCTGGCAAGATAGAGTCAGGAAGCTTCTTACTCAGGCTTAGACGACAGGATCATTTATTGACTTAGGGGACATGACTGCCTAAACCTGAGCTGAACAAGGTCAGTAACAACAGACATGCCAGAATGCACTGGGGAGAAGACCATGAGGCCTCCAGGGCTACACAAAGAACTACAGGCAACTAAGGAATACTGAGAGTAGGAGAAACAGTCTTCTCCAGGGAAGAGCACAAGGGACTGGTTATTCAATACCAAATGGTCAGCCCTGAAAACACACATACAAGTATAACTGTATGGGCTGATTAGGTATTTATATATTTAGGAATATATAAATGTGTGCTTGTGTGAGTATGAACGATTAAAAAGAGGCCAAGAATTTGAGAAAGAGCAAGGGGACCATGGGAGGGCTTGGAGGGAAGAATGGGAAGAAGGTAATGTAATTATATAATTTCAAAAACATTTATTTTTTTAAAAAGTCAGTCCTGTCTATATGGAATATATAGATATAGAAGGACAAACAGAGAGATAGACTAGAGACATTTTAAGAACTTAGAAATAGGTTCTCAAGAAGTACAGAGAATAGGGGTAGACACCCAGAACCATCAGCCAAGGAGTGGTGGCACTGCCCACATTGAGCTCCACCCTCCATCAATCATCGATACAGAAAATGTACTACAGGTTTTCCCACAGGCAAGTCTGATAGGGGCATTTTCTCAATTGAGGTTCCCTCTTTCAGAATAACTCTAACTTATGTCAAATTGACGCAAACCTAGCCAGCACATCTATTAAAAGTTTTTTTTCTGTGATATTTGTTGGCCAGTCTGGATTCATTCATTAATTCAGTAAATGTTTGTTGTTTGCTAACCAGTGTAGCACTGTGATATTGGTGTGCTAAGTGCTGAAAATCCTGTTGCATAGAATTGGAAAATGTGGGCATATCATGGTGTATCTAACCATCTTTTAACAATTGAACCTGGTTTCCAGTTCTTCCGGAAAGTATTTAAGCTAGAGATACAGTAGGCAGGCAAGATGGCTTGGTGGGTAAAGGTGCTTCCCACCAAGCCTAACAAATGAATTGAATCCCCAAGAACCATATGGCAGAAAGAGAAAACCAACTCCTGCAAATTGCCCTCTCTCCTCCACACATGTGCTGTGGTTTGATTTTCCTCACACAAAATCAATCAATTGGTCAATGTACTGAATTGGTCTACAGTAACTCCGACCCCCATGACTTTTTCTATGGAACCATTTTCTGCATTGGCTATTGAGTTCAGATTATCAACCCTGAGAAACCCTCCCTAACCTCACACTGGATCTGGTCCCTCTTTTAGAATTTCTCCCCTTCTAGAACTTATCACACTGTGTACTCACTAAATTATTTTATGTGTTTCCCCCATCAGATCCTAAGCAATCTGAGAAGGGTCTAAAATCATTAGGAAAAGGGACTCATAGAAAGGTTTTGCTGACCAGGCACAGTGGCACACACCTTTAACCCCAGCACTGGCGGATCTCAGTGAGTTCAAGGCCAGCCTGGTCTACAGAGTGAGTTCCAAGACAGTCAGGGCTACATTAATAATACCCTACCTTGAAAAAAGGGGGGGAGTGGGTGGGTAGAGACTTGCTATATTCACTTTCGTGTTTTTTCATCTTCTCACCCTGTTCTACCCATGCTTAGGAAAGGACTGGGACGATAAACCATCCAGACTGCCAAACCTCCAATAGTGAACAGGAACGGCAAAGCTAGTGTGGTCTAGATAGCAAGTTTCAGGATATATAGGGCTACATAGTGAGACCCTGCCTCAAAAAATTACTGGAGGCTAGAGTGATGGTTCTGTGATTAAGGGCACTTCTTGCTCATGCAGAGGGCCCAGATTAAATTCCCAGCACCCACGTGGTAGCTCATGGCCCCCTTTGTACTGTTCTTGGTCCAGGTGAGTACTTGAGAATGAATGGTTTCCTTCCCCTGCATCCCTTCCCTTTCTCTTCCTCCTCTCCTCTCTCAGTCTCTTCCTGTCTTTGTCCTCCTCTGGTCCTTATGTGATT
>CAJQZJ010000450.1:1943288-2026674 GCA_907164525.1 Lophiomys imhausi | reverse complement strand
CTCTCAGTCTCTTCCTGTCTTTGTCCTCCTCTGGTCCTTATGTGATTCTCACCTCCCTGAAAGACCATGCTGTCTGGAAAACAGACCGAGTTCCAGTCCCAGGTCTCTGTGTGGTACTTGTTCAGGGAAACACTTATCTAATTCCTTCCCACAATTCATGCTTTCATCTACTTTTAACTGCCTCTTTTAACTATTTATAATTCAGCTAGAACGAATTTAATCACTAAACTCTTATCCAACTGCACATCATCTGAATGTGAAAACATCTACTTTTTTTGCCAGGTTGTTACCAGAAACGTAGACACAAATGGTACCATGACTCTGAACCCGGGGGCAATTCTCAGGCAGGCAGGAAGTCAACCAAAACATAGGACAGGTTAGTCTAAGTAGAGCATGACTAAGTAGTAGGTACTTTCTAGATGGGTAATCATTAGTAGGTTTCCTTCTGCTCCTAAGCCTTAGTTTCTTTATCGGTAACATAGATATAACCATGCCTCTGTCTAAGGTTCTTATGAGGCTAAATTAATCAACATAAAGCAATTACCAGAGTGAGGAACAGAGTAAAAACAGTGAAGCAACACTAGCTGTTATTTTCTCAAACTAGGCACTGTGTCAAATGTTCATACATCTATCGGAGTGATACAAGAGCTTTTGAATCGCCACAGCTTCTCATGGAAGCTGAACTCTTAAGCTAGAACTCTTAAGAATCAGTGTATTCTAGGTCTGACTTCAGGGTCCTCTCTGCCTGTGCTAGCCTTTCTGGATTTTACTGCCCTCCTTTCACAGGTTGACAAAACTGAAGGTCACAGGGGTGATTCTCCTGAAGGTGCCCTGGTTCAGAATCAAATGAGTTAATTTTGCTACCCTAGAGGGAGAAGAGGAAGAAAATAGAAAGGGGATGAGACAGGACAGGGTGGGGGAGTGAGGATGTGGAAAGGGAAGACTTTGTTTTTTATCATCGTAGGGCCAAAGACAGAAGGCGGGGTGGGTGGGGCTGAGCCGGAGACAGGGGTGAAGTGTGTTTCCCAGCCCACACCACTCACCGTCTTTGGTTCGTCCTCAGTGCAGGACAACAGGTAAGTGGTGCTTTCAGCCCTCTTTCGGGGCTCCCACCCACACTGCGTGTTCACTCTGGTTGACTAGACCTGACTTTGGACATTCGCAGCAACAGTCTCTTCTCTTTTTGCTTTTCCTTTCTTTCTCCTCTCTCCCTCTTCTATCAGTTTTTAGTATCACTCATCTTTACTTCACTTACTCACTGACATTTATGCTCATTCATGCTTCCTCTTTTTTCCTTCAACGGACTTTTCTCTGTATCCCCCCCTCTCCTCCGCCCCAACCCCATTTCTGTCTCCTTCTTCAACTCTGTATTTTAGTCTCCTTCTGTTTCTGTCTTTTCTATCTCTTTTTCTCCTTTGTTTCTCTAGGAAAGGCATCTTAACATTTCTTCTCAAATTCTCCCACTCTCCCACGCCCCCACACACTTGACCTGTTTCCTGTCTGCTTGGTCTAGAGCAGAGCTTAAGATTTCAGAGCCTTGGGCTGGGAGAGGCAGGAGTCAGATCTAGGGAGGAAAACCAGAGGGTTTTATGGAGGTGGTTAAGAATGGTAAGGCAAGATGGAGGAATTGAGAGGTTGTAAAATTAGCAGACATAAAGGGAAGAAGATGGAACAGGAATGTTGTCATTGTGCAGAAAAGGCAAGAAATGTGTAGTCTCACTCTTAAGTCACTGGGAGACCCCAGGCAGGTCATTTATCCTTTGACAAAAAGGCCTGCCACAGTTTCCACAAATTTCTTAGTTTGGGTTCTGTGATCTAAATTCTTCAGTTTCTAATTCTCCTATGATTCTCTAGGATAGGAAAGAGGGTACTAGGAGGGGAGGTAAGGTCTAATGCTTCCAGCTCCTAGAAGACGAAATGGATTCCCCTCCAGGCTTAAATGATTCTTAACAGCAGGCCACAAGTAATGGGAGACAGGGGACAGAAAATCTACAAGAGTGGCTTCTGACTTCTCTCCAGGGATGGAGTCGCAGCTGATCTTTCTGACTTGTGGGGCTGAAAATTGGGTGCTGAAATAAAAGGGAATTGTAGAGATGCAGGAAATACCTTTGAGTAATGATTGCCACTTGTCCTGAAAATTCACCATTATTTCTTTGATTTTGTCTTAAGATTCCTGGCAATCTTTATATGCAGCAGGGTGTATAAATCATTAAGTGGCAGAAAGAATTAATAATTGTTCAGGAGTACCTCAAATCTACTTTAGAACATTTGGGAAAAGCACTGGTCATAAAAAATAAATGCACAGGAAAGGGGCCTGTATTAGTGTAGCAAAGTGGCTTGATGTCTAAAGTCAAGCCCTCAACTAAGAAAATATGGAAAGTTTGGATCGTGGCTTCATGGTGGCTAATTAGGGGTCTCTGGAGGCAGACTGCCTAAGTTGAAATCCTGCTTCTTTCACTTATCAGTTCGGTGGCCTGGATGAGCCATTAGATCTTTTGGGGCCTCAGTTTCTATGCACAACATTGTCCTAAGGACTGAATAAAGTCAGTGTATGTGCAGCTATTACAACAGTGACAACTCTGTTAGTGTTTGAATATCAGAGGCACAAAAGAAATTATGAAATTTCCTATCTAATCCAATGTCTGTGAAGAAAGCAAGGCTCAGAAGGTGTGGTGGTCAGGGGGAAGCCCAAGTTCACACACAGTAAAATTGTAATAAAAGTGAGACAAAACTCTCATCTCCAGATTTCCAAACTTGGTCTGATAATATGCATGATGTAACTGATATATTCATGATGTAACTCCTTGGTTCCAGAGTATATGTTTTATTTTTGAGTAAAGATCTGCTACTTAGTCCTGAGTAGCCTGGAACTATGCAGCCCGGGCTGGTGTGGATTTTCGGATCCTGCCATCTCAGCTTCCTGTGTGTGTCAGGATACCCAGCTAAGGAGTCTATGTTCTTAACCCTGTCGATTAGGAGTCTATGCTCTTAACCCCCTCGATTGTCTAAAATGCTTCCTCTGTTCAATTTTCCTCATTTCTGTCTCATATTAAGTAGTGTTCTGGAATGAACATAAGAGTCTAATGCACTACAAAGTTATGGGTCATAATGATGATCAGGAAGATCAGGGTGGGACAAGAGAAGTTGCAACTGGAGCTTTAAAATAACTCAAGGATTCAATCCACATCAAGAAGTACTCTGTGTTTATCCCAGGACCCTCAGTACATCATGGTCAATAGCCCCACAGAAATGAGGAGTATGCATATAGGACTTTCTCTGTTTTTGTACATGGAGAGCAGGCCTCAATCAACCATCATTCCAGGGCAGGCCTGTACTTTGCCTCTAAGCTTAAGGGTTTTCCTTCTCACTACACGCTTCAATGTTGTTGTCGTTGCTGTCAGTTTTGATATGGGAGGAGTTTGTAGGAGCCTGCTGGAACCTGGGCCATCCATCTTGACTCACTACAGATTGCCAGAGCCAGCCTTGGCCAGATGCTCAGTCGTGATTCCAGGAAGGGGTTCTTCTTCTCTCCCACGCCCTGGGCTCATCTTAGGGAGTGACCAGACCCCAAAGGTGATAAACTCTGGGAGCATTATCTATGGTTTGCAGGCTCAGGCATGAGTGCGTTAGCCTTTGTGGGCAGCCAGTCAGAAGGGAGACTCTTATTTCCAGCTATGAGGTAGTTACTAGATCCAATCAATGGCCTACCATGGGATGCAGGCATAATTACCTCATATTTGACAACTGATCAAAGCTAAGCCTCAGAAAGGAGAAGTGCCTTGCCCCCCCCCCCAAAAAAAAAACATTGAAGAAGCTAGGAAGCCAGAATTTAAATAAGAAAAATCTAACCTTTTATGAACCAGGCACTATGCTGAAAGGTTCACATGCTTTTGCTTTGTTTTGTTTTTTGCTTGTTTCATTTAATCCTTTCAACCAGCTTTCTGCTTTCTACCATTACAGACCCATACGACCCAGCCCCACATACTAACTCAGGTTGTTATGACAGCCTGGGAAAGGGAGAGAGGATATTCTAAGATGCAATAAGATGACTGGGTTGTATGTAAAGTAAGAGGTGGGTGCTTGTTCTGTGAGCCTAGGGAGAAGAAAGAAGTTACCAATAAGATAGGCCGATGAATTCTTCCTACTTCCTTGTCCTTCACAAAACAAGGCTTTATGCACTGAGGGTGCTCAGTAGCTTTCTTGGTAGAGCTGGGGCCTCAGTCTTCTCACTTCCTCTCGTATTTATTGTACTGTCCTTGATCACGCTCCTACCCTTTGATTCTGGCTCTACAATTGGCCCTTTCTCTTCCAATCTGTTTCTCATTCTTGTTCTGCCTTTCGTTTTGGTATTTCTCAAGCTTACCTCCTCCCCTTTGCCCACCTATCGGTTTCCCTTTTAAATGTAGGTTTATTATTTTAAACTATGTGTATGTGTGTGGTTCTGTGCATAGGTATGTATATGTGACTGCCAGGCCCATGGAAGCCAGAGGCATTGGATCTCCTGGAGCTGGAGTCACAGGCAGTTATGAACCACACATCATAAGTACTGGAATCCAACTTGGAAGAACAGTACTTCCTCTTAACCACTGAGCCATCTCTTCTGCCCCCATTCCTGTCTCTTGATCTTTTGAAATCCACTTCTCTTTTTCATTCAGTTTCTCTCCTACTATCCCCAGCAGGGCCAGGTTCCCCTTCCCCTAGGTCTATGTTATCCAGCTCTCCCCCTTTATCTTGGTGCCCCACTGCCCTTGCTGGATTCTTTTCCCTCCTGCTTAATTTTCCATCTTTATATGTTACTCTAGAGTACCCGATGTCTCTTTTGTGTTCCTCTGTTCGTCCCTACAAGCATATTCTCTCTTTCTCTTTCTTTTGTCTTATTATCTTTCCCTATTTTGTTTCCCACCATCCTCTTGTCTTGTCTTTCAGCAATCTTGCTCTGCATGACTGTTTTTATCTCTACCTTGTTCTTCCTTCCAACTTTGAAGTCTATCTTCTTTCTCAGTTTCTACTCTTCCTCCTCCACCATTACACTCCTTTTTCTCTCTTCTTTTATCTTTCTGAAGTTGTCTTGATTCTTCCCCCACTTCCCTTCTCTCTCCTATTGTAGATTATAGTTATTCATTAGTTTACTCCGAAATTCAGCCAATACTCATTGAGTTACATGTCATTTATGCTGTCTTTTTCAATTCAGTTTTTTCCTGTCTTTTCTCCCTTCATTTCTCTATCTTGGACTCTGTCTTCTTCACTGATCTATACAGGTTATGTCTTCCAGCCTCCTTGGTCCTTATTTCCACCTCCTCCTTTATCTGTGTCTAACCAAAAGCCAGGAGAAAATCCAAACATACCAAAATACAAATCTGGTGGTACATAACCTGTACAGCTTATGACTACCCTTTCTTGTCTACTGGATCTCCTTAAGTTGACAGTTGGCTTCAAGTTCTTTCCCCATCACTGGCAGAGCATTCTCAGGACATGGCAGGACCAGCCTCAGGAGCTCTGGTAAATGGCATCTGTTTGCATTAACAGGAAGAAGCCTCACTGGTTAAGGATAATGGTCTGAGGAAGACAGCCTCAGGTGTTGATCAAAGGGCTGATTGTCAGCTGTCATCCTGCCACACAAAGTGACATCAATGATCTTCACAATCGCTGACCAGCTGGTGGCAGAGTAAATCAGAATTGAGGTTTTCTGGCCTCGAGTTAGAACTCTCTCCCTTGCACCTTTATCTAGTGGTGTCTCTCATTTCTCCGTCACATTTTAACACTAGCACTCCTTGCTGAGAAGAGTAATAAGGGGATCTCTGAGGAAGGCAACAAGCCTTGAGTAGGAAATTAAAGGCAAAGAATTAAACACGGGCATGACTTCTGGCTTTGGGCCAGGCTCTCAAGATGAAATCTCATCTCTTTCACAATTTCTACAGGACTTTGGGCTCAAGATGGTGACAGCAGCTGTGTTGCTACGGTCCTGCCCAGTGCTCTCCCGGGGCCCCACAGGCCTCCTAGGCAAAGTGGCTAAAACTTACCAGTTCCTACTTGGTACTGGACGCTGCCCCATCCTGGCCACTCATGGACCAACCTGTTCTCAAATCCACCTTAAGGCAACCAAGGCTGGAGGAGGTAAGGAGAGGTTATTGGCAAATGGGAATTTCTGGGTCATAAAGATAAGGTTCCAAGTCTGAGTCTCATTACCTAATAGTTTGCAGAGTTAATGTGAAAAACACAAAGGCAGAATGAACTGACCTAAAAAATATACCCAGGATGTGTCTTCTGCCAGGGTCTTACTTCCATGTCCCTCACACACTATACTTCAGCCATGCTGAAAGGGGTTATAATTGCTCAAATTTATCTTCTTGTCCTATGATTTCTTGCCTTTGCTCTTGACATATGACCTTCTCCTATACTATTATCTCATCTCATACTTCTCATTCAATACCGAATTTGGGCATTATGGCTTCTAGAATCTAACAATCTGGCTAGATTCTTAGCCTATCCAATACAACTCTTGGTCACATCTCTTATATCCTCTAGGTTTCATTTCTCCTGTCCTCCCTCCCACCTCATTGTTCCCAAGGTATTGTCAGTGTGTGCTATTTCTCCCTGCTTAAGAACTCCTTGGGCAGTGAGAGCAGATTCATTTAACTCCTTGTCTCTATCCTAGTTTGCTATAGGACTCTAGGATACAGCAAGTCTCAGTAATCATTGATGAGTTAGTTGAACGCATAGCTGAGAATAAGCCTCCAATTACTCTCTTACCTTTGTGTAGACTCTCCATCTTGGGCCAAGAATCATTGTCCTTTCATGATGTCAGAACTCCAAGATGGGAAGAGCAAGATTGTGCAGAGGGCAGCCCCAGAAGTACAAGAGGATGTCAAGACTTTCAAGACAGGTTGGAGTTAGCCTCCATCTTATCCAACCTCTACTCCTAATGACTGAACCTTCTTCATCATACTTTTGAGCTAAGCAAACCCAAGGGAATCTAGTGTCCATTCCATGATGGAAAGTCCTAGCCTTTTGCAGGAGAGCCATAACAGGCAGTTGATTAGACAGAGCACCGACACATATCTTCCCCAATACACATGCACGAACCCTCATAACTCGTGGCTGTCAGTCAAAATGGGCCCTTCTCTCTCCCAAGTGGCTAAATGGAATCCAAAAGGCTGGGATCCCAATTTGAGCAAGAACAGATTATGAAAGTCTGGGTTTGTATGAAGGAAAAAGGACAGAGACTAGATACATCCTTTAGTTTTCACACAACATAGTCCATTAAGCAGTCTCCCCCCCTCCCCCGCCAAGTATCTAGCATTATCAATTTTATTAAAACAAATTCAAATAAAGTTTTGCTTTCAACAAGATGATCATTATAAGGGTACATAGTTCAAGAACAACCTGACCAGGGCACACAAGACAATTACACTCAAAGTTATAAACATGCTATTGACATCTTTCACAGGCCCACTCTGAGTTCTCTCTCAGAACAAAAAAGGTAAAGGCTGATGTTCAGAAAAGAAAATTAAAGTGCACTGGTCTCCTGATCACAGAGCTTAGGGAGCATACCCTGGTTACCTAACCCAAAGGGTAATCCCAGTGGGAACTGTGAGTCACCTTAAAGGTTTCTGGACATTCTAGCGGTTGCAATTGCGGAAATGAGTGCAGCTTACTTTGCACATGCGTTCTTAGGAGCCTCCTACACTTCCTCAACTTGAATTTCTATACATTATACTGAACCTAAAGAGGAGAGCAAATACTGTCTTGTTTTTTCTCTTCATGTTGATGAACTCCATATTCCCTCTCAGACCTGCTGGGCTCCCTGGATTCAACCACCCCAAGCCAACCATTTCCTAGTTTCCAGGATCCAGAGCAGACTGAAGGGGCACTTACCCACGTGATTCAGAACAATATGGCTGGTGAGTTGGCCAACAAGGAAATAAAGGGTTTGGGAACAGGGCAGTAGTTGCCAAAAGGGTGTGTGACATAGGAGAAGATAGGAAATGGAAGACTTTGAAACCAAAGAGACTTTAAAATTAAGTTTTAGTGCGGGTGTTGCTGGATCTGCATCTTCTGCAGTTATGTCACTTCACTCAGACACGTACTTCAGCTTGTGATAAAGAAAAATAGAAGTACTTTTATAGTAATGCAGTGTGTCTAGCTTGTTATGACGTCTCATTCAAAATTAGGCTTCCCTCCATTATTTCTTCTCCATATTCCCCTCAAAGTTTCTCACCCTTCACAGATTCCCTTTCTGTCTCCTATATTTACTTTCTATAATGGAATTTGCTTCATTTTCTAATATAGGAATAAAAAATACTTTAACAGATACAGGAAAATAAAAAGTAAATTATCATCTATTATTAACTTTTTGTTATATTTTCTCCCAAGCACACTTCCTATGGCTACAAACACACACACACACACACACGCCACACACATACATACTCAAATAGGCATGCACACACAGAGAGAAAGAGAGAAATAATTTCCCATCCACTCTTTTTATCATCCTCATGTTGTTTTCCAGAAATCTGACTTTATTACCTCCGGAGTTTGTCTGCTTTGTTCACTTAACAATGTGGCCTCATATCATTTATCATATGTCCACCAACAAGAGCTGCATAATGATTATTAATGACTGAACTGTATTCCATAGTACTGATACATCATTATTCATTTAATCTAGAACCTATAATTCAGGTTGTTTCTATTGCTTTTGTATTCTTTCAGTTTAGACTGCATGATAGTTTTACATCCATATGAATACATCCCCCAAAAATTCATACTTTTACCTTTTTCATTATCTAAACCAATGTGTCACTAACTGGCTGGGTATTTACTTGCTTTATGGCCTTGGTCAAGGTAGCTGATCGTTCCATGCCTCAATTGCTTCATCTGTAAGATACAGATACTAACAGAACTTTCCATATAAGACTGATATAAGAAATAAATAAAATAGCATCTTAAAGGTTCCTTGAAGTAGGTTTTCTATGTATTAGGCATCCATTGATGTCAGCTATGATAAAATAATAAGATACTAGCTATTTTTAAATTTTATATGCATTGGTATGAGGATGTCAGATCCTCTAGAACTGGAGTTACAGACAGTTGTGAACTGCCATGTGAGTGCTGGGAATTGAACCTGGGTCCTTTGGACAAGCAGACAATGTTGTTAACTGCTGAACCATCTCTCAAGTCCTGATACTAGCTATTTTTAATTGCAACCAATATTATTATTATGCTGATGATGATACTATTACTCCATAACATATATTAGTGTTGTCACCAGAGTCACACAACTCAGCAAGAAAAGAATTCTAAGCTCCAGTCTATGTATGAGGACATTAAAACATAAAAAGAGGATTTAAAAAAAAAAACATTGTTTTGGTTGGCATACTGGCATCATCAAACATATGTTTTATTATATTTTATTCTCATTTGTTCCTTTTCATCTGGTTCCCCTTCTTTATCTACTTAGTCCTCTCCTTTTGCTTTTCTAGTATATGTATTTTATTGCCTTCTCTATTTCCCACTTCCCTTAAGATCTCTTCATCCACCTATGGTCCCCTTTCAACTTTCTGACCTACAAATGCATATGTACAAACACATACACTATATACACAATTTAAAATTAGGCCCCACATATATGTGAAAGAACACATGTAGTATTTATCATTCTGTCTTGGCTTATATTGTTTAACATGATTTCCAGCTCTATTTTCCAGCAAATGTCATAATTTCATTTTTTTTGTAGCTGCACACAATTACATTATTTTATATCTACCACATCCTCATTATCCACTCATTCATTTATGGACATCTAGGCTGGTTCGATTTCCTAGCTATTTTGTATAGTGTAGTTATACAGATGGATGGGCAAGTATCTTTGTGGTATTCTAACTTAGAGTCATTTGGGTATATAATCAGGAATGACAATTTATATAGTAGATCTATTTTTAATTTATTCTTTTGAAAAGTTTTATTTTAATCACTTTTAAATTATGCATGCATATGTCTGTGTGTGCATGTGCACGTGTGATAATGCCCTAGGAGACCAGATGTGTCAGATCCCCTGGAGCTGGAATTACAGGCAGCCTCGAACCACTTGATGTGGGTGCTGAACCAAATTTGGGTCCTCTACATCATTGTACACTGCTGAGTCATCTCTCTAACGCCTGCTATTTTTCTGACGAACTTCCACACCGATTTCCATCGTTGCTGTACTAGCTTACGTTCCCACCCTTAGTGTACAAGATTTCCTCTTTGCCCATATACTCGCCAGAATTGGTTGTCATTTGTTTTCCTGACAATAGCCATTCTGACAGAAGCGAGACGGAACTGAAAATAGTTTAAATCTGCATTTCCCTGATGGCTAAGTATGTAAAGTATTCAGTGCCCATTTGAAGCTTTCTCCTGAGAATTGTCTAGTCAGTTCATCAGCCCATTTACCAATTGGATGATTTGTGGGTTTTTCAGTATTTAATTTTTATAGTAGAGAGGACTTGTTGCTGGCCCAGGGTCACATAGCTATCTGGTGAGAAGAGATATGACTAGAAACTTGGTCTAGCAATATTCCTTTCTCTGGAACTGAAGTGGTAACTCCTGTAAGGCATCTTCCACACTGACTCTGGAAAGAAAGATGAGAACATGCTATCAGTAGAAAGTCTGACTAAATTTGTAAATGAATTGAGTTAGAGTGAGTAAGCAAAAGGATGGTTGGATGAAATAGCAGAGAAGTAATGTGAACAATAGCTCAGTGAGTAAAACGCTTGCTGTGCAAACTTTTAGTCCCCAGAATCCACATATACTCCAGCCGCAGCACAAATGCTGACAAACTCAGTGTGCCTCCACTGACAGATGGAAAGCAGAGACAGGAAAATCCCCAGAAGCCAATGGGCCAGCTAGTCTGCTGTACACCTAGTGACCGAGAGACCCTCTCTCCAACAAAGTAGAAAGACAGACTGGCATCTGTGCCTGTTCTCTGAATTTGACACGTACGCCATGACATGAATACACCTGAACAAATGCACACACACACACAGTCATATACACTTATCACATTAAACAATAGAAGAAAAGAGAGTGAATGAGAACCCAGAAGACAATTTGTTGACCAAAGAAATGAATACAGGGGAAGACAATTTGAAAATTCAAAAGCAACAACATGGGTAAAATAGAGAGTACCCAGGAAGAGATTTGGGTTGAATTATTCCTATGTATTTCTACTCCTGCAGGAAGCCAGGCTTTTGGTTATGACCAATTTTTCAGAGACAAGATCATGGAGAAGAAACAGGACCACACATACCGTGTGTTTAAGACTGTGAATCGCTGGGCTGATGCCTACCCCTTTGCTCAACACTTCTCTGAGGCATCTGTGGCCTCAAAAGATGTTTCTGTTTGGTGTAGTAATGACTATTTGGGCATGAGCCGGCACCCTCGTGTGCTGCAGGCCATACAGTAAGTAGCAGAGTGTGGGTTATGCACAGTGGATCACATTTAAAAATCGAGAGCCAAACTAGCAGTAGGCATTTTGTTTCTACCACCACCTCTTTTGTACAAGGGACCCCCCCCCCCAGTATATCTCCTCCTCAGATAGGAACTAAGTCAGCCAACACATCACACTTTCTAAATGATTGTTTGATGTGAAGGATGACAATAGAAACAAAGAGAGGCTCACTGATTCAATGAGCCAGAAACCAAAGTATAGAATGATGTGGGGGGTAGGGGGAAGGGGAGAGGGAGAACGGGAGGATGAAAGGATGGAAGGAGATTGGGAGGGGAGCTTCCTTTAGCTTTTCCAAACTACTCAAGTTGCATCTACTTTCTACCTCCATCCTAGAACGCCTCCATCCTTAGCTGTCTCATTCTTTCCTCTACTTAGTCACGAAGGGCACCATTTACACAGGACCACTTGAGTTAATACTGACGATATTAAGGAAGGGTTTCATCCTTACTCAGCGCCTTAACAAGGTTTTGGGTTGTTTTTGTTTTTGTTCTTCCTTGTCTTCCATTTTCTCGGGGCCAGGGAGACCCTGCAAAATCATGGAGCTGGAGCTGGTGGTACTCGAAACATCTCAGGCACCAGCAAGTTTCACGTGGAGCTTGAACAGGAGCTAGCTGAACTACATCAGAAGGACTCGGCCCTGCTCTTCTCTTCCTGTTTTGTGGCCAATGATTCTACCCTCTTTACACTGGCCAAGCTTCTGCCAGGTGAGCACAAGGTCTGAGATTTACTCAAGGTTGGCATCCTGCAATAGAGCATCTGGTCTCGCTTGCTGCCCTCACCATTTTGCATGCACTTGCTTCATTGGTTCTTCCTTTCCTCTGACATATGTAGTCTTAACAGTGCATGATCACAACCCTCCGTTTTCACTCCTTCCACACGTAGGTTGAGGGAATAGTGTGTAACCTCACAGAACAGTAACACCATAAACTCATCATTTTCTAACATATACAGTCTTTTGTCTCCATAAAGCTTTTAAAAACTTTTTTTAAAATCTGAAACCTCTATCTCCATCCTTCACTTTTACCATATAACCCGCGTCATATCTTACTGTAGGAAAAATACAGGAGCCATTCCATAGCTTCTCCTTAATTATTGACACAAAATTAAATCTATCTGTCCATCTTTTTTCTTTGTTATTCATATTTCCTCATTGTTTCTCATTACAGTGAAATACATTTCTCCCCTTCTGCCTAAAGGCATCCTTTCACCTATATATACTAGAGCCCATCTTCCCACTTTCCCACTCTCTAGCGAATGTCCTGCCCTCATCTGCTTTCCATCAGTCTGAATCTCAGATGGATATAATGCTCCACCTCTATATCAGTCCTGGACTCATGTAAGTGCTCAGAGAGAAGCCACGGAAATGGCACATTCCTTAACCTCTACTCAGAGCTTTTCAAGTCTCTGGGACAGTTTTGCCAAATGCTTTTCTCCCTCCTTCCAGCAGATGTCCTCACCCCAGACTACCCTGAAAGTAGAAGACACTACACAGCATTATTCTAGACTTCTAGCCCCAAAATACCTGCCAACTTACACGCATTCCCACTTTTCATTTCACTCTTTGCTTCTTGTAAAGTACAGGTCAGGCCTTTTGGGGGGGGGGGGTTGACTAATCTTTCCACTGGTGTGCTGGTCATTGCTTACCAACCACTAAGGAACTTCTCACTTCTCTCTCTCTCTCTCTCTCTCTTTCTCTCTCTGTCATTGTGTGCGTGTGTGTGTGTGTGTTCTGTGTGTGTCCTTTCTCTTCTCCCCACCATCAACTGTCTATCTTCAGCCTTTCACTCTCTTTAAATAAGTCTCTTGCCTCAACCCCTCCATCACTCTCTAGCCGTAGGCCCATCTCTCTCCTGCCTATAAGAGGCAAAATGCATGAGAAAAGTCCTTGTGCTTGCTACATCACTGCACACTTCAAAAGCCACCACTACTCCCTGAACACCTTTTCTAGGGTCATGCAGAACCCGTAAATAAAGTTAACATCTTAGGAATTTCTTTCTGATCAATTATTTACTCCTCCTCAACCAGTATAATCAGACACGTTTTAATTTCTACTGTCACCATTATAGTCTAACCAACATCCTTTTCTAGATTTGTTCTTTCCTGTCCTACCACATATTCTTCATACATTCAGAACAACGTTTCATTATAAGAAACTATCTTTGTCCTTTCCCTCTTCAAAATTCTTTAATTTTTTTTTTTTCAAGACAGGATTTCTCCGTGTATCCCTGGTTGTCCTGGACTCGTTTTGTAGACCAGGATAGCCTTGAACTCACAGAGATCCACCTGCCTCTGCCTCCCGAGTGCTGGGATTAAAGGCTTGTGCCACCATGCCTGGCTCAAAATCCTTTAATGGACCCTGTTGCCCCTAGGATCAAATGTAAACTCCATGTCATGGCTTCTAACTACACCAAGATGGTGTACCACTAAGATGGGCATAGTAGATCACATCTGTAATCACAGTACATGGAAGGCTGAGTCCAAAGGACTACACAGTGAATTGCAGGCTACTCTGGATTCCAGAATGAAACCCTAACTCACAATACCTTTTAAACCTCATGTTTTGATATCTCTCTCTTACTCTTTTGTTTATAAATTACTCACGTTTATTCATTCACTCATTTAAAAAAATGTTTCCTTAGCATTATTTGCACATTATATTGGGAACAACGGATATAAAGATAAAAAGATTTGGGCTTTGATCTCAAGAAATGTCTAGCTAGACAAGCCAAGTCATGGAAGAAACCATGATGCATTTTTCTTAAATAGAAGTCATCCCTTACTTTATTAAAGGCCACAGTTCCTTGATGTCTGTGACATTTGAGGGTTGTATGGAATAGGCATATCCTCTTTCCAAATCCCATATCTCCATACCCTCCCAGTATGGCCCAGCAAAAAAAAAAAAAAAATAATAATCTCTGCATTCTTCATATCCTAGAGGAACCCCTTTTCTGGTGCTTAACTTTCTTCCCTGTACAGTGACATGGTCATTATCTGCTCTCTTTGCTGTGAAATGTCATGATCATACAATTCCAACAGTGAAACCGGATAAGCATCCTTCCCTGTAATTATAAACAGATGGGTGCTAACTGGAAAAGGTGAAGTGTCAAGTAGACCAGGGAGAATCTAGTATCGGTCCAAATTGACAAGCACACTCTGAGATTAATCCTTTTCTAAGTATGAAGAATTAACCTAAAACCTGTCATAGAGAAACTCAAGGTTCCTGGGAAATTGAATTTTCTTCCCCCTCAAGCCAGTCAGAGGCAACAGTTAAGCATCCTTGGAAGGAGGAGTATGAGAGTTCCTGGGCAGTAGAGTGGTGACAAGGAAGGAAGAGCTGTGTCACAAAGTTTTCCAAAGGAGGAAGAAAAAGACCGTGTCTTCAGAGGGGAAGACCTTCTCCTGCCAGGTTACACCCAAAAGGTAAAGTGGGAGTACTGAGACTTAAGATATACACATCTGTTCCCTCAGGGTGCGAGATCTACTCAGATGCAGGCAATCATGCTTCCATGATCCAAGGTATTCGCAACAGTGGTGTGGCCAAGTTTGTTTTCAGGCACAATGACCCAGGCCACCTGAAGAAACTTCTCGAGAAGTCCAATCCCAAGACACCCAAAATTGTGGCTTTTGAGACTGTTCACTCCATGGATGGTATGTATGTATGTATGTATATATGTGTTTGGGTGCATGTTTATGAATATTGATCTCACAAAAACATGATGACAATAACTAACACTCATATGGTGTTTAGTGTGCTATGCAGTTATTCATAGTTTACATATTTCAAAACATGAAATCCTCATGGTGATTCTATGAAGCAGGTTCTATTATTATTATTATTATTATTATTATTATTATTAATTATATGAAGAAACTGAGGCATGAACAAGTGGAGTCAGTCACACACGTAGTAAATGCCAAAGGAGAGGCAGCTACTACATTCTTATACATAAAGAAGCTAAAGTCCATAGTCAGCATCAAAGTTTGTCTTGGTGCTTCATCAAGTTGATGACAAAAAAATCATTATTTCCATACTAGATACATAACTCTACTTTCCCTGCATGCCACACTTTCCATAAGGAATTCTATGCAAGTCAGACACAGCAGTGTCTGGTCTCCACAGTGACAAATTTTATAAACTCTTGCCTAGGATTCCATGGCCCACTAGGAAACACTGCAGTCAAAAGAGATTCTCAAGTCAGACAGATGTGGAGTTGAAATCCCACCTTTGATACATATTATCTCTGTGAACCTGGAAATTCTCAAATTCCCTGGTTGCAGAATTATAGGTGATCTGAGTCATTCCATTAATTGTACTTTAACAGAAATAAATGACTTTATCCTCGCACCTCCTTTCCGAAAGCCAACTGAATTAAGGCCCAGAACAGTCTATTGGTTCTGTGCAGCAGAACTCATGAGTTTTAGGTATCTGTTTCTGGATTTATTTAAGGGAAGAGGCCTTCATTTCATTTCAAGGTGCAATTTTTCCAACTGAACCAAGAGGATCCCTAGTAGTCCCTGATTTATATAACCACAAGCACCATAAACACCATGTAATCTCAAACTGTTCACGTTCAAATACTAGCATAACCATTTATTAGCATGGGCAAGTTCTTAACAAACTCCTTATTTTGTATTATTGTGCATGATGTGTAGGCAGGCAGCCATGACACAGCACACATGTGGAGGTCAGAGGATAACTCAGTGCAGTTGGTTCACTCCCTCCATCTTGGTTCTGCAGATCTAGCTTAGGTCACCAGGATGTGTAGTGGGCACTCTCACCTGCTCAGCTTCTTTACCAGCTCCTCGTGCAAGTTTTTACAATTGTTTTGTGTAGCAGTTAGCTTATTAGCAAAATACTGGTAATAATAGAATAGTCCCAAACACTAAATGAATTAACATACATAAGGAACTCACTGTCATGTCCTCTAGAACATTTCTACAATCATAAAATAAAACCAGCACAGTTGCATATTTTCAACATGGAACAGCTATTCAAAATTGAGGAAATTGAGGCCTGAAATCACACTAGTTACACCTGTAAATGAACTGCTCCTTTTTTTGGTGGAAAATGCCTACCTGTCAATTCCAGAGATGATTTTTCTCCTTCTGAAATGATACCAGAACTACTGAACTGTCTTGTCTGAGGTTCCATCTCCTGTTGTTGGTTGTCCTTATGTTTTTTTACCTTTCCCCCTCTCAAAGTCTTTACTCCTGGATTAGAGCCCCTATTTCCATCTGAAAGATCTGATACTGTTTCTTCTGTATTACACCTCTCTTTACCTCAGCAATTTCTAGGGAGTGGACGAATAAAATGTTAGAATATTATGAATGGCCATGGAGTCTATTCAGTGACATCTAAAATAGCATGGAAAGTGCTAAGTAGGTATGGAAAATGGAGCACACCAAAACAGCTTCTAATCTGATACACTGTGACTGAGCCTGAGGGAGAGGGCCTGGAAGAAAAACCATCTGCATAGAGACACAGAAACTTCAATAATGCAGAAACACAAAGAACGTTGGCATGAAACACAAGGGTAGAGAGAAAGCACAAAGAATACAGGAATACACTGAGAAAACGTACAGAAAGATAGAGCAGAGGGAGAGTAGAGACAGAAAAATAGAAACAAACATGGATATGAACACAAAGAGGACACAGTGACAGAAATCCAAAAGAAGAGAGAGAGAAAGAAACAAAGAGGGCCAGTGAAGTACAAAATACAGATGGGTTCTCAGTTTTCCATGGCAAAGGGGGTGAGTGGGTCTGAAGTGAGGGCTGTAGTAAGCTAGACCAGACAGTGACTTTTCTCAAGTTCAACACACACACACACACACACACACACACACACACACACACACACACACACACACATATACTATAGGCAACTGCCATCTCTACATAGAAATGTATAAACCGGGGCTGGAGAGGTGACTCAGAGGTTAAGAGCACTGGCTGTTCTTCCAGAGGTCCTGAGTTCGATTCCCAGCAACCACATGGTGGCTCACAGCCATCTACATTGAGATCTGCTGCCCGGGCATATATGTGGAGCAAATACTGTATACATAATAAATAAATAAATGTTTAAAAAAAAAAAAAAGAAATGTATAAACCCGTAGTGGGGAAAGGCAGCAGAGAAGTTGAAAAATATAAAAAAAAAAAAAAAACAGAGTTGTCAGATGAAGTAAAAATAATGGCAGAATGAGGGAATGCACAGGGCAGGGGAAAAGACAAACACGAAGAACTGGGGTGTGGGTGGGGTTCAAGTGGTTGGTGTTTGGAATACTCCCAAATGGCAGCAGACACCTCCCTCTCTGTCTACAACACCTTTTTCTACACAAAAGTAGGCTAAAATTTTTGAGAAGAAAACTTCATATAGGAAATGGAGCTGGGGAAGGGTTATAATTTCCTACTCTTTTCCCTTGTTCTCTCCCAGGTGCCATCTGTCCTCTGGAGGAATTGTGTGATGTGGCCCACCAGTATGGGGCCCTGACCTTCGTGGATGAAGTTCATGCTGTTGGATTGTATGGAACCCATGGTGCAGGGGTTGGAGAGCGTGACGGAATTATGCATAAGCTTGACATCATCTCTGGAACTCTTGGTGAGTATCTTAGGGTTAATAGTACTGTGATGAAACATCATGGCCAAAAGCAACTCAAGGAGGAAAGGGTTCATCTGGCTTACATATCCTGAATCACAAGTCCATCAAGGCAAGCCAAGGCAGGAACTCAAACTGGGTGAAAACCTGGAAACAGGAGCTAATGCAGAGGCCATGTCTTTCTCCTGATGGCTTATTCAACCTGTTCTCTTATAGAATCCAGGAACACCAGCCCAGAGTGGTATTACCCACAGGGGGCTGGGCCCTCCCACATCAATCATTAATTATGAAAATGCTCTACAGGCTTGTCCAGAGATGCAGCCCCAGCAGCCTCACTTCTCCCTCTCCCTGTGTATAGCTGCAGTTGTTTGGAAATAATTTATAACCCCAGGCTTTTATCCTACCAAATCATCTCTTTCCCATCCCACTGCTGGGATGTCACTGAGAAAGTCTGGAAATGTTTTCTAAAAGGCTACTGAACTGAGCCAAACAGTGCTTCCCTCCCCACCACAGCTCCAAGCCTCATCTTAGTTCTTCTCCAGGCAACTAAAGGTCCCCACCCTGCTCCTGCCTATCTCAACACCACATATGGCAGTATGTGACGGTCCTATCTCAGAACCACACAATTATCAGCTCTAACATGGACAGGAGAGATGTACAGAGGACTGGGAAGTGAGTCTGGAGCCCCAGCATCTGGTGTACTTGCCTCTGTTACTTGGGGCAGGATCCAGCCCCTCTGGGGACTGATTATGAGGTTTATGCATAACTTTTTATTGCTTGTTTGCAGGCAAGGCCTTTGGCTGCGTCGGTGGCTATATTGCCAGCACTAGGGACTTGGTGGACATGGTGCGCTCCTACGCTGCAGGCTTCATCTTCACCACTTCACTGCCTCCCATGGTGCTCTCTGGGGCTCTAGAATCTGTGCGTCTACTCAAGGGAGAGGAAGGCCAAGCCCTGAGGCGGGCACACCAGCGCAACGTCAAGCATATGCGTCAGCTACTAATGGACAGGGGCTTTCCTGTCATCCCCTGTCCCAGCCACATCATCCCCATCAGGGTGAGGACTACACCATGCCCACTTCCTTCCCCATTTCCCTGTTCTCAGAACTTTCCCATTTGCAACAAACTCAAACCTGCTCCTATGAACGACACTTTGCTTTCCTATGATCCACCCGGCAACACCAACAAGCACGAACGCACGCACTGTCTCCTTTGGTCCCTGTTTTTAAAATTAGCCATTATAGATTAACCTGTCTTTTTTTATATCAATCATTGCCCCACTATTACTAAACTGCTCAAGACAGGCTTACCACCCCAATTAACCAATGTGCTTGCTGGACAAATAGTATCAAGACATAGAGGCCAGCTCTATCCCTCCTTCAAATCTCATTGCTGGCTCTGGGCTGCCCCTTTAGAGATTCTGGAGTTGCCCTCACAATACTGAGCTTATAATTTAGTGGTTTATAAAAACTATTAGTAGATCACAAAATCAGTTTAGTGAGTTATACTTAGGACTAAAAATAGGAAATTGCCCTGACTTTCCAACTACCCAATTAACCAATGTGCTTGCTGTACAAATAGTATCAAGACATAGAGGCCAGCTCTATCCCTCCTTCAAATCTCATTGCTGGCTCTGGGCTGCCCCTTGATAGAGATTCTGGAGTTGCCAGTGTCTAAGCCCTTTATGCAATGATCTGCCCCCAAATTCAGTGGTGTTCCTTGATCTGATTTCCTCTATGTGCGTAACAGAGTTACTGTGTAATGGTAGCCCCAGGGTGAGAAGTACCGAAAGTCCTTTCTCTTGAGCCCAGGTAGGTGATGCAGCACTTAACAGCAAGATCTGTGATCTCCTGCTCTCCAAGCACAGCGTCTATGTGCAGGCCATCAACTACCCAACTGTGCCTCGGGGTGAAGAGCTATTGCGCTTGGCACCTTCCCCCCACCACAGCCCTCAGATGATGGAAAACTTTGTGCGTAAGTCCCAAGCATGGGTGCCTACACTTTCTTACTAAGCCCCAGGATCCAAAGAAGGTCAGAGAAGAGCTGCCATTTGATTTGGCAAATATTCCTAGAAGCATCTGTTGTATACCAGGCTCTATACTAGGGTCACGAATGAGAAACAGCACATAGACTCACTGGGCTCTAGTTTGGTTGGAGTGATCATAGAGACAGAAACAATGGAGAGTACAAACAATGATATTTTAGGTGAGACAAAAGATTAACAAATCTTTGGGGAAGTTGTGGGAGCGGAGAGGAGGAGACTAACCCAATCTTTAGGCATCAAGATAGGCTTACTAGGGGAAGGGACCTCCAAGCTGAATCTTGCTAAGTGAGTGGTTTTGGACCAAGCGAAGAAGGTTGATAAGAGGTACTTCTAGAAGGGGAAAGAATACAAAGAAAGACAAGGAGGAAGGTGAGGAGCAGCTGCATGTGAAGAACAATGAATGAAGAACAGCTGAATGCGGTTCTGCTGCCCCAAAATCCCAACACTTTGGAGGTGGAAGCAGGAGGAACAGGAGTTCAAGGTCATTCTTGACTACACAGCTAGATTGAGGTCAGTGTATGAGCTGCAGGAAGCCAGGTCTCAGAAGCAACAACAAAGAATTTCTGGGGCTGGAGAGATGGCTCAGTGGTTAAGAGCAGTGGCTGTTCTTCCCTGGTTCAAATCCTAGCACCCACATGGCACCTCACAGCTGTCTACAATTGCCTGGCAGTGGTGGCGCCCGCCTCTAATCCCAGCACTTGGGTGGCAGAGGGAGGTGGATCTCTGTGAGTGCAAGGCCAGCCTGGTCTACAGAGTGAGTTCTAGGACAGCCAGGGCTGTTACACAGAGAAACCCTGTCTCAAAAAACAACAACAACAAAAACAAAAAGAAGAAGAATAATTGAATAATTTCGGGAATGAGGACAGTAGGATTGGGGGGGGGGGGCTGTCGATCTATGAGTTACAAAGACAACATAAACAAGGAGTAGGCTTAGAGTCCTGTAGAGAGAGCTAAGCTGAGCAGTTTAAGTTTTACCCTGAAAGATGGCAATTTTGTGAATTCACCTTATGTTTACTGCATTTCTTTTGGGTGCATTAGATTACAGAACAAAGTTGAAGCTCCCTGGTATGACATCCAGTGCTTTCTACACGGTGTTGTTTGTGCTGTCCTGTTCTGGCCTTTCCCCTCCTGCCATGTGCATTTTATTTCTCTAGCTATGTCCAATGAATTCAAGTTCCCTCAATGCGCTTTGCTCTCTTGACGTAGCCATCCATTATCCCCTCTGGCTTACTTCCCTTCATCTTCTAGTCTTCACTTTCAATAGATGTCTATTGTGTTCTTACTACGGGCTAGACACTGTACTAGAGACCCAGTAATACACAAGACACAGAACCTTACCCTTCTGGAGCTGAACTCTAGTAGAAAGGCACAACCAACTTAGAAGAATAGACAAATCAATTATCATACGAATTCAAAGTATTAAGGGAAAATATCAAGCAGAACATCAAGACAGGAAGTGCTGCAGGCAGGCACTGGCGTGGAGATGGGTGTGGATGGAGTGGTATAGATAAAAAAAAAGTGAGCAGGACGGGCTTGGTGGAGGACAAATGTATGAATGGTTTAGTTGCATATCCTCATTGTTAGATTTAGCTACTAGGCAGCCAAGCAGAGATGCAGAAATGCTATTGGATATACAAGTCTGAAAGAAAGGAGACAGAGTTCTGGGGAAGCTGGAAGTGAAAAGTTCAGAATCATCAGCACACAGATGGTGTTAAGACTAGACCATCCCAGCAAGGGATGGGTAGAAACAGGGCTAAAGGGCTCAAAACAAAGACCAGCAACATACCTGAAGTACTTCCTACAGATGGGTCATGTTCCCCTCTCTGGGTCCCTACACGCCCCAGTAATGCACCCCCTACCCTGTCTCCTACTTTTAGTGTCATCTTTATCAGGTTAGGAATTTCTAAGCAGAGAGATTCAGTTAGACCTCCACATGTCCTTTATGTAGGGAGTGATACAGGCTAGCACCGCTTTTAAATCTTGTCACAGGAGTGATTTCCTGTCTTTTATACACAGACCAATGGTGGTAGCATTCATGGGTCACACTGAATCAGATTTAAAAAAATCTATTCCTGGTCCCAAGTTTCCTCAAAGGATTGAGGGAGTCAAGATCTTGGTGCATCTATAGCAACAAGGGTTTTGAAAGACCAAGTCTAATTTTTCCCTCTTCTCCCTTTTTAGAGAAGCTGCTGCTAGCCTGGACTGAGGTGGGACTGCCGCTCCAAGATGTGTCTGTGGCCGCGTGCAACTTCTGTCATCGTCCTGTGCACTTTGAGCTTATGAGTGAGTGGGAGCGATCCTACTTTGGGAACATGGGTCCCCAATATGTTACCACCTATGCCTAAAAAGCCAGCTGCCTTAGATGCCCACTCTACCTGCACTCCGCCCGGGGCTGGGCTTCTTCCTGCTCTCTGCTTTGTTGTGTGCTTCTAGCTAACTTGATTCTGAAAATAAAGAGCAATCTGAATGAAACATTAGCAGTCCTTTGGTGGCCAAAGAGCAGACAGATATACTATACTGACTCAGGCAAGTCCTAGCCCCACGAGGAAGCCACAAGATTACATGTTGGTCTGACCACTCTATTTTACTGATAGGAAAAGTCAGATTTAGGAAGAGGGAAAAAAATGCCCCTAAACTGTATTAGAAGCTGTATAAAGAGCTAAACCCCTGAGCCAACCTGAAGTGCCTCCCCAATAGTTTCAACAAAAATACAAGGCTCTACTCTTCACTGGGAGTTCCGGAAAGCTAAGCTCCAGGTGGCCTCTAAAGGCAGAAGGCAGAGTGGGTCTCAACTAAAGACTGACTGTTCTTCAGGAATAATGGTTTCTACAAAGGAATCTTCCAGAATGAGGAATGTATGTCTTTCTTGATCCACTATCCTCTTTTCCTCCAATAGCATCTTACATAGTTTAGTATCTTTTATCAGGCTACAGCACACAATGTCTTCACAGCAAGGTTCCCAGCAGGGAGCAAATTTAACTCTACTGGCAGAGGAGGGAGGTCATCTTCCCTGAGATTTATGGTATCTCAGGTCCTGGAACTCTGAGGGCTGAAACACCCCTTCTTTCTCTCTGGTGATTTATTTGTTATAAAGGAAGAACAATTGGGAAGCTCTTATTTAAGTACATAACCCACATTACACACACCTTCCTTACTGATCCAACCTCAGAACTGCAGATAATCCCCAGAGCTCGCCAGACCCCTTCATGGGGAGCGCAGCTTCATGGGGAGCACAGCTCCTGTCTCTGTCATGCTCAGTGGGCTACAGGATGCCCGCAAGCCTAGCACTGCCTCTACTCTCTAGAGTGCATCTAAAATATCCACTCAACACGGTACACTGAAACAAAGACACGAACTTTATTTATGAACGAATAAAGTGTCCAACAAGGGCAGAAGGGGTTTAAATTAGTTCCCTGTTCCTATGTGTATAAAGAGGAAGAAATAGAGATATGAGATGAAGGTGACATTAGTGGAAGAAGGGAAGGAAGGGAGGGAATTGAAAGAAGAGAAAGCCTCAGGGAGAGGGCAACTTCAGAGGCATCAGACCCTGTGCATGGGGTGACCACGCCAGACATCTCTATGCCCTTAGTCTGTTTAGCTGGGTCTGCTCCAGAGGAAGAAGTTACAGCGGGAGGAGGGGTCACTAGGAGGACCTCGTGGTCTAGCACACATGTAGAAATGGCGGCCCAAGTTGGGCCCTGCTTTCTTCACAGTTCGCATCACACATGGCTCCCTGTGGCCTCCACAGAGGGGCATGGGGGAGGGCCCACTCAGCATAGACTTCCAGAAGGAGGTCCTTACTTCCTTCTCATCTTTGGCCTCTGGAACCTTGTTCTTTTCTTCTACCACTGTGGCCATTGCCACCTCTTCTGAAGTCTTCGGGGTTGTAAGAGTGCCTACCAGTGGAAGGCTAGGCAGTTCCACATCAGAAGTTCGGGGAAGGTTAGAGGAAGGCTGGAAGTAACTCATCAGGTTTTTCTGGTTTCTTTTGGAACCACCTTGACTTTTCTGAATCCTGGTTGAGCGCATGTGGGCTTTGCTTGGCTGTTTCTGTGCCTGTTGCAGGACTGGCTGCTCCCGCACAGGTTCTTGTTCAAGAGGAACGAGGAAGCGAAGAATTTTGAGCTGGGTACCTGCAAACTCAGGGAGAAAGCGAGTACACAGAGCTGGGCACTGTTTTGCTGGAACACAGGATATATTCAAGACAGCTCCCACGGGGCAGTGATCAGAGCCCATCACTTCAGGGAGTAGGAATGATGCCTGAAAAGTATCTATGACCAAGGTCCTATCTCCCAGTACATAGTCAAGTCGAGAGCCGTAGTTGAGATGGCGTGCTCCACTGACCACTGACCAACAGGTGAAAGCCCTCTCCTGTTTTGGATGGAAGCAGCGGAAGCTATCCAAGAAGAGCCCTAAGTGGGATCCAGCCTCATTCCCTGGGTTACTGAGCAAGCCATCCATCCACTTGCGCCCTGGGTCCTCTTCAAAGCACTCCTGGGGAAGGGAAAGGGAACGAAAAGCCAAAACTAGATCCTTAAAACAGGAAGAAATGTAGACTAACTGCTTCATTTTAAAAATAAGAAAATTTGGTTGTCCTAAAGAAGATTCCTGTTCAATGTCATATAATCTAGACCAGGAAGAGCTAGGCTTTGGTTTCTTTTCTTTCTTCCTTTATTTAGTTTTGTGTATGGGTGTTTTTGCCTCCCTGTATGTCTGTGCACCATGTACATGAAGTACCCATGGAAGCCAGAAGAGGCTGTCAGGTTCTCAGGAACTGGTATTCTGGTGGTTCTAAGCTGCTATGTGGGTGCTGTGAATAGAACCCAGGTCCTCTGCAAGAGGACTAAGCACTCTTCACAGCTGAACATCTCTCCAACAAATATAAACTTAAATAAACAATGTTAGAAATCAAAGTCTGGGATTGGAGAGAAGGCTCAGTGCTTAAAATGTGTACTACTCTTGCAAAAGACCTGAGTTTGATTACAGCACCCATATAGGCACCTCAAAACCACCTGTAGCCCCAGTTCCAAAGAATCCAATGCCCCATGGCTCTATGAGCACCACACTTAATGTACACCCCACACACAGGGACACATAATTTAATAAAAATAAATATTTTAAGATGTTCCTATTTGTCATTCTATCTGTGCTTGCCTTGCCATAAATTCCAAATCTGAAGGTCTGTTGATCGCTTAATCAAAGTAATTCCCAGAGTTCCTTTTCAAAATATTGTAGAACAAAACCAAGCATGGAGGTTACACCTGTCGTCCAGCACTCAGGAGGCTTAGGCAGGAGAACTGCTGTGAATTTAAGGCCACCCTGGGCTACATTGCAAGACTTTGTTTGCACAAATAAACATACAAGAAAAGTGGTTGCTTTCATAGAGTAGTAAGCCAGCATCAGGAGTTAAGAGAATGTGGCTTTCCCTTTAAGAGCCCCCACTCCATGCTAATGGCTTATGTCATGTGTGTCAATGTCCTCATTGACAACTCTCTTTACTTAGGAGCTCAGAGGATTCAGGTATACATGTCTGTGCTTGGTCTTTGTTTCTTTGGGGGAAATGATCTGGTCATAATCTGTGAGGGCCGTGATTGTAGTAACTTCAGTAGTGGGGGCTCCAAACCAAAAGAACAGCTCTGTGGTGGGCTTGTGGAAGGAGGGTGCAAAATGACCTGAGGGAACACCAGACTGAAGATTCTAGTGGGATAAGATTGCCATGGTCCATCAAGCAAAACGTGATAGATGCTTGGAATGGTGCCAAAGAGGACATAAAAATGCAATCATGAGATAACTTGGAGGTAGAACAAACAGTACTAACTGGCTGGCTGTGGGAAAGGGAACAAGAAGCCTCAAAGAGCAGCTCTGGTGGGAAGCAGGTATGTTCCGTATGTTCTGTTCTTTTGGAAGGACTGTGATCATCGCCTACGCTGGTACCATTAGTTCTTTTTCTGGAAGAATGATAAAGGTGGGCTGAAAACATCTAAGGTAGCTCTCAACTAACTGGAGAAGACAAAACTATGCAATACGATCACGGAAAACTGGAAGAACAAGAATTACCAATGCAGAGGTGGAGAGTGACCAAAGTCTTGCACTTTGCAGTGTTTACCATCTTTGCCACACCACCATCACTTCATATTAGCCTATTTCTAAGAATCACACCTATGTTTCTGTGGCTCTTTTAAATACCAACTAAGGAATCTTCCCACACCCCATCTCTGAAGCAACTCCAGGGATGATCATGCCTTTGATGCGGTGATACACAATTTTGTTTTCATTCATGCTTTCTAGATTGTAACTCCTTCCTCAAAGCAAATCCTAGAAACTACAATTTTTCTTCTCCCTATGGCTGACCATATAAACCAACCTTTCCTCACATTTAGGTAGGCAGTAAGAGATTCGTGGTCCAAATCTTGTCTGATATTGGGGCATAAGACCCTCATTCCAGACTCTACACCTGGCAATCCAGTGGCTATGCTGGCCTGGAAGCAGGTAAGCCATCTTCATTCTCCTTCCTGTCCTACATTGTAATTCCCCAGTCTCATTCCCAGCCCTGTGGAAGAATGCTTGTAGGGGATGGTCCTTCCACCCTGCCTTCATTCCCTGGAGATTTCTCCAAACCTTGAGGCAGATCCACCTTTCCTATTTCCTGTGGACATCATCTCAGTCCCCCACACCTTCAAGCCCATTCCTGTTCCTCTGTGTGAACTGCTGATACCTAGAAACACTCTCTACCTGGGAACCCAGTGTCCACACTGGCCTGGGAAGCAAGTAGGCCATCTTCACCCCCTTCCTATCTTCCAGGTCCCATCCCCAGCCCTGTAACAGACCATCTGCAGATGGTCCTTCCACTCTGACTCTGTTCCCTGGGAACTCCACCAAACCTTGCAGCAGACCTAGTTTTCCTCCTTCCTGTGGATCCTCTCAACACCCTTTCTAGTCCATTCCCTTTCCTGTATGTCAGCCTCCAATACCTAAAAACACTTTCTAACAGGAACCTGCAGTAGCTACACCTGGTGGGGATTCTGGTAGGTGAATCACTATAGTTCCTGTTCTCCATTACGATCTCTCCATTCTCATCCTCAGCCAGGTAACGAACTGCTGAGAGTGCTCTTCCTCATACCTCAACTTCATTCATTCAAGACTCCAGCACTTGGTTCATACCCAGGATCAACACAGCCCATTAATGCCTGTCTTTCTAGATAATTCTTCACGTTATGGCAACCTACTTGATAGATACTCACTTCCCACCACACCTCTTAACTCCCTGTGAGCAGTAACTCTAGGTGTGAACAGTACCCCCTTGGCTCTTTCTTGAAGCCTCTCTCAATTTTTTCTCCTAGCCCAACACTATTCCTCTCTGCCACCCACTCAACTACAGAAGCATTCTCATCAGGCAACACTAACACGGCCACCACACTTTCCTAAGATTCAGAGAGAGCAACAGAAACCAAAGGATGGAAGACCTCTCCAACAAAGGGAAGACCAGATACCAATGCTTATAATTACAATCTTACTAATCCCAGATGTCTAGACACCAACATAAAAACATAATAACACAAAAACCAATAACAACCAGGACAATGTGTCTCTACCAGAATCCAGTAACTCTACTACAGTCGACCCTGAGAAAGTAATAGAACTGAAGCACAAGGCAAGGACTTCAAAATACTTATTATGAATATATCCAAGGACCTTAAAGTGGGTATAAATAAATCCCTTAATGAAGTTTGGGAAAACATAAACAAAGAGTGAAATGAAATAATGAATACACATGGAAGTAGAAATAGAATAACTAAAGAAAACCCAAACTGAGGAAAAACTGGAAATGAAAAATTTAGGAACTTGAAAAAGAACCATAAGACAAGTTTCACCAACAGAATACAAGACATGGAAGGGAGAATCTTGAATGTTGAAGACAAAGTAGAAGAAATGGATATATCAGCCAAAGAAAATGTTAAATAAAAAAAATCCAGTCACAAAACATTCAGGAAATCTGGGACACTATGAAAAGACCAAATCTAAAAATAATAGGAAAAGAGGAAGGGGAAGTCACACAGTTCAAAGGGACTGAAACTATTTTCAACATAATCATAGAAGAAAAATTCCCTAACACAAAGAAGGAGATGCCTATCAAAGCACAAGAAGCATACAAAACATCAAATAGACTGTACCAGGAAAGAAAGTACCCCCCAATACATACTAATCAAAACACTAAATGTACAGAATAAAGAAAGATTAAAAGCTACAAAAGTAAAAAAACAAATACTATATAAAGGCAGGCCTGTTAGAATTACACCTGATTTCTCAAGGGAAACTCTAAAAGCCAGAAGAATCTGAACAGATGTTCTACAGATTCTACGAGATCAACACAACAAATGGAGAATGATATTCCACAATAAAATTAAATTTAAACAGTATATATCTACAAATCCAGTTCTGTAGAAGATGTTAAAAGGAAAATTTCAATCTCAAGAAGCTAGCCACACCCAAGAAAACACAAGGAATACATAGACCCTGACATAAGGGGAGAAAAAAAAAACATACCATAGCAACAAAATAACAGGAGTCAATAACAATTGGTAACTCTCATCATTAATGGTATCAAAACAGGATCCATCTTTCTGCTCCACCTAAGAAATACACCTTACCATCAAGGAAAGGCATCATCTCAAGGTAAAGGGTTGGAAAAGATATTCCAAGCAAATGGACCTAAGAAGCAAATAGGGATAGCTCTTTTAATATCTGAGAAAAAAGACTTCAAACAAAAGTAATCAGAAGAGATAGATACAGGAGGATACTCATACTTGGTGGGAAAAAAAACTCCACCAAGATAGCATTTCAATTCTCAACATTGATACCACAAACATAACAGCACCCAAATTTGTAAAAGAAACACTACTATAACTAAAATCACATATTGACCCTTGAATACTGATAGTGGGAGTCTTCAGTATACTGATCTCAATAATAAACAGTTTATCTAGGCAAAAATAAATAGAAAAATGCTGGATTTAAATAAAATCATAATCAAATGATCTTCTGATGTTTTCTTGGATTTGCTTTGAAAGTATTTTGTTGAGTATTTTTGCATCTATGTTCATATGTATTTATAGACCATTTCACCCAAACACAGGAAGAGCACACCTTCTTCTCAGTACCTCATGGAACTTTCAACAAAGTTGTCCACATATACATACTCTCCATAAAAAAAAGAAAATTGAAATACCACTCTGGATCCTATTAGATCACAACAAATTAAAGCTGTATATCATCAAAACAGAAAGCTTACAAACTCATGGAAGCTGTACAGTTCTCTACAGATTTTTTTGAAAAATGGGTCAAGACATAAATCAAGAAAGAAAGAAAAAACTTTCCATAATTGGATGAAAATGAATACACAATATGCCCAAAATTATGGGACACAATGAAGTTGGTTCTAAAAGGCAAGTTCATAGCACTAAGTTGTTACATAAAAAACTGGAGAGACCTCACACTAGTAACATTACAGCATACCTGAAAGGTAAAGAACAAAAAGAAATCACACTGAAAAGAAGTAGAGGCAAGAAATAAACTCGGGGCTGAAATCAACAGAAACAAAAACAAAACAATATAATACCAAGAATGAATAAAACAGAGTTGGTGCTTTGAGAAAAATCAGTAAGATTAAGAAATCCTTATCCAAACTAACCAAAAAATGAGAGAAGATCCAAATTAATAAAAGAAGAAATGAAAAGGGGCATCACTATCAGAGAGGTTTGCCCACAGAATCAACTAAGCAGGGCTCACAGAGGCTCACAGAGACTGAATTGACAATCATGGAGCCTGTATGTGTATGTGCCAGTGTGGAGCCTGACTGAATCCATCTTCAAAAAAAGATTCCATTTTGTATTAAGTTTGACTCAGAGCTGAACTCCAGTTCCAGAACAACAACAAAATGTACCTGACCTTGTATTCCAGGGGAGTTCCTTCATCATCACCAGACAGCTTACTCTGAGAAAGCACCCAAAAAGTCTAAATAAACTTTCTGGTGGTCAAGCTGACCTCTGCTAGTTAGTCAGTAACAACGAGCCAATCAGAAGTGGACATGACTAGCTACCCAAATGTCATCCAATCATATGGTAAAGAACCTGCTTCTTTGTCTGAGTCTCTATATAAACTCTGTACTTTTGGGTCTGGGGGCTCTCAACTCAAACTGCTGTGTCAATGAGTGTTGAGAGTCCAAGCTCTAAGCTTGAATAAACAACCCTCATGTATTTACATCGGATTGGCTCCTAGGTGATCTTTGGGGTCTCGAGAACTGGGCAGAACATTTGGGGGCTCGTCCACCCGGGATCCCCAAGGTCACCAGGACTCCTGCCCAGAGGGTTCAAACTGACCAATAAGCTACTGTGTCTGTGTGTCTGTCTCTGTATATTATGTCTGTCTATGTATTTGTGAAACCCAGAGCGCCATTCCTGAATTTCCAGTAGACTGATATTGACCTTTACATTTGGAGGTCCCATCAAGATCTTGGGGACCCTAAATCACCAGAAAAGACCCCAAGATGGAGGTATAAGCTCATTTTTTTGTCTAGTCTAACTCTCTGTCTATGCTGTCTGTGAGACTGCTTGTCTCTGATTTCATTTTGTGGAAAGTTCAAGTTTGGCTTGTTTTCAGGATCTTTATGAAAGTCTGTCTGGACTGATTTATTGTTTGTGAGACCATTTATTTTTGATGTGTTCTGTGGTTTTGCTTCTGTTGCCTTACTTTCGGTTTTCTTCTTGGTTTGCCTGAGTTCAGAAATACTCTGGCTTGTTCGTGTCAGATGACACACAATTGGAATGCATGTGGTGCGTGTTCTGGGTTTGTATGTGTCAGATAACGTACACAGTTTCTGGTTTCTGTGTCAGCTAATGCAGGTGACTACCAAGCAGGAGGGCAGACGAGCCTGTTATCCTGTCAGTCGCAGGAGCCTGGAGGATGCTCCAGCTCTCTTTGAGAAATAAGGGGGAAGAGGTGCCTCCCTTCTTGCCTGGATCCCCAGTGGCAGTGGGGGAACAGGAGCCAGTCTTGCCTAGCCAGTTGTTGGATACAGCTTGGCACTGTCTCACTGTTGTGCTGTACATTGTATAATCTATGTGACTGTTTCCTTGTTTTGGTCTCAGACTAATTTGGGCTGATATTCCATGCTTGTTCAGGATCTGCCTGGCCAGTTGTTGTGTGCTGGTTTTATGTTTGTCTTCTTGTTTATATGTTTTTATCTATGTCTTTCTCTGAATGTACACAAGAAAATGAGTTTACATGAAAGCTGAATCCGCATGCATGTCTGACAGGAACAGCCTTAGACCTTGGCTGTCTTTCCCCTTGTGCCACACTGAGATTGATCTCCCTTCTCCCACTATCTGTGCCCTGGCCAAAATGGGGGAAGAAATGAGGATTTGCCGATCTTCCCCTGCCAAAATCATTGTGAGGGGACAAGGCCTTCCTCTCCACCAGGGAAGCTCCAAAATTCCAATTGTCAGCCGGAACATCATTGCAGAATGATGAAAGAAGGTAACGGGAACAAAAAAAAAAAAAATCAGGAAAGGCTCCCTAAGACAAAAGCTGCCTTGAGCTGGGTGAATTATGGGGTCATCCCTCCTCCCCAGAGGCAGAGATAAAAACTAGACAGGATAAGGGAGGTTTGTTACCATCAGGAAAGATAAAAAGGGTCCCACAAGGACAAGCGCTGCAAGGTTGAATCCTACTTGTTTGCCTGTTGAAAAATGAAGCAAAGATAAAAAGAAAGTTTGCTGGAGGATGTTGATACAAATAAAGGTTTGGCCATGAAAATATATGTATGTCAGAAAGGAGATGGTTGGATTTAATTATGCTTTGTAATTGGAAATGAAAAATTGTTCAGAATGTCTGATGTCTGAGTACACCTATATAATTAATTATTAGAACAGAAACAGATAAAATAAAAAAAATACAAGAGAATGGGAAAACAAAGACGGATGAATCAAAAAAGCAAAAGAAAAACATAAAAGTCAGGGATCATTGGGGCCCCCACCAGAAAGAAGGGATGAAAAGCTTAAGCAAGTTGTGAGGGTCTGAGGATGTAAATGGAAGTTACTATGAAAAGATGTTAAGGTTTGGTAACTGCTAGTTACTAAAGTTGGTCAAAGGTTAAAAGATGACAAAAATGGTTAAAGATATGTTATAGATGTGGGTTTGCAGGTCATAGTCAATCAAATTTATGGTTTTGTTTCAGTAATGGAGCTTCTTGGTTTCAATGGGCTCTGTTCATTACTGTAGCCTCTTTTTAGACTGAGAAACCAACAAATCTCATTTTAAAAGCTGATAGTCACCTTTTTTGTAGTTATGCCAAGAAGTTATGCAGTTAGTTATGAGATTAAGCGTTATCTAGCCTCCTATACAGGCTTTCACAGTCAAACATAAAGTAACTAAAAACAAGATCCAGCTTAGATAGATTCAATGGTCCTCAGACACCTCAGAGATCTGCAGAACATGACATTGAAATATTTAATACAAAAGGCTTTTCCTGTTAGACATGCCAAGTCCTGACAGTATTCCTAGTTTCCTCCAAGGAAGACAATGGGCACAGAAGAACTCCACCTGAGACTTGCTTTAAGTATGACAAAGGTGGCCACTGGGCTAGACTGGCCTTTGCCTCAGCAGCAGACAACATACTGTCCAAGCTGAATGTGCTGGACACAGATGGAGAAGTCGTCCTCTGAACTTTGCCAAGACAAGGTAAGCAGTCCTTCATAATTCCTGTCTCACAAAAAATCTGTCATACCTTGGTACTGGTGGCCAAAGATGGATGCCCCACAGACACAGAGGAACAATGGGATGGCTGTCACAGTAAAGACTGTCACTTTTTATAGATTCAAAAACTGATTAATCTTCTTTAGTCAGATTATATTTATTGTTCTCAGATCCCTGATGAGTCCAAAGACTATGCTAATGAAAGATTTAACAGTTTAACAACAAAAACCAAGGCTTCAGATGCCTTCTCAGTCTACCTTGTTACCAGACTCAGGAATCAGTTAGCTTCTTCCCCTTGCTATGCCAAAGTTCCACTAAGTTGTTAGTACTAAATGATTAGTCACAAGTTTAAGATTTTAAATCTGCTTTGGTTTAAAAATTATTCATGCTAATAACTCAAAGTTGTTTTTCAAGTCTTTATCATGTTATCCTTCTGTCATAAAGCCTGGATCCACCAGCCTTGGATCAAACAGGATTCCAGGTAAGTACAACTGCCTGTTCTTAAAATGAGATTTTTCCCTTGATCATGGGGGTCCTTACCTTCCCAATTAGTAAACAATTTTAACTTCTGTTCCCAGTCTATGTTCCTCTCAGCAGATTCTCACCTGGCTGATAGACTCTATCCTGAGATCACTGGTGGACTGCAAACTGCTGAGCCCTGGACTTTCTGGAAGCTGATGTGAACCAGTTCAACAGATATGATTACTCCCTGTCCTTCACCTGGATCAATCGACTAATCAGATGCGTCTGATAACTGCCCCCATTGCCTGGCCTCTGACTACCATTTCAGCCTTCCTGGGCCCCAATAACAATGCCTTCATGTCAGCTGGAAGTAGTTACAGAAAAGAGTACGTTGTCCATTGTCCCACCTAACAGGCTGAAATGCTATGTCAAAAGGAACTCCCTTACATAGGCTACAAATGGATATCTATTTCTATAATGTCAACTGATATACTACTTGGGTCCTTGGTTCTGTTTCTCCTGGTTATGCTTTATGCCCCTTATGCAATTAATGCTTATAGTCCTTTGAACTTTTGCCAGAGATAGACCACTGACATGTTTAAAGACCCATGATTGGGTCTCTCTATGACCTAGAGAAAGGGGGAAATGTGGAGCCTGACTGAATCCATCTTCAAAAAAAGATTCCATTTTGTATTAAGTTTGACTCAGAGCTGAACTCCAGTTCCAGAACAACAACAAAATGTACCTGACCTTGTATTCCAGGGGTGTTCCCTCCTCATCACCAGACAGCTCACTCTGAGAAAGCACCCAAAAAGTCTAAACAAACTTTCTGATTGCCAAGCTGACCTCAGCTGGTTAGTCAGTAACAACGAGCCAATCAGAAAAGGACATGACTAGCTACCCAAATGTCATCCAATCATATGGTAAAGAGCCTGCTTCTTTGTCTGAGTCTCTATATAAACTCAGTACTTTTGGGTCTGGGGGCTCTCAACTCAAACTGTTGTGTCAGTGAGTATTGAGAGTCCAAGTTCTGAGCTTGAATAAACAACCCTCATGTATTTACATTGGAGTTGACTCCTGGGTGATCTTTGGGGTCCCGAGAACCGGGCAGAACACTAGGTCCTCTGCATACATGATGTGGTTATTTAGCTTGGGGTTTTGGTGGGACTCCCCAAGTGGAAGAATGGGTGTCTCTGACTCTTTTGCCTACTCTTGGCACCCTTTTCTTCCTATTGGGTTGCCTCATCCAGCCTTGATATGGGTTTGTGCCTAGTCTTATTGCATATTGTTATGCAGTGCTCAGCTGAGGCCTGCTCTTTTCTGAAGGGAAACAGAGGAACAGTGGATCTGGGAGAGAAGGGGAAGTGAGGGGAATTAGGAGTGGAAAGAAGGGAGGCTGGGGGAAAACTGGGAGGAGAGGAGGAAGGGGGGCTACAGTTGGGATGTATTATATGAGAGAATAAATGAGAAAAAAAGAAATGGGGAACATAACAGATATTAAGGAATCTAGACAATCATAAGAACATAAATCTATACTTGACCAATTAGAAAATATAAAGGAAATGCATAATTTTCTTGATATATACCATTTACCAAAGTTAAAACAAGACTAAATAAGCAATTAAAACAGACCCATTATCCCTGGTGAAACCCATAAAAACTGCACTTAAAAGTCTCCCAACCAAAGAAAGCACAGGGTAAGATAGTCTCAGTGCAGAATTCTACCAGACATTCAAAGATTAAATGTCAATACTCCTTAAATAATTCAACAAAATTGAAACAGAAGAACCACTGTCTAATTCTTTTTAAGACTCCACAATTACCCTGACCCCTATACCATACAAAGTTCCAACAAAGAAAGAAAATTACATAACATTTTCCCTTATGAACACAGATGCAAAAATACTCAAAATACTTTCAAAGCAAATCCAAGAACACATTAAAAAGATCATCCACCATGATCAAGCAGGCTTCATCTCAGAAATGAAGACATGGTTCAACATATGTAAATTTTTAATATAATTTGCCACATAAAATAGGCTGAAATTAGATGCAGAAAAGGCCACTGACAAAATTCAACACCCCTTCATGATGAAAGTCCTGGAGAGATGGGGGATACAAGGGACATATCTCAACATAAAAAAAAATCATCTGGTTTTTGATAAAGGAGTGGAGGATATGGGAGACTAGGGAGGGGAAATCATGATCAGAATATATATATTATCTAAAGAAACTCTTCAATAAAACAAAAGACCCTCATTCCAAAGATCCATGCCTGAACCACTGAGGAAAGAATGATGAGAAACTTCCATGACCTTGATGGGCTTCCCTATCTCATTTTGACCATTGATATTCATGCAGTGAAGTCTCCATAAAACCCCAAAGGACAAGGTTCAGAGAGCTTCTGTACAGCCAAACATGTGGAGGTGCAAGACAAATAAGGTTTCATCCACATGTTGAGAGAATGGCCCACTCCAACTCCACAGAAATGGATGCTTGGCATTTATGTCCCTTTCAGACCTTTCTCTGCATGTATTTCTTCATCTAACTGCCTATTTATATCATTTAAACATTTGTTTTAGCTGATCATTAGACATAAGTTTTAGAGATTGCCTGAGTACTTGCTTTGCTCTAGTAAAATTAACTGAACTCCGACTGGCTCTGAAGTGATAGTCTTGGAAAGTAGTCCTCAACATGTGGGATCTAAGCATCTTTGGGGCAGATATGTCAAACCTGAACAGTATTAAAGGACAAGTTGATGCCCATAGCTGAAGAGCTGCCTGCTTGCTTGGAGATAAGGAGAAATCCTCATACCTTTTGAGTTCACAGGAGAGCAGAGGAAAAGCAGGCAGCTTGCTTTTCTTGCACAGCAGTGCTTTCTATGAGGATAGTCAAGACAAGGAAGTTTGTATACATTATGGGGCAGTGGTTCTCAAGCTTGTGTGTATAATAAAGTTCTTATAGGACTTTTCAAATACCCTGGCTCTATCTACATGGAAGAGATTCTGATCCCACTGTTTTGGTGTAGTATTAAGGTATTGATATGTTTGCTCGAATATATAGTTAAGGGTTAAGGAAACACTGGCCTAGAGGGAATGAGAGGCTCATATAAGAAAAAAGAAGAGAGGAGTTTGCAACTCCACCTCCTGCCACTCACCCCTCTTCCCAACATACTCTAAGAAAGATGAGACCAGAAGTTCTCCCCATCCTCAAGGTTCTACTAACCTTTAAAGATTTGGCTAGTTTTAGCTATCTGACTGGAATAGGAATTCCATCTCTGGGTTCCTCTAGCTTCCTAGGGATGCCACCTCAGTTCTGAAGACACCACTCTAGAACTGGACAACAACATATCTATGGCTCATTCACATAATGAAGGTTTAGCGGCCATCAACTAGAATGGACTTGTCCTCCAACACATGGGCCAGAGCCTGTCTGTTGAATGAAGGACCAAATCTAAACTCTTTTAGAATAGTATTTCAGCGGGACTACATAAAATTTTAAAAAGCTTCAACATCGTAAAGGAAGCAATCAATAGAATGAAGAGACAACTATAGAACATGAGAAAATATCTTCAACATACTCACCTGACAAGAATATCCAGAGCATATAAGGAGCTCAAACAACTGAGTAACAAAAATAGGTCTCATTGAAATATGGGCATATAATCTGAACAAACATTTGTCAAAAAGAGAAGATATACAAGTGGTCAAAATGTATAAGACAAAATGTTTAACACAATTATCAGGGAAATGTGAACCAAACCCAGTGCTATAAGCAGCATCTCCCTCTCACTCTTGTTAGAATGGCTTTTTATCAAAGACAAGAAATAAACGCTGACAAGGATTCAGAGAAAAGGGAACTCTCATACACTGATGGTAGGAATATAAATTATTGCCATGTTTTTAGAAAACAGTACAGAAGTTCCTCAACAAAGTTTAAGATAAAACTACATGATCCAGAAGCCCCACTATAGGTATATATGCAAAGCAAATGAAATCAGTATGTCAAATAAACATTGGAACTCCCTTTTACTGCAGTATCATTTACAAGAGCCAAGAAACACAAGCAACCTACATATCTATTAATGAAAAAATAAGGAAAATATAATACACATACTGAACATACTATTTAGCCAGAAAGAAGAATAATTTTTTTTTTGTCATCTGCAGCAAAATGAATGGAACTGGAACACATGAAAACAAGGCAACCCCAGAAAGATAGATGCCGTGTGATTTCATTCATGTATGGAAGTCTAAAAAGTTGATCTCCTGGAGCAGAATAGAATAATGGTTACCAGAGTCCAGAAGAGGTAGGAAGAAAGGGATGTGTGGCTGGTTAATGTGAACAGCTTGATATGAGAGAAAAGGTCTAGTGTTCCATAGTATAGTAATAGCGAGCAATAATTTATCATATATTTCAAACCAGGTAGCAAAAAATATTATGAATGTTTTCCCACACAAAAAGAAAAGTGTTTGAGGGGACAAATAAGGTAATTTACCCTATTTGACTATTATACATGTCAAAATATTATGTGGTACTCCATAAATATGTACAATTATCACAAGTAATTTCACAACAAAAAGGTCATTATTCAAACCAAGCACTATTTTCCTATAAAAGAAGCTACCTCTGGTGCCAAACTCTCAGTATCGCCTGACTGGGTGAAGAGAACAAGGGTGGGGCCTATGGTTCAGAGGGAGCCTTACCAGACTGCCTGCATCACAGTGGTCAATGGGTCTGTGGGCTGTATTCAGGTCCCCCAGGATTATAACGTGACTGAAAAACACAATGTGGGGTTGTCAACTGGACATTCAAGAAAGATGAGTCCCATATCCTTTTCTCCCAGGCCCAAGAGCACAGAGGCTGCCTCCCACCTAGAAGCTTTGGTACCAATTACTCATAGTAGGGTGCCTCTTCCATTCCTCTATCCTGACGTATTCTGGATGCTTCTCAAACATGACAACCCAAAATCTGAGCCACAAAGTCAACACTGTTCTCTATGACATGAATGCTCCAATGATCTCTACTTAATACCATCCTTCTCATCCTTTAAAGCTGAGCTCAGATACCACATCCTGGAGGGAGCAATGCTTGATTACTCTAACCTATTCCCACTTCCCTGTCTATCCTCAGAACTAGGCACTTTACCACTCTCACCTCATTTTGTCCTCGAAAATCTTCTATGGGGTAAGGATTCACACAGGCATTTGACAAAAGAGAACACAGAGCAGAGTTTCCCTTGAGACATGCAGTAAAGTGAAGAGCCAGAATAAGTACTCAGAGTATAAGGCCTGTGTTCATGTCACCTTACTCTCTACTCGGCTCTCAGTGTTTGAAACTAGACTGTAAAGGAACTCAAAGACAAAATTATATGTTCTTTCATAGAGCAAGATGCAGGGCCAGTCACCAAAATAAGCTTAACCAAGCCTGGCTGTCTGTATTTACAATACCTGCCAGCTGCCAGGAGCGCTTCAGCTCGGATCTGTAGCAGGCGATAGAAACGCATCTTAAAGGTTAACCTCTCGGGTTTCCCTGGATCCGCATGTGGGCAGTACACATTAATCAGCGTCAAAGTCTTCTCCTTCCCTTCTGATGTGCTGGGGAGAAAAGGGCACCCCACCCCAGAAGAGGTCAATTTCAAGCCTCCCACTTCATACCCACACCACACAGCTTCCAGCTAATGGTTGTCCACGGGATGGGAGAAAACAAGTTGGGTGAAATAAATGAGCAGGTCCTGGGGATGAACTCTGGGTAATGCAAGAAGGGTACAGTGCCCAGGTAAACTAGGTGATTATGCTGCCATTCATGATAAGATATCCAGACAGAAAGCAATTTGGACCAATGAGTTCTTTGCTGGCTAAGCTGCTTTTGAGGAGCCTATAGTAATTAAAAAGCTGTACCACCCAGGCCAGTCTCCCACTGTAGGGAGGGGAACTCAAGGCTCAGAAGGAAGCACGATTTCCCAGGATCACTCAGCCCAGCCAGGACTAGTGTACAGGGAGGCAAGTTTGGGAACTTTTCTATAGCAACCTATTAAATGGGCTTTAAATTCTTGATGCTAAAACTAGAACCAGTGATGGCCAGTACTAGGAGGATATGGGCTATTACCAGATCTTGTGCTGTGTAAGGATGGCCCGGCCCTCATTATCCAGAACCCGGAGTTCCTCTTGGGTGAATTCATCCATATTTCCATAGCAACCAACATCCCTATTCAGGGTAGCGAACACACCACTCAGGCCTTCTTCAGCAGCCACTGGGGTAGCTCTGTCCTTACAAAATGTAGCCACACCTAGAGACAGACAAAGTATTCTGAATGAGATTAGCAGCCTGTTGCACTCCAGCTGTCCCTATACAAGGAACAGTTTTGGTTATCTTTGTTAAAGTATAACTGTTTCGAGAATGTATGAACAATATTCCTAACTTGAGGGCCATCCACAGCTCTGTAGAGTCTGAAGCAACTAGCCCATACCCTCCTGAGATCTCAGTTTCGTCTTTTAAAAGCCACAGGATAATGTTACATTTTATAAGAACAATAATAATGTAGCTTACACAGATACATGGCAAATGCTGATACAATATTAGCCATTATTATTATCAAATACATGAATGTGTCTAAACCCTTGTAGGAGCCTAGAAAGTAAGCATTATCTTCATTTTCTAGATGAGAAACCTGAGACACAAAGGTAAAGTAACTTGCCCCAAAACACAGACCTAGGAGGTGAACCATGGTAGTTAAGCTTCAGAGTTCACACAATTAACCATGGCATTACTGCACTTCTGAGGGTCAAAAGGGTACTTTGGTATATAAATACTAGGGTTTTTTTATATATAAAATCTAAGATTATGCCGGGCGTGGTGGCGCACACCTTTAATCCCAGCATTTGGGAGGCAGAGGCAGGCGGATCACTGTGAGTTCGAGGCCAGCCTGGTCTACAAAGTGAGTCCAGGACAGCCAGAGCTGTTACACAGAGAAACCCTGTCTCGAAAAACTAAAAAAAAAAAAAAAAAAAAAAATCTAAGATATGCAGCTTTAGCACTGGAAATGAAAAGTCAAATATATTACCTTCATATTAAATACCAAAACACTTTTCTACTCCTTGTCTCCACCACCAATACTAACTTAAATACCCCCAGAAGACCCCATTTACCAGAATAACCGCTGCGACCACGGCTGAAGCTGAAATAGGAGTTGTAACCCTCAACAATTGCCAGGGGTTCTGTCAGTACATCTCCTGAAAAAAAAAAAAGTAACATAAAGTCAGGTAAACTAGACTGGAATTACAGTTATAGGCTGGCATACATTAGAGCTATATAGTTGGGGGTAGGGGAACAAATGCTTATGTTGACAGGAGCTAGAAGGATGGAAAAGTCAGAAAGGAAAATGATATTCAGATTAGAGAGGGAAGCAGGGAAAGCCGAGGAGGGTGAATGAGGGCTAAGTCTCGTGTCTAGGTGATAAAAGGACTGAAGGGACAATGCTGGCAGTGGAGAGTGGGGATCTGAAGTGAGAGGGAATTAATTAGGGCCTGTGAGCTGGAGGTGATGAGAGAAGAAATCAGAAGGTTTAAATTTGGAATAAGACATGAAACAGGAATCTAGGGTTCTGAGACAGAAGGAAAAAATGGGGAGGAGAAATTACAGTCTGGGCCTAGGGCAAAGATTAGGTGGGCATTAAAGGAGGTGGGGGCAGGGATGGAAAACTGAGGGTGTGGCTTAGAAACAGGAAAGGAGACATTTCAAGGCACCAAGTTGAAGAGGTAGAATGGGTGGGAATGTATATATGAGGATTTCAACGAGGAAAGCAGGATAGGAGAATTAGGGGCTCTAGCTGCGGTGGGGAGGAAAGGGATCAGGACTTTCAGGTGGGTTTAATGGCAGGATTTTAAGTACGGGAAAAGGGAAAAGCGAAATTAGATGGAGCAGGGAGTGAAGTTAGCAGAAGGAGGGAAACAGGATAGAGGTCCTGGGGCGCTCACTGGTCACTTTGGTTTCCTGGAGACAGACAATGTCAGCATCCAGCTTGTCCAAAATGCGTTGCAAGGCCGTGGGACAGTTGCTGGGTTCCTGGCACGCAAGCCCTTGCAGGGGACTCCGGATCCCGTTGATGTTCCAGCTTACCACGCGTAACATTTTTGGTAAACTCCACAATTTTCCCAAGGCACGCTTAGGCAGGAAAATACATGGGCGCCCGGAAGTGAGCTAGGTGCCCGCCTTCCTACCGCATTTGCGCAGGCATTCTCACGTTTCCTCCACCCCCTCCGACGGCGGCACGCACGCAGGGCGGGACTTCGAGTTCAGTTCTCTTAGGCGGGAGACGGAACTAAGGTGGAAGCAGTAGGAAAACCGGGCTTGGTCGTAGAACCTCGTAACCTCACTAACTCAGGATGCTGAGGCAGGGTCAGTCATGAATTCAAGGCCAACCTGGGCTACATGGCAAGACCCAGTCCAAAATCTGGGAAGAGGGACTGGTGAGAGGCGCCTCTCTGGTTGGGCTCCTTCTTTGCTGGCCGCACGCTGGCCTGGACGCCCGAGTCTGACGGCTTTTCTCTTCATAAAAGTCCCCTTGGTGCATCAGGTTATTTGCAAATGGGATTTTGGCACTTTGTCAAGGGGCAAGCCTCCGGAAAAACAAACTGCCAGAGCCCTGCCCCCCATAGAGACCGAACTCCGGCTTAAGTGAGCGGCCCCTGGTGGTGGCTGGGGGCGCCTCGGCCCGTGGAGTCCGTTTGGGCAGTGGCAAGGGGAACAATTAAGAACCCAACTTCGAGGATAAGACTTAGGAAGATGGTCTCCGTTTTTATGGAGTCTGGAGGCAGGCGACTCCCTCAGATCCTCCCTGTAGAGCATTATTTGGCTTGGCTCTCGTACCATGTAAAACACAATTACATTTTGCTCCATTTCTCAGATGAGCAAAATCGAGTCCTAGAACATTTAATCTCCAGAACAGTATTGTCTCCCGGTGCACCTGTGGTTTTCCTGTCTACACTGTGTCATTTCATTCTTAGGATAAACCAGGAAGAGGCACTGAAGCTGAGTAGAAGTTGAGTAAATTCGTCTCAGCCTCACAGAAGTGGTAGAGCCAAGATTTAAACCCTTCTTAATCAGGTAAACAACTGAATTTTTGAGTTAATATTTTCTGTCCACACACCTCTGTGTTTAGGTCTTTTCCTGTGGGCACCACTGCACTCTATGATCCTTTGGGTCACAGCATTTACCACAGTGCCCAGCCCCCATTGATTTCTGTTTTCACTAGACTACCAACAGAATGCAGTGGCCACCTCTGACACAGCATATATGATAACAGAATACATATTTAGTGGATGGATAAATAGGGCGATAGCAATGGGTTCTTGGCTTTTTTTTTTTAAGACAGGGTTTCTCTGTGTAATAGCCTTGGCTGTCCAGGACTCACTTTGTCTACCAGGCTGGCCTCGAACTCACAGAGATGCAGCTGCCTCTGCCTCCTGAATGCTGGAATTAAAGACATTGACATATTTTTAAAAGCACAGAAAGAGAATTAACAGGCATTGCCCAATTTCCAGGGAAAAGTATTACTTTGCATCCTAAGGTTTTTCACTGAAAATTGCTGCACAGTTATTCACACTCAAAGACACCCCTCCTCAGAATTTCACAGCCTTTGGGCCATTGTATCCAGTGACTGCAGAAAGAGCCAGGGTGGGCTGCTCCCCCACCTCCAGGGGACTTAAAGTTTACTAGTGATTGCCATCAGAAAATAGCTCTGTAATTAAAATTCTGTGCCTTGAGCTTTTCCATGCTTTAAGAGTTGCTGGCCAACGATTGAATCCCAGGAGTGAGTTAACTAGGGCAAGGGAAATGAACATTTTTTTTTTCCCTTCATGTTGCCTGATTGCTTTCAGGCAAGGGATTTTGCCATTACTGCACTAAAGTCAGATATGAAGCTTAGTCCTAAGGAAATCCAGACCTTACTTCCCTCAAAGGCTGGTTTTAATTTCTCCATTCTCCAGTAAATTGTTAATATTAGTACTGATCTTTGGGAGAAAGTGAACACATGGTTAGAGTGAAGAGAAAAGGCTCTGGGTGGCTCAAGAACTTCTTTGGCAACTGCAGCAGCTAATATTTCAACACTGCACACACCCCCTAACAAGGACACTTCCTCAGCCTTCCCAGGAACCAACCTGTGTCTCGGGTTTTCCTTTTTGACCCCACCCACTCAACCTGCTTTGGAGTTCTGTAAGTGCTGGAGAACCATTGGATAATCAACTATGGAAGAAAAAGCCACTAAGAGAACAGGTAGGTGAACAAAAAGGAAAAGTAGACAGGTGTTTACAGGTCAAAAAAATCCTTGTTTCGGGCTCTTTGGAAGGTTTTTTTTTTTTTTTGCATAGGAGTTTGATTGAGCTATATTAATGGGTATGGGAGAGCTAGGAAATGATGATATGTCTATCTAACCCATCTGTCAGCATTTTAAAATCCAGTTGTACTTTACTTTTTAGGACACTGGCCTACATGTCAATCCTCTCCTATCTTTGAAATTCTGATTTTTGTTCTATTGTATTTAGCTTTAGAAACTGAGTCTCACTATGTTTCCCACGCCAGCCTGAAACTTTCTGTGTAGCCCAGGCTGGCCATGATTGTGTGATCCTCCCAGCCTAGCTTCCAGCTATGTAGTATATTTTTTAATAAATGCACAGTGGAGAGTGTATCTCTGAGCTCTCTTCTAGTGTATAAAGTCAGGTTGATTTGCTATGAAACTTTGACAAGTTCTTTAGTTTCTCTGGGTGTTGATAGGCACCTTAGTAAAATACAAATGAAAGCCTGCAGCCTACTTCCCACAGAGGACTGGCCTGCTGATCAAGAAAGGACAGAAAGCAGAATCCAGAGCTCTTTTGCTTCAGGACTTTCATGTTGTGTCTGAGATTTATGCTCTTGGCTTTTACATGACATGCACAGGTAATACTGCCCACAGCTCTGTACGTGCCCTCCATTCCTGGCTGACTGGTCAATGGAGAGCCACTCATGGGACTAGAATGCAGTGAGCTTTGTGGACCAGACATGAGTCTGAAGATACAAAGGGATTCTAGGCTGCTGTCACAGAAGTCCTGATATTTCCTCATACATGATCGAGCCTGTAAGCATGTGATCAGCCATCTATCAGCTTTGTAGACTATAACAGGTACATTCACAAACCACACATTTCAAAACTTACCAATAAGGAGACCCCACTCATCTGTACTATCTTGAGGCTTTAAATGAGCTTCCTCTCCATACTTTGTTCTTGGAGGTGGAAGCAGGCTCTACGGCTCTCCAAAAGTCGCAGTGCATAGTTTTCTTTCCTAGAGTTAGCCGTGCTTTAGAATTTATGGTTCAGCTTTTAGCTTTGAGTGTGAATCTGATGTTGAATGCATCCTGTATCTATAACCAATACATTAAACTTTCATAATTTTATTCTGTTCCATCCCAAAGTTTTAAAACTTTTTAGATGCCATTCTTTACCTCAGACAAACCAGCTCCCCCATCTATTTCCCTGAAAGCTGTTGTGATTTCTGCTGTGGGAACCTGGGATTTGTTGTTGGTGTGTTCATCCCATCTGCAGCTGAGAGATGTAGATTGTGGACATGGCTACTGAACAAGTGTCCTCCATGCCAGAGCCTGAGATGAACAGTCAGTGGATCACAGGGATCCAGGCCCCATCCTCAAAGAGCACACAGTCTAGTTAGGTAGCAGACCTAGAAACCCTTGTTCACATGGAGGCACCGGGCAGCATGAGAACCAGAGGCAAAGCTTCTCTCAAGGCTACAAGGCTGACTTTCAGAGATGGTAAATGTTAAAACGGGTCTTGATGAGCAAGACGGAGTTCAGTGAGAATAGAAGGCACTCCAGGCTGAGCAAAAGCCTAAAGACAAAAAACATGCTATGCTTGGGGACCCAGTGAATTAGCCAGTGCCATCAAACATGGGAGTCTGCAGGATAGAAGACTGCTGGGTAGCCTGGAACTTGACTTAGAAGAGGCTTGAATGGTAGTCTGGGCCATTTCTGTAAGGCTTGTTTTTTTGTTTGTTTGTTTGTTTTTTTCTGTTTCTGGGCTCAGAATTGGTAACAGTAGTGAAGAGTTTCATAGTACCAGGCAGGTTTAAGTGAAGTTGCCAAACCCATACCCTGACTTTTACCCATTCAGACCTAGCTCAGATTTCTTGCTACTAAAATTTTCTCCCTGATTCTTGGCAGTGTTGCAAGGACAAAATTATAAACATAAAAGACATGTTCATATGATTGGCTTGATTACCTTGGAGAAACCATCCCCTCCTCCGACCCATTTCCCCATGCTAGTGCTGTGAATGTTTGAAAAGAATAAATAAGATAAATGAAATGTTGCTTTGGGGATGTTAGAAAACACACAAAGTCATGGTAAGATCATTAAAACACACTTTCACTAGTTCTGTGACTTGCTAGGATTAATAGACTTATGTCTATTTCTGACACTCTAGAGCTTCTCTGCTTATCTGGAAGACCTAGTCATTTTTTTACTCTAAATTGATACATAAATGTTCATACTTGTGTGTTGCTGTATGATGTTCCAATACATGCATGTAATATGTAGTGATTAATTGGTACATGTGTTACCTCAAATATTTATTATTTCTCCTCTCTACCAGCTTGTGTTGGCATGTATAACTATCTGTTGTCATCCAGAGTTATCTTCATGTGCTCTAGAACATCAGAAGTTATTCGTCCTATTTACCTGAATCCATACCTGTCTGTTGTTCTCTCTTCTTCCTCTCCTTTTCCCCAGTGTATCCACTAGTGTATACTCAATTTCTTACCAACATCTTTTAGATTCAGCAAATAAGTGAAAGAGAACATGTAATATTTGACGTTTTATGCTAGTCTTAGCTAATGGAAACCTAGAAATGAGTTTACCTTTCTAATTAATACTCAGGAACTCTTTTCATTGTAAATGTTAAGCCTGTGTCATAATATCATGATAGAACTTGCAGATCACTTGGAGAAAAAGGAAACTTCACAAAGGAAACAACAGTGTTGAATAATATATATTCAGCACTCCCCAGGTTCCTTCATGTGAATCTATACATTGGATCATCACTAACACTGAGGGAATGGGCGCTACTATCCTTCCCTATATACCAAGTGAAAAAGCAAAGCAAACAGAAAATAACCAAGGCACTGGAAAGTTCAGTCCTCTGCCAGTTTCTCATATCTGGCAATGGGCAGGAGTGAGATTCCACCCAGACAGGGTGGCTCCAGATTCCACTGTTCTTAATTGCTGTGATCCATTGCCTCAGTAGGCTCGTTGAGATAGCTAACTTTGATGTTGAAAGTCTTATATGGTGTATGCACAGCAACTGGAATGAATCTAACCCTTGTATAGACTAAGACTGTGAGAAGATATTTTAGGCAGCTTCTTAAAAGGCAAACTAGAGCTGGGAGCATTTGAGGGCAGGGACTAGAGAGCTCTTTTCCTGAGAGATTGCCCTTGCCTAGTCCAGCTCAGTGGAAGAACGTTGAGCTTCCTAATACCCAATCACTGGAGGTTTGTTGGGGGTGGGAAGGTTACAAAGAATGAAGTAAAAGGGCACTTGGACATCTTCCAGACAAGCTGTGCAGTTGCATGTATTCTACAGATAAACCTCTCAGAATGACCAGGGGAATGGCGAGAAGAATGGGGACAAATGAAGGGAAGACACCTGGATGAGATGGCTCTGGCTTGTGGATTTGTGATATCCAGACAGAGGCCATTGCCTCTTGTTCCGCATGTGCTCCTTAGTGCACTTTGCACTCCCCTAAACCCCTGTCCTAACACCTTGGCATGAAGAGCTTTAGCCGGGGTTTGGATTGTGGTGCCTTTATTGCTGGGTCATCTCATAGCATTGGCAGCCATGTGAGCCATGCTTACTGGTTGGCTCTCTGTCCAACAATGGCTGCACTCGCTCCTATTTCCAAGGTGTCATATTTACTCTGATTTATTTAACCTTGGCTGGGGAGAGTATAAAGATGGTCAGATAGTGCCAGTCTCTTTGTAGTGCCCAAGACAACTCATTTTAAGAGGGAGAGGTCCCGTGGAGAGGCGGGCAGCAGACTCCAGGGAAAGAATTTTGCAGTGGCTTGTTGAATAGCATGAGCAGTGAGGTGGTGAAAGTCTACTTCCAGTTTGGGCCTTTAATTGCTGGCCCAAAACATTACATTTTGAATTAGGGACATTGTATTTGTGTTTTTGTTTGGGTGGCCCTTGTAATTCTGGTGTGAATCTCTTTGTGAGTTGGAGCTTAACATTCTAATTAGGACTGCTTTTTTATTTCAAAACTTCAACCTATCTTCATCACCTTTGCCATGCCACAAAACACAGGATGTAAGTACATGATCTTTGGTCTTTTATTTGCATACTCTACTAGTCCTGTAATCATTGGCGGGAAGTAACTGGCCATACCTGGGCTGTATTGCTGGCTGCCTTCCTCACTGGGCTCCAACTTATCTTCTATGTACATAGCCCGTGGAGTTCAGAGGCCTCTGCTGACTTCTGCCCAGCCTCTGGCTCTCAGCATCCACATCTCCACTTGTACATACAGGAGCAGAAGGAAAAGAGGGAGCTGGAGATAGTTTGGGAGAGACTCAGAAGCCCAGTGCCCCCCCCCCCCCCCCCCCCCCCATCTCAGCCCTCACAACTTGCTGCTGTGGCCACGGCAATAAAAAAAGACAGCTAGGAACATAGGAGGTGAAGTACAATACATTGTGGGCAGTAGTGTCATTAATTGCAACGCCTAAGATGTCTCAAGAGATGGGAGAACTCACCCAAACCAGGTTACAGAAGATCTGGATTCCACACAGCAGCAGTAACAGCCGGCTGCAACGGCGAAGAGGCTGTAAGTGGGGGTTTACATTTGTGGGTGGTGCTGGTAGTGGGTCTAGAAGAACAAGTGGTGCTCCCCATCCACTCCTTACTCTCACATAGACGTTGGAATAGATGAGCAATTGAAGGAAATAGCTAGAGCATAACAAGAGGCTAATATGAGAAAGTGTAAAGAAGTAAGAGGGAAAACAGGTAGAGAAGACAAAGAATGAGGATTAGATAAAGAGAAGCCAAACTACAGTGATCCCTGAGTAGGGCTGTCCCCCTTTAATGGAGAGTTTGTTTGGAATGCTTCTTATCTGGAATGTTGTGAGGGTTCTTAGTATAGTGCTACCTGAGAATATGTTATTTTGGCTTCTTTTATGAAAGATCTGGGAATGGGTCTTGTTTATTTATTTATTACTAATTTATACCAGGGTGAAATACAGTGATGGTTCCTGGCATCACATCTCGGAGGATAGGTGCTGAGTTCACAAGACTACCATGTCACTGGTCAGCATTGTCCTTCCTTCCTCTTTCACGGTCCTTTTTATAAGAAGTCTGTACCTGCCTGGGCTGGGAAAGACCACAACGTGGTCTTGATATTTCTAGGCAGTCTTGCTGTTCTGAGGAGTTTAGGGAAAAGACAGTATCACAAAGCCCAGTCTGCTGGTGTGTTATTCACTTTGAAGTTTGAAGGAGGACCGGGGGCAAAGGGAAAGTAAGCAAAGCTTGTAAATAAACCCTAAAACTGAAGTATACAGCTTCTCATGGGTAAGCAAGGATCATCGTGCAGCAAAGTGTTTCCAGCCCAGCTCGAGAGACCAGAAGGGGGCTAGAGATAAGACATCTGTGGACTGCAGGACGTGGACAGGTCAAGCAGCAGTTGATGCCAGACTCTTAAAATGTCAGGGAAGGGTGGGCCTAAGGCAAATTGGGAGCAATACTTCATCATAGCCTTCCTAGGAAGATGTAGGATGTTATATTAGTGCATAGAATGAAGAATATGTATAGAAGAAGCAGCGTGGAGGACAAAATCCAGTATCTTGTTCTGTGTCTTTCTCTCCATCAGCAATCCTAATTACTCATTGGGAGATGTAGGAGTCTGGATGAGATAGAACCTCATTACACCCTTACCTATCTAGCCACTCTTGATCCTGTTGGGTTTAGCTGACAAGCAGTGAAGCCATTCTGTATACATAGGTCTTCCAGAGCGAAAACCCTTATATTCTTGAGAAATCTGCCTTTCAAGTTGGAGAGACTATAGCATTAATGACCATGAGTCATATAGAAAGTACAGAATAGAGTTGGCCATGACCAATACTTAGGAGGCAGATTCAGGAGGATTTCCTGCAAGTTTGAGAGCTACTCTTAGCTACTTAGTAGATTATCAACCAGCCAAGGCTATATAGCAAGACTCCATCTCAAAAGAAGTACAAGGACAAACCTCCCACAAAACAGAAAAAAATATGTGTTTGTTTTAATTCTGAATCCCACATTCTTTAATTGTATATGAGAGTAATACTTAACAGATATAAGGCTGTGTAGCTTTGAGTCCCACCTCCTGTCTTTGTGAACTTAGACAGGCCTGTTAATCTCTTTTTGCTTCTATTTCTTCATCTGTAAACTGATGTTGCTAACAGTGCTGTTGAAAAGATTGGATGAAGTGGGTAACATGTGTAAAAGAGGGACCAGCACATATTATGCACTCAGTAAACAGAAACATAATTGCCTTCTCTAATTCAGCACCATACCGAGCGTCAAATCCTGAGCCCGACCCAGGGCAGGTGCTCCACAAATGATCACTTGACTACTTTTACTTTTACCATTGCTCAGTGTACACAAGACACTCTTTAGTGATTAACTGAATTTTGTGACCGCAGTGTTTGGCAATGTCTGCCTTTTCTCCCAGGCTGGGGAGGCAGGCTGTTGACTCAAGAAAGGTCCGAGTCACCATTTGCTTATAGAATCCTCTCTGGAAGATAGAATCAATAATTTTATTGTATTAAATATATAACCATGTATAAAGTGTCTAGACAGTTGCATATACTCTTTTCTTATCCAATGTTATATGTTGTAAAAGCTACCCATATTATTGTTCTGTGTATTCATAGCTTGATTATTTTTTCTTGCTGTGTACTATTACATTTTGTGACTCTCTTGTGGTTATATATCTTACTACTGATGAACATCTAGGTGATTTTGACATGTTATCTTTAAACAACAGTGCAGTGGACATGCACTGTTGGAAGAGTAAGTCCTTCCATTTTGCTATTCTTATAGAATATGTTATCTATTCTTGGTCAACTGTTTTTATTCATAAACTTTAGAATCATATTTTCAAGTTATACACACAGAGAGACAATATTTTAAGGATTTGATTGGAATCACACTCAATCAGTACATCGATATGGGGAGAATAACCATCTTGTGATATTCTCCTTGAACATGATATATCTCTTCACAAATTTTGATTTTTCATGTTATTTGGAGTGACATTTTATAATTTATTATACATTTATTTATTGTACAAAGGGTTTGGACATCATTTTAATGAGTTCTTGCTTATTTTAATTGTTACTATAAGTAATACTTTTATAGAAAATTGCATATTATAGAAGTAGAGAGATTCTGTTTTCATGTTGTCGTTTTCTGGTTTTGATGTCAAGGTTATACTAACAATGCAATGAGATGAGAACTATTTTATTTCATTCAGTCTCTGACAGAGTTTGTCCCAGAACTATCTGTTCCTCAAATATTTGGCAGAACTTCCAGATCAAACAGTCTGGTGCTAGTGTGTCTTTTAAACATTGTAACTGTTACAGCTTCTTCCTTTGAATAATTGGCTTCAGAGTTTTTTTTCTCTGTTTTTTGCTTAATTATCTTTATAATATCTATTCATATCTTGCTCTCTTTGAATATTTTTAACTAACTGAGTTAGATGTTCATCTCATTTATTTATTTTCAAGCTTTCTTCCTTTTTGCCCTACAATTGACCTACCAAATGGGGCTTATGTTCTACGTATGCATAAATTCTCCTCCTAGACCATTTGATAAGTAGACACTGGCATAGACTTGCTTAGTCTATCACTTACCCAGTTGCCGTCATTGCCTCGGGCTCTATTCCAGGATTGCTAGGACCCTACTGATTGTCATGTAGCAGCTAAGTGGTTAATGCTTGGGATAGCAGGACACCTCTTGTACGTACCTACGTTATGCCAGCCCTTGAACCACCTTCTGTTTAGATAGGTCAGTGTCATGGCTGTATCCACTAAGATTCCATTCCTTCCAGAAAACAAACTTAGTATGATCCCAAGTCCTTGAAATCTGCTTTATGGAGCATTTGGTGACAGTTCTCTGAGCACTTAAAAAGGATATATATTTTACATTTGTTTTGCGTTTATCTTAATTAAATCGTGCTTGTTAATTTGGGTGAAGTGTTCCAGTATTCTGCTGGAGTTTGGATTGCCCATCATTGTGGAAAATGTGTAAAAGTCTCCTAATAATTTTGCTAGTTTTGCCAGCGTGTTTTAAATGAATTTAGAACTGCTGTGTCTTTGGTACTATCAAATAGTTGGTTGTTGTTGTTGTCATATTGCACTACCATCCCATTTTCCTTTTATATTAATATATCTACACTCAGTTTACTAAGTTTAATCTTTGCCCGGTATATTTTCCTTTTAAAATTTAAAAATTTGTTTTATTTTGTTTTGCTTGAGACAGAGTCTATTATGTAGCTTTGGCTGTCCTGGAACTTGCTATGTAGACAAGGTTAGTCTCGAACTCACAAAAATCTATCTGCTTCTCCCTCCCAAGTGCTAGGAGTAAAGGTGTGCACCATCACACACAGCAAAATTTGTTTCTGATAGAGAAACAATTCTTATAGCATAAGATTCACCATCTTGAAGTATACAAGAAAATGGTTTTGAATATATTCATGTAACTGTACAACCATCATCACTAACTCCACTAATACATATTTAAAATATGTATTTAAAAATTGGAGGGACCTCGGAGGATTGGAGGGTGAATATGATAACAATACATTGTATGCATGTATGAAATTCTCAAAGAATAAAAATATTTTAAGATTTAATTGGCTCATAACTGTACGTATGTATGGGAGACACCATGATATTTCAGTACATGTATACAGTGTGAATAATGAGATTAAGGTAACTAGTCTATTCGTCAACTCAGAAATGTATGATTTATTTGTGTTGGGAACATTTAAAATCCTCTCTACTAGTTATTTTGAAATTCATTATAAGAAAAAGAAACTTTATGCCCGTTAAAGTACTTTCCCATTCCATCTTTCCCTATCTCCCATTTCAGTGGATTAGTCTGAGATATTCCATAGAAATGGAAACATCTACTATGTAGCCTTTAGTGTTTGATCTGATTTGTTTTGCATAATAATGTTTTCAAAGTTAATGTATGCTGTATAATGTTTCTAGCTTTTTATAGCCAAGTATTTTCTTGTTGTATGAACATAACACTTTGTATGCATATATTCATAAAGTGACCAGCATTTTAATTATTTCCACTTTCACTACTATGAAATGCTGTCCTGAACACTCATGTACACATTTTTATATGGACATAAGTTTTCAATTCACTTACGAATAGAATTCCTGAATCATATAGGAACTCTGTCCATAACACTCTGAGTAAACAGTCTGCTAAACTGTATTTAAAAGTGAGTTTGGGGCTGGAGAGATGGCTCAGAGTTTAAGAGTACTGGCTGTTCTTCCAAAGGTCCTGAGTTCAATTCCCAGCAACCATATGGTGGCTCAGAACCATCTATAATGAGATGTGGTGCCCTCTTCTGGTGTGTAGACATACATGCAGACAAAACACTGTATAATAAATAAATAAATAAATAAATCTTTTTTTTTTTTTTTTAAGTGAGTTTGACAGAGGCAGGTGGATCTCAGTGAGTTCGAGGCCAGCCTGGTCTACAAAGTGAGTCCAGGACAGCCAGGGCTGTTACACAGAGAAACCCTGTCTCAAAAAACCACAAAATTTTTTTTTAAAAAAGCAACACAAAACATGAATTCAACATATTTTATTTCCCAAAGTAACATAGAAGGGTTTCAATTTTTCCATATCCTCATGAACATTTGTATTATTATTTTAAATTACTATATACTTTCTGGAAAATATGATGTGGTGTCTCTTCGTGATTTGCATTTGTATAATGACTAGTGACTTTTTTTATCTTTGCATGTGCTTATTGGCCATTTGTGTATCTTCCTTGGAGAAAAGTCTATGTAGATTGTTTGCCCATTTTAATTTAATTAGATTATTTGTCCCTGAATTATTTGTAAGAGTTCCTTTTTTTTAGAATTAAAAAAGTATATGCTTCCATGTATACATATATGTGCATAGAAGTAAGAGACACCTTGTGGGAGTTAGTTCTTTCCTTCCACCTTGTGAGCCCTAGGGATAAGAAGTCAGGTCTTGAAGCTTAGTGTCAGCCATCCCTACTGGCTGAGTCCTCTTAGCATCCCCAGGAGTTTGTTAGTTTATCTTTGAGACAGGATCTTACACTGTATGCCAAACTGGGCTGAAACTTGGAGAAATCCCCCTGTCTCAGCTTTCCAGGCATTGAGATTTACGGGACTGCTTTAACTAGTAAGTACTGGTGTCCTATCAAAAATATGATTTATACAATTTACTTTCATTCTGTGGATTTCTTCTTTTTTATTTTCTTCCTCCCTTCTCCCCTCCCTCCCTTCCTTCCCGCTTTCCTCTCTTCCTTTCTCTTTCTTTTTTTGTTTTTGAAACAAGGTGTTAGGGGATCCTAGCTTTGAACTAGCCAAAGTTGACCCTGAACTTCTTATCTTCCTGCCTCTAGCTCCTAATTTATACTGAGATGATGAATACAGGCCACCATACCCAATCTATGTGGATCTAGGGATGCAATATTAGAGTTTCTTCCTGTTAGGCAAAAACTTAACCAAACTTAACCAAATAAGTTACATCTCTACCTGTGAGGGTTTTTTTTTTTTTGACTTTTTTTTTGAGATAGGATCTTGATAAGTAGTTTAGTCTGTCCTTGAACTCAGGATCCTTCTGCCTCAACCTCTGTAATACTAGTACAAAAGATGTGAATCATCATGCCTGGCTTCACTTCTTTTATAGTTTCTTGTCTTTTTTCCTTTACTTTTTTTTTAATGAGATAAGGGCTCATGCAGTTCATTTTAGCCTTCAATTCCTCATCCTTTTGTCTCTACCGTCCTAGTGCTAAGTTGACAGGTGTGTTCCACCATACCTGGCTTTTACAATGTCTTGAAGTACATACATTTGTAATTTTGAACAATATAGAAGCAGAAGAATCACAAGTTTGGGGGGAATTCTTGGCAACATAACATATTTCAGGGCAGTCTTGGTTGCACTACCTTATCTCAACAGTACAATTGTTTTACTTTGGTAAGTCTAACATACCTCTTTTTCTTTTCTTGCTAGTGGTTTAAGTATCACTTTTACAAAACTGTTGTCAAATTCAGTGCTGCAAAGATTTATGTCTAGGTTTTCTTTTAGGAGTTTTGTAGTTTTGATTCCTATATTTAGGAATATTTAGGTCTTTGTTCCATTTAGAAATAATTTTGTCATATGGCATAAAGCATTATCATAACTACATATTGTCTTTACACATTACTATCAGGTCATCCCAACTGCATTTATTGAAAAGACTTCTTTCTGCACTGAATTATTTTGACACTATTAATAAAGTTCAATTGACCATAAATTAAAGGATTTATTTCTGAGCTTTTAATTATACTGAGCCCCCATTAGTTACAGTTTTCATTATTATACTTTTAACAAAGTAAAATTTGCATATAGTAAATTTTGAAACTTTAAAACATGAGTCTTTTAATTTTGTTCTTCAAAATTATTTTGGCTGCTTTGCATCTTTTGCATTTTCTTATGTATTGTTGAGATGCATTGCTCTATTTCTGTAAAGAGGCTGCATTCAATCTGCAGATTAGCCTGGGAATGTTGCCATCTTAAGAATATTAAGTCTTGGCTTTGTAAGCTGTTTCATTTACTTGGGTTGTTTTTAACTTTTGTAATTTTCAAAGTACACTTTTACATTTATATATTTAATTTTTATGGCGGTATAAATGGAATTGGTTTTCTCAATTTCAGTTTATTTTCTCATTGCTACATTTTAAAAAGTATTTTCTATTTTTTTGAGATTATAATTACATCATTTCCTTCTTCCCTTTCCTCCCTTAAAATCTTCCCATATACCCCTACTTTCTCTCTTTCATATTCATGGCCCCTTTTCACATTAGTTATTGTTACATGCATATGTGTGTATGTATATACACATACATACATACATCAATACAACCTGCTTAGTCTGTATACTGTTACTTCTGTATATACTGTCAGGGCTAACCTTTTGCTATTTGACAACCATTTTCTGTAATCTTCTGGAGAAGACTGTTTTTACTGTGCTTATGATTTCTTGGTTGCCTGTAATCCTTTGTATTGGGTTGAGGCCTTGTGGGCTTACCCTTATTCACGTTAGCATATATACTGTTGTCCTTGTTCAGCTCATGTTTAGGCTGTTGTGTTGGTAAGACTTTTTAAGGTATACCTTCTGTCTTTCTTAACAGACACAAACCCAAAGAAAACTAACTATTCCTCTGAGAGTAACAATCTTACTCCCACCTCTCTTCCTCAGTGATCACTGAGCCTTAGGTGTGGGATTTGTATTGTTGTATCTGTTGAGACTCGGCTCTACAGCTCTGTATTTTGATTGCTTGTGGTTTTGTGTAATGGTCTCTGTATATTGCAAAGAGAAGTTTCCTTGATGAAGGGTGTGGGCTACATTTACTTGTGGGCATAAGGACAAATATTTAGAATGTACTTAGGAATTATGCTAGTTTAGTAAAATGACAGTTTTTTTTAAACATATATTTATTTATTATGTATACAGTATTTGCTCTACATATATGCCCGGGCACCAGATCTCAATGTAGATGGTTGTGAGCCACCATGTGGTTGCTGGGAATTGAACTCAGGACCTTTGGAAGAACAGCCAGTGCTCTTAACCTCTGAGCCATCTCTCCAGCCCTAAAATGACAGTTTTACGTTCTCTCTCCTCCAAGATTTGTGACTTCACTAACTCTGAATAGTTGGCTAGGTTTGTAGAAACAGACATGATTCCCCTCTTGTGTGGGTCTTAGGTCCAGATAAAGATCTGCTGGTTACTGCCAAGGTATGAGTGCCACTACTGCACCCTTAGGGTTATTGTGCCATGTTGATTATTGTTGTGGTTCATAGGCATCATAGCTGCTTAGGATTGTTGGTTTCTACCCTCTTTCTGATACCATAAAATCTAGTCCTCGGGGAAGAGGCATTCAGATTAGTTCCAGCTCAGGTGCCTCTGGGTACTTTGTCTGAAGTGCATGGCATCTGTCCACCTCTGGGGGCAACCAAGGAAAATAGCCATAGCCTATAATGGTTTGGGAGCCTCTTGGAGAATCCTGATTATAACTTAAAAGAGGGCTTCTGATTGTGGCCTATTTATTTCTGTTGTTTTGTATTGTATTTATTGTTATAAGAGAAAGAACCATTTGTTGGACTGAAAGGGGGAGCTGTTGAGGGGAAAAAGATATACTTTAAACTTAAAAAAAGGGAAGAGGATGGGGGGTTGAGGGGGAAGAGGGTGGAACTGGAGGGGGGAGTAGGGAGGGGATTGTGATTGAGATGTAACTTGAAGGAATAAAAAATAAATTATTAAAAAAAAGAGGGCTTCTGATGCCTGATGTTGGGGGTTTTGTTAGATGGTCTTTTGGTCTTGGAGGGAGCATCGTCAGTGAGGATGAGAAAACTTTACTTAAACTATATATGCATGTTTATAATATATGCAACTTATGTTTATTATAGGTATTTTAGGTAGTTTATAGTATGTTTCCCCTTTATCCTTTGTATAACACTATAATTCTCCCTTTTTGGGAGATGACCTCTTCCCTCCTGTTTCCTTACCAAGTGCCTAACATCTGTGGTTTTCCTTTAAAAAGCACACACACACACAACTAAAGCTTACAAGCTAACATCCATTTATAAAAGAAAACATGCAATGTTTGTCTTTTTCAGTCTGGGTTACCTCATTCAAGATGATTTCTCTAGCTCCACCCATTTACCTCCAAATTTCATGATTTCATTTAACAGGAATGCTGATGATATTCCATTGTATAATTGCACCAATATACATTATCCATTCATCAGATGATGGATATCTAGGCCATTTACAATTTATGACTGTTATGAATGAGCCATAATAGACATGGATTAGTAAAAGACTCTGTAGTAGGATGAAGTGTCCTTTCGGTATATGCCCAAATATACTGGATATAACCGGATCTTGAGGTAGATCTGCTCCCAGTTTCCTGAAGAATCACTATAGTGATTTCCATAGTGGCTGTACAAGTTTGCGCTTATATGTATTTCCCTTTTCCAATATCCACACTAAACATGTGTTGTCATTTTAAATTTTTTTATTAATTTGGAATTTGGATCTTCTCTCTTTGTGTCTTTTGGTTAATTTGATGAAAGGTTTGTCAGTTTGGTGATTTTTCTCAAAAAACCAACTCTTCATTTGATAAGTCTGTGTCTTTTTATTGGTGAATTAAGACCATTGAGGCTGAGAAATCAATCACCATTGAGTTTTGACTTCTGTTATTTTACTGGTGGTGATAGTTGTGATGGTGTGTGTGTGTGTTTCTCTTTTGATTTGCTGGTGTGGGATTTTTATTCTCTGGTTTTCTTTTTTTTTGGATGTATTTACATTCTTTAGGTTGTAGTTTACCTTTTAACAGCTTCTGTAGGACTGGATTTGTAGATAGATATTGCTTAAATTTTTTGCATGAAACGTCTTATTTTCTTCTTCTATGGTAATTGAAGATTTTTCTTGGTATAGTTGTCTGGGCTCGCATCTGTGGTCTCTTAGAGTCTGCAGCACATCTGTCCAGTCCCTTCTGGCTTTTAACATCTCCATTGGGAAGTCAGGTGTAATTCTGATAAATCTGCCTTTATATGTTACTTGATCTTTTTCCCTTGAAGCTCTTAATATTCTTTCTTTTGCTCTGTATGTTTAGTGTTTTGATTATTATGTGTTGAGGGGACATTCTTTTCTGGTTTGTTCCTTTCATACTGTCCAAACTTCCTGGACATTTTGTTCCTGGAGCTTTTTAGACTTAACATTTTTTAACTGATCTATCCAGTTCTTCTACCTTGTTTTTAAGACCTGAAATTCTCTCTTCCATGTCTTTTAATCTGTCGATGAGGTTTACCTATGAGTTTTTTGTTTGACATCCAGAATATTTCATTTTCAGTTTTATTTCAGTTTGAGTCTTTTTTAGTGATCCTATTTCTTTGTTAAATTCTGCTTTCATATCTTGAAGTGTTTATATTTTTATCATTCAACTATTTGTATTCTCATGATCTTTGTTAAAGCATTCATTTATACCCTCTTTAAGGTCCTTGAATATATTCATAATTCTTATTTTGAAATCTTTGTCTTGTGCTTCAGCTAAATTTCTTTTCTCAGGACCTATTGCAATAGAGTTTCTCATTTCTGGAGAAGGCATATTATCTTGGCTGTTCATGTTTGTGTTTTGTGTTGGGTTTTGAGCAGCTAGAGTCATGGTGTTTGAAGTATTTCTTAGCTTAGATATATAAGTCTTGTCAGTGTTGGGTGAGTGGTCTGTTCATTGGTTGCTGTTGCCCACATTGAGTCCTAGCCAAGTACTGTGACTGTGGGGTCCCTGGTACAGAGTATTTATATGGGTCAGTAGATATCACAAAAGTATATATATATATATATACTCAGGGTGACAAATGTGATCTGTGAAGAGCAGCTCCTGTGGGCAGGCTGCAGGAGGACTAAAGGTACATCTGGAGAGATCACAGTGCAGTAGAGGACAGAGGGATAATAAAAGGTCATTACCTAACTGCAGCCTAGTGTAGCCACTGAAGACCCCTGGTAGAGAGTAGTTCTGCAGGTCAGCAGGTGACAAAGGAGTGGAGATGGCCTGTAAGGAAACGCTGAAAAGGGAAGTAGGCAAAAAGCAGCATAACTTTTGTTTCTCAGTAGGAAAAGTGTTCCTCACTTACACTCTTTCCAGACTACTGTCAAGATTTTATTTTTGTACTGGTTGTAATTTTAATTTTATGTTTCCATGTGGTTCTTTACCACTCCATCATGTTCTCCAAGTATTTCTTCTGCCTCTTCTTTTGCCCTATGTATAGTCTAAGTACATTATTGTATTCCTTATTATGGTCTGATAGTTTTGTATTTTTCTTTTCTTTTTAAAATTGTAATTACATAATTTCTTCCTTCCCTGTCTTCTCTCTGAATCCTCCTATATACCCCTCACAGTCTCCTTCAAATTCATGGTCTCTTTTTTTCATTGATTGCTGTAATATGTACATATGTATATACATACACATATGTTCCTCCATACACCCTTCTCAGTTTGTATGATTTTACACATATGTATGTTTTCAGGACTGACCGTTTGGTATTGGATTACCAATTGATGTGCTCTTCCTTTGGGAAGAGTATATTGCTCTTGCTCTCAGCGTCCCTTAGTTGCTTGTGTAAAGTTCTTTGTGTAGGGGTGAGGCTTCCGTAGTCTTTCCCCATTGTACTTTGACGTGTTTATTGTTGTCATCATTGTTCCACTCATGTTTAGACAGTCGTGTTGGTGAGATTTCATGGGTGTAGCTCCTGACATTACTAGGATTCATAATCTCACAACAAACTCCCTGATCCTCTGGCTCTTACAGTCATTCTGCCCATTTTTCCCACAATGTTTCCTGAGCCTTAGGTAAAAGAGTTATTTTGTAGATGTATTCATTTTGGACTGGACTCCACAACTGTGCATTTTCACTGTTTGTGGTTTTCTGTAATGGTCTCAAAAAGTTTTCCTTTTGAAGGGAGAGGACTGTACTCAATTGTGGGTTTAAGGACGGATATCAAGTTGTTGTTAGAGACTATGCTGTTTTAGTGAAGTAGTAGTAGTAGATAGCTGTCTGACCTGTGTTATTACCTTTTCAAATAAAGCATGTAACACAGTAGTCACAGATATAGATAGTTTAACTCTTTAGCCTGATGATCCCAGCAGCAGTGTCATAACTAAATCTGTTTCTCTCTGTCTCTTCCGCCTTTTTGTTTGGTCTTAATTCTTCCCCTTTGCAATGCTCCCTGGAGACAGTCCATCCCTCCCCTAGCCCAGGTTTTCAAGACAGGGTTTCTCTGTGTAGCCCTGAGTGTCCTGGAATGTACTCTGTAGACTAGGCTGCCCTCAAATCCAGAGATCCAACTGCCTCTATCTCTCATGTGCTGGAAGAAAAGGTGTGCACCAACACACCCACCTTTCTTATAGCTCTTAAAGATACATTTCATTACTATTTTATCTTCTTTTTCTTTTTTAGGTTTCTTTAAAATGTTTATGTGTATGAGTACTTTGCTGCATGTGTGTGTCCTTGTGGAGGTCAACAGAGGGCATCAGATTCAGTGGAACTGGAATTACAGGTGGTTGTTGGCTGACACACAACTGAACCTGGGTCTTTTGCAACAGCAGCAAGCACCCTTAACTGCTAAAGCATCTCTCCAGTCCCCTCCCCTACTATTTTCAATGAAGCCCTTTACCTTTGAGTGGGGAACTGAGATGTTCTATGTTAGCCAGTTTCAGTCTTGGGCAGACTTACCCTCGAGTATTGGAGCTGTGACCATCACAAGTATTCTTGCCCTCCAGCTGTAGTGAGTAGGCCTAGCACATTTCCATGACCCTGCTGAGTAGGTCCATTTTGTGTATTTCTTCCACTTCAGAGAATTTTCAACAGTGCCCTGAACTTATATTTCCCTTCCATCTGCAGATTGAAATGTTTTTCCCTCCCAGGTGAGAGAAGGTAAATTGGTCTGGCCTGAGTTCCAGGAGAGATGGGGTGGAATGATTGGGCTTGGCTTCCAGGTGCAGTAAGTTACCAGCAGCCCTTTGAAGCTAAAATTTATTGCCTTTCCCTTGGAATAGTAAGGCTTTCCCCACAGAACATGGAGAACGTGTTGTGGGCAGAATTGGAGCAATGCTTATTGTTCTGTTCTCCTCCGGAAGCCAGAATATGCAATACTCTTCTCAGGACTTTTCTCACTCTTCTATGCCAGCACCTGGAGGAAAATTGAAAAATATGTAAAGCTATCTGTCTTCAGTCCTTATAAGCTTCACACTGACCCACAACCAGCCTAAGCAACTCAGCCATTTTTATCTGGACTTTCTTATGAGTTGGTATGTCATTCAGCAGTGTCTATATCAACTAAGAAATGCCTGGGTCCTACTGCCCTCTGTAGATGCCTGTTTTTATTAAGTTAGCTATCTGCTCTGCAACCTTAGTTTTCTAATGAGTCTAAGGAAAGTTGTGATGCCCATTTTAAAGCTCCACACCCTCCCCAGTGATGAAAGCAGTGTGGTTTCAGACTCTACATCTCTAAGCTAATGGGAGAAAAGCCTCCAAGTGTGGAAATAAGCTTTTGAGGATCTATTTGTCTTCCAGCATCCATACCACAGTTCACCAATTCCCCCACAATGGTGATCATGGTGGGTTTGCCAGCTCGAGGCAAGACCTACATCTCCATGAAGCTCACACGATATCTGAACTGGATAGGAACACCAACTAAAGGTATGCCTCAGAAATCATCTGCTGTATACCCCCTCACAAGCCACTAACTGAAAACCAAGGAATGTAGAAGACCAAACCTTTCAGTACTGAAAATGCTGCACACCCTTGTTTCCAGGATTAGAACCACTTCCACCACTACTACTGATGTCAGTGATGGTCTTATATAAATGGTATCATTTCATGAAATATATTCTGTGCCTAATACCATGCTGGATGGATTTTAGGCATAGAAAAACTAGTAGTAAGATTAAACCTGCTCATTAAGAAGGCTCACAAACACAAGGCAACCTTCAAATATTTTTTATCATAGCTACTTTGTCTAAACAATAGCACTATTTTTATCATAATTTTCACCATTTCATAGAAAAAAAAGACCAAAACGGTGAAATACCTTTCCTAAAGGTACACAGTTGTGAGTGACAGGACCAGGATATGATTGATTTCGAAACTGACATTCTCAGTTAGATTTAATTCGTAGCTTCATTGAAGGGAAGAGAAAGGGATATCTTTCTCTCTCTCTCTCTCTCTCTCTCTCTCTCTCTCTCTCTCTCTCTCAAACCAAATATAGTTTCTTTGGCTGATTATCTTCTTTCTCTATTTTTTCTCCATTACAAATGGGAAAGTGGTATTTAGAGATTTACATTTAGATTTTCCCTCATGGTATAAAATGGTAAAATAACTTTGGTAACTAGGAGTCAGGAGACCCAGTCCATATATATTATTAATTCACTGCTGGTTTGATTTTGGGCAACTCTCTATATTTCATTTTTTATCTTCCCTATTGAATAAGGCATTTAGATTGTTGGAATTTATGAATTTATGATAAAGTAAAATGACTTGGAATCAAACAGACCTTAGTTTGAATTCCAGACTGCCAGTTATTAACTGTGAAAGCTACTGTACACCTCTGAGCTTTCCTCATTTATAAAGGTGAAATAGTTGACCCTACTTTGCAGGAAGGAAATGAGTTAGTACTCATAATTTGAAGTCTTATATATACATTTTCCAGCTATAAATTATGCCTTCTACCTCTGAGATTCCTTCCAGCAAGAATATACTTTTGGCTACCACAATCTTCCCAACCTCTTCACTAGGGTTTCCTCTTTTCAGTGTTTAATTTAGGCCAGTATCGACGAGAGGCAGTGAACTACAAGAACTATGAATTCTTTCTCCCAGACAACATGGAGGCCCAACTTATCAGGAAGTAAGTACCCAAATTTAAGAACATGTGTTTCCCTTTGGCTCAGGGGGGCCTTTCTTTACATCCTAGGGAAGTAGTATAGGGTAACCTGTTCTTCCAGTGTGTCCAAACTTTTGACATTACCTCATAGTATGGCCATCTACAATGTTCATGCTTGAGAACTCCTCAGTCAAGTTATGAATAGAAAAAACTACAAAACTTCTCATAGTGTTTTAAGTAAGTTTATGGTTTATGTTGAACCACATTTCATAGTTATGCTAGGCCATGAATTCAACATCCATGTCTAGCCTTTCTGTCAGCCTGCTTGAAGTTGGCTCTAGTCAGAGCCATTCCCTATCAAGAAAATTTTACAGTCTTCTATTTCTGGTAAGTGAGCATAGAAATTTCTTACCCTAGCATTTGAAATGGCTATTTCAGTAGCTCAGCCCTCTTCAGTGTCTGCAGTCTCATCACTTCAACTTTAAAGTCTCTTTTCCCTCTGTTGCTGTAGGTACTTCTAGATGTGACCTGGCTCTCCATCAACCAGTAAAGAATTTTTTGTTGAAAACCCAAGTACATTATCATACCTATACGTTGCCTATGCCAAGAATTCATTTTGACTCAAAGAGTGCATTCCTATGCTTTACCTGTGTTCTTTAACCAATTCTGCTTGAGCTCCAGTAGCACACAATTGGAGCCCTAAAGCTAGGATGATTTCATTGCTCAGCTTGGCTTGGGCATGTCATCTTATACATGCCCCTAAATTGTATACACAGAACCAGTTTCAACTGTGGCCCCTTTGCCAGAACAAAGGGCACTGTGTAGATAGATGTTCAACAAATGATAGTTACTGTAAGACATGGGAGAGATGGTCCATAAGAGAACAGCACTGAGGGGAACTGATACTGGGAATAGGGATTCTCTGCTTCTTTCTCTGTTTTTCAGGCAATGTGCTCTAGCAGCCCTAAAGGATGTCCATAAATATCTCAGCTGTGAAGAAGGTCACGTTGCGGTAAATAATCTTCCATTTTCCCCCTCAGGCTATCAGTATGGAAAATAGATAATATGTACTAAGCATTTATTTATGCCATATGTTATTCTAAGCACTTTGTTTATATTAATAATTTAATTCATACTGCCCCATGAGATGTGTCATTATTATACTCTATTTTATATTCCAAATGAATTACCACAGAAATATTATTTCCCAGGGTGATGCAATATATATGTGGCGGGGCAGAACTGGAATCCAGATTGTATAGTTGCAGAATCTATACTCTTAAGTCCTGTGCTTTATTGATTTGCCCTCGAGGGTCAGTGGCACAAAAATTTAAGACAGCAGTATAAACATTGCTTTCTTTCCTGTTTTTCAAAATGTTATAAATGTTTTTATTAGAAATCCTTACAAACAAATACAAACATACCATGCCAAAATAACAAGACCAAAAAGTCTATATAGCTCCATGAACTTTTTAAAAAACTTTTTTTGAGACAGGGTTTCTCTGTGTATCCTGGACTGTCCTGGACTCACTTTGTAGACCAGGCTGGCCTTGAGCTCACAGAGATCCACCTACTTCTGCCTCCCTAGTGCTGGGATTAAAAGTTTTGTGCCACGACTCCTGGCTTAACTCCATGAACTTCAATACAGTGCAGAACAGAAGCTGTGAAGCACATTTTTTTTCTAAATAGATATTTGCCCAAATATCTCAGCAATTTACTATCTTCAATCCTTGGGTTAGAGATCCTCAAATATGTGAGTGGACCCTTCCCAAGTTCTAAGGATAGGGAATTTTTCCCATTCCAGGGAGTTTCTAATGGTTTAGGAAGGAAAGGCCTCATCTGGAGAACAAGCTCTACCATTGGTCTATCAGCAAATTTTCCAAGGCAGTTGTCAGAGAAAGTCCTCCTCCTGGGCCTGTTCCTTGGCCTATATAAAGTTACTTAATAATAAAACCTCACATTCATAAGCAGTTGGACATTTCTGAGCAGATAGTAAGGGCAGAATGTGTGCTTTTGAAAAAGACCCAAGCAAATTCCAAAGCCGCCTTTTTTCTTTTTTAAGATTCTCTTAAGTTTTACTCCTTCTGGAAGCCTTCTACTTAGAAAAAAGAGTGAACAAAGAATGCTATTGTATCAAGGCTAGATTGAAAGTAAGCCTATCTTATACGTCTCTAGGTTTTTGATGCCACCAACACTACCAGAGAACGACGATCGCTGATTCTGCAGTTTGCTAAAGAACATGGCTACAAGGTAGAGTGACCCGGCCATGCTTATCTAGAGCAAATGCAAAGAAGCAAATTGCAGGGCACTTAGTGTAGACAATTCAGACAGCATAGGTTCAACATGTAGCTTTCATGGCAGATTCAGAAACAGCGGAACAGAACAGGGAATGTGACAGGTTAGGCACTGGAAGATGGTTACTGACAGACTGAACCTGAGGATACTAAGGTGGCAATGATGGAGTCACAAGAAATGTATGTAAGAAGCAAAAGCCACCAGAAATCTGGGGCAGTCCAATTGGAGCCTGTCTCATAGGAGTCAAAATCCTGAAAAAAGCACCATTGTGTGAAAGCATTGTTTTTAGAAATGTAATACCCCTAGGGATGACTCAGGCTATCAAGAGTGGGTCAGCCTCTTTGGATTCCAGAAAACATAATTCCCTGCTGGAAAGCTCTTTTTTCTCTTATAGGTCTTTTTTATTGAGTCTGTTTGTAATGACCCTGACATCATTGCAGAAAACATCAAGGTAAGGAACACCAATTACCTTTCTTCCTTATTCTTTTAAAAATAAGTTTTAATTTAATTTACATTTTAAATCTGCATGTCTGTATGTGTATATATATGCACACATACATTATGCATGTGTGTATGAATGTGTGAATGTGGGATGCACATGTCATTGTGTATATGTGGAGGTCATAAGATAGTTTTAAGTGTCAGTCCTCACCTTCCACCTTGTCCTCTGTTGCATATTCCAAGCTGACTGACCCTTGAGCTTCTAGGGCATTCTCTAGCCTCCACCTCTCATTTCCTAGTAGGAGCACTGGGATTCTAGATGCACAGTTCTATGGCAACCTTTAATCCTCTGTGTTTTGTCTCTGGCCTGAGTCATACCTAAAAGACTACTATAAACTTAAAGAAAGTGTCCTCCCTGAGATCTGCCTCCAACGTTGTATAAGAAGCGCCCCCTGAGCACACTTGCCCACAATGTTCCTATAAAGGTAGATAGTGCCAGCATATATAGAGAGAATCCTTAGAATGCATCAAGCACTAAACTTGACTCTCACTAATTTTTTCACAACAAACCTGCAGGGTGGGGATTCTTTCCATGTTCTAGAGGGGAAACTGAGGCCCAAAGAGTTGAGTTGGCAAAGATTGGTACAGCTTCAAAAACATGGAAGTAGCAATGCCCCGCAGGCTTGGCTTTCTTTCTCGAAAGCCCATGTTCTGTATTGTACCCAACATTCTGTATCAGAGTCATTACTGCTTTTAAATTCTTAACTGTCTGGTCTAGAATTAGATCACTCACAATCTTGTGTTGTTCCCTGCCCCTTCAAATTACTGGAGCTCAGGAGCATATGAGACCTTAAAGGCCATCTCTTTCAACCTTTCATCAAACACTTAAAATTTCACCTAAATACTTATCTATATTTGTGTTCACACCTATAATAACAGCTCATCATTAAAAAAAAATGTAGCCCAATCAAAGTGAAATTTGTCTGCCTGTAACTTCTACCCATTGCTCCTATTTCTGTCTCTTGGGATATATAGCATGTTCAAATCTGTTCCCTCTTCACCCACCAAATTTTCCATCCATTTATTGATTCTGTATTCATGGATAGCCATTTTAGGCATTAAAGAGAGAACGAGTTATTAAAAGCCTTTCTATTGAACTCATGGTCTAGTTAAGGACACTGACAAATATATAAACAGAGCTCTTAAGATTAGAGTTGCAAGGGGGAAAAGAAGGTTGTAGGAACATAGTGGTAAGGGCCAGTCTTGCATGTGGTTGTATGCCATGGAAGGTCCCCTAGTAAAGGTGACAGCAATATCCTGATGGATGCATAGGAGTTTTTACAGGCAAAGAATTGAAATGGGGAATAACATTCACTAAATACAGTATCTCCAGGGAGCTATAAGTAGTTTAGATCTGATAAGGTAAAATATGTGTCCAACTAGGAGACCAGTAAGAGATGCTAGTGAAAGGAAATTTGAGTTGTCACATCCATTTTCTAAAACACTTTATACTTTGTCCTAAAAGACACATGGAAATGGTGAAGGAGTTTAAATGGGAGACTCCCATTATCAAATGTGCATGTTATAAATATCCCTCTGGGGCCAGTGAGATGGCTTAGTGGGTAAAAATGCTCAGCACAAAAGCTTGATGACCTGAGTTCTTTTCCAAGAAGGTAGAAGGAGAGAACTGACTCCACGACGTTGTCCTGTCTTTCATACATGCACCATGGCATGTATATGTCCCCCAACACTGTATCATACACATATACATGCAAATAATAATAATAGCGAATTAAAATTTTTATTTTTTTGGTTTTTCGAGACAGGGTTTCTCTGTGTAGCCCTGGCTATGCTGGACTCACTTTGTAGACCAGGCTGGCCTCGAACTCGCAAGGATCCACCTGCCTCTGCCTCCCAAGTGCTGGGATTAAAGGCGTGTGCCACCACCGCCCGGCTGCGAATTAAAATTTTTAAAGGGATATCTTTCTGGCTACCAGCAAACAGTCACAAAGTTCCAGTGAGCATAGGCAAAAGAGAAAAGCTATTTAGAAGAGAGATTAGAGAGTTCCTGCTAGCAAGTGAGATTTCATATAGGCTCAAATGATTGAGTGAAGGAGTAAGGATAAGGCCCACACTGGGGGATTAGGTGATACCAGCCTTTGAGAAATCCAATGAGAGTATGCTTGTTTTTCTCAACAATGACTAAATACATGAAAGCCTTTATGATACCAGGTCAAGATATCTGATTCTTCTGCATCCCAGTTTTCTGCCCTCTTATGGTTTCCTATCCTCTCACAAATGTTATGAAGCAGTGTGTGGTCTGGGTGTAAATACATTTTAATACATACAGCCCAACTTCTCTTCACTTGCCTAATTTTCAACTTAAGCAAAACCCTTTGTCACAGTCTGTTTCCTTGCCTTTGTAATGGAGTGGATGATAGTTGTCTATACAGGCCCTTTCCAATACAATATCAGAGTCTCTGTCTCCTCACATTTATTGGTCTTCCCACCTTCTCACAGCAAGTGAAACTCGGCAGTCCTGATTACATAGATTGTGACCAAGAAAAGGTTTTGGAGGACTTTCTCAAGAGAATCGAGTGCTATAAGATCAACTACCAACCTTTGGATGAGGTATTGGACAGGTAAGAGCCCAACACCTTAAAATCAGGGTCTGGAGCCTTAGTCCAGTTTTGATGACTTATGGGACCAAAGGAAATGTCGTTCCTCTTAGAGGCCTTAACTTTTCTATCTATGCTATCAGAAGTGGGACTTGATATGTCTTTATGACTCCCTCCAGTCCAATTTTCCATGAGGCAATGAGGATCCCTTGATATGGGAAGTACTCATGAGGTGATTAAAGTGCCTTCCTGTGCAGTAGGTACAGATCAGGACTTACCTCTCTGACAACAAATGTCTCCATCCCTTGGAGATTGCTGTTGTTATTGCAAAAATACTCTTTTCACATGGATGGTACCTGAGTACCCGAACAGGCTCACCTTCCTTCTTTCATAACATTTCCACAGAACCTCCATACAGGAGGCTGCAGTAAATCTGATGACCATGAACTTCCAAAAAGAGGAAACTGAGTCTTAGGGAGCTAAAGCTACTCCAGAGCTTCCACCATAAGGCAGAGGTGGGGCTAGAAGTCTAACCATATATCTTTCTCTTTCATTTCTCCTCTCATAACCCTCCTGTATCTCTTCCATCAGCAAGTCTTTGGAAGCTTCGCATGCAGAACGTGTAAATAGGGACAAACAAGATGGGTTCTGTCCATAGGTAGCTTCTATAGAGTCTCCACATATAAGCAATAAAACAAAATTTTCTTTCATAATACTAGCTACAGATAAGCACGTATTGCCTGGCAGTTTAAGGTAGATGTGAGTTTAGATGGGAAATGTTCAAAGGAACTCACTATCTTCAAAATGGGTTCTAATAAAAACAGACTCTGGCTACCCATGCTTTTTGAGACCCAAGTTTGAAGTGTAAAATGCCCACAAGTGGTCATTATTAACCTAAGAAGTTTAAAAAATGTCCTTTCAATCTTATCCAAAGGACATGTAAGGTGATGGGTATGTCACTTTATAGTTTGGGAAACTGACAGCCAGGGATCAGTTCAAAGGCTTGCCCTCGGCCACACAGTGACTCAGCAAATCAATCTATATAAATGAGGCCTGTATTTCTCAAATTCCAGCCTGGTTTTACCCCTCGACATCTTTGTATCATAAGAAATATCAGATGGGACTTACACATTCAGTGCAAGAGACATGGCCTTCATGTTTAATTTTAGTGATTGTCACCATGCATGCTCCCTGTTCAAAGATACACTTGTTTCTCCCAGGAAGACATGTGATAGAATAGTGTTGTTTATGCTTTAAGAAAAGTGTGGCGTTTTCAGAGTCTACAAATCCACTATGTTGGCTGACAGTGTATAATGGAAGGATATTGAAGGAAGGAGGACAAAGAGAAAGAATGGCATTAAGGAACTACCCAAACCTGAGTCTAGACACTTGGAGGCGCACCATTGGGTTTTGTTTATTTCTGTTATTCTTTTGATGAGCCCAATAGGCCTGAAGAAGACAGATGTAGAGGGCCAGCTTTATTTAATTGTTTTTCCATTAATAGACACACATAGTTCATGCATCATGGCCAGTTTTAGCAGTACCCAAGGAAGCCAAAAAGGCAAAGCTGTCTATGTTTTACTAGAATGCCCAGTAATTTGGAGAAGGTGGTGGGTACACAGTTGACCCCAGTCATGGAAGCAGCAAGCCAGATGACTGAAGAAACTCAGAGAAGATGACTTGGTCCACCTTGGAGGGAGAATGTCTGGAGGAGCTGGATTATTCAGTAGGCAATCTAAATGGGCATCAGCAATACTGGATCTTCTAAAAATAAGAAGAAAACTATCCTGCAGTTTTTTGACAATTAGTATTTAAAAGCAGCAACAAGAAAAAGTGGAAGAAAATAAAACCAGAATTTTATAGGGTCTCTTTAGCTTATATATTTTTAGAGTTTATATTCCACTCTTAGGCTCTGGGGGTCCGAGACAGATCACTGGAACTGAACACATTCTGTGCCAAATTGCTTCTCGTGTGCTTCAGATTTTTACATGACGCTGTCTTCTCTGAATGATGACTGTAAGGATTCATACATCTTAAAATTCCTCAGTCTCTGCAAGATATACAAAGAAATATTGAGCAAATGCAAGTGTTCTGTGGGAGCCACTCCACATGGATCCCAGAGCTGTGAAGGATGAGGGCGTAAATATGAAGGGCTTCTCTAGGAAGATCAGGGAAGAAGCTCTCTGAAACCCAAACTGCCAGCAGCCTTACAGGACCTGGGTTGCTTGTGTCACCCTGTGACTCCACTTCCACCACCTCTTCCCATGCAGCTCTCTCAGCTTCTTAAATAACTAGAGGATGTAAGGCTTCTACAGAAGATGTACAAGTCTCACTTCATGGCTCTAAGTTTGATCCATTGATATCCTCACCCTTACCTCCCCGCTCCTCCAGAGACAGGTTATTGTATTTAGTCATTACTCAGTGTGTAGTTACTGGAACTGAAGACATAACTAAAGGGACTACTGTGAACTTGGGGCCAGAACTACAAGTTTGCCAGTGATGTTCTAGACCATTTCTGTATCCTTTCACATCAATACTTGGCATACTGTGCTATTTGTGACAAGAATGTTGAATATTTTATCCACGTGTTTCCAAGTCTATGTTTCTGACTGCTCTAAGAGTTCCCAAAGGGAAGATAGCCTCTACCCAGAGCACAGTGCATTATTCATATAAAAGCACTTGTAAATCACAAGTGTAGACTATAGAGAAGAACCTTGGTCAATTCCATTGTCATTAGGAAAGATCAAATGACAGGTTGACTCAAGTTGAAAAGAGGAGATGATAGTCAGTAATGAGCTCCTTGGAGTTGTCAGAAACAAAATCTCTAGGGCATATACCCAGAACAAGACTAGGTATAGCATCTTGGTAGGTAGGAGCTGAACTCCAGAGAGGGATTGGAAACAGGGTGTGTGGTTGGGACTTTCTCTTGGGATCAACCCTCCCTATTATCAGCACCTAAGCTATGCTTGTTCCTGCTTGGGTCTGGCCTAGCCACCTATCCTACATCAAGATCTTTGACGTGGGCACACGCTACATGGTAAATCGAGTGCAAGACCATGTTCAGAGCCGCACAGCCTACTACCTCATGAACATCCATGTTACGCCCCGATCCATTTACCTATGCCGGCATGGTGAGAGTGAACTCAACCTCAGAGGCCGCATTGGAGGTGACTCTGGCCTCTCAACTCGAGGCAAGCAGGTAAGGAGGGCCCCAAAGATTTGGGTGGGTAGACTAGACTAGCCCAGGTGGGGTAGCCAATGACTGGGTTTTGAGGAAAAGTATCCATTGGTGGGAAAGAAGCAAATTACGATTGATCCTTCTCTTCCACCATTAGTCACTGAGTCCTGTCACAGATATTGTATGGTTCCCATACACCTGCTGCTTTTGCAAGACCAGTCTTCCAAGCTGCCCAAATCTGGCTGCTTCTCAAGTTCCATCAGAGTGCCTTTTCCTACTTGATGTCTCCCCTCATCATTCTCACCACTCTACTTTGCTCATGACCACCTTGCTGTCCTCTTTGCTTCCTCTGCCAGCTGATAGCTATCAAGTACATAGATAGGTAACCCGAGGGCCTCAGCCTGAATCCCTCTTCCTCTTGACTGCACTGACATTGTCCCCTTCCTACCTCATTTGAGAAACTACACTGTCTCCACCCTACTGCTTCTTCTTGCTCACTCCATTCCCTTCCAAGACTCAGCTCTTGCTCCAAGATCTACTCTCCCCAAGTCCTCCCTCATTCACTCCTTATCTCTGAGGTCACTGGCCTTTGGGGACATCCCTCCTCATTCTTGTCTGTTACTGACTCTCTCGGGTCATGACTGTCCCTGTTCCCAGCCTGATATAGTAACCTGTCCATTCTGGATACTGGTTTCATAAAGGGATTTACTTCCCAGCTTCTTGTCCTTCACCTGGGTAGACTTGTTAGCACACATGTTGCTGGAGAAAATCACAAGGGGATGGCATAGGTAGGAAACAAAGTACAGGAGGGTCATTCCTGGTTCATAGTGTCTTTTTTTTTCAAAGTTTTATTTATTTTTATTTTATGTATATGCGTTTTTACTGCATATGTGTCCGTGCATTGAAACATTAGAGAGTATTCTCCTGTCTAACTGTAACTTTGCACCCATTTATCACTCTAACTATATCTCCTGTCCACTGGTCACTCTTTAATTTTGCAAATCACCTTCTCAAGTGCATGTCTTTATGTAACTTTTTGTGGTGCTAAGAATAGAGCCCAGCATCTCAACATCTATTAGGCAAGTGCTCTACCTCTGAGCTATAGTCCCAGGTTTAATATACAAATTTAACCATTTTCTTGCTTGTCTATTAGTACTTTACCATTTATGAGAGATTTGAACCTGTTCTTATGACTCCCTTGGTCTTCCCTTTCTCACCCCTCTTTTTTTTTTTCTTTCTTCTCCTTTGTACCCATAGTATGCGTATGTCCTGGCCAACTTTATTCGGTCTCAAGGGATCAGCTCCCTGAGGGTGTGGACTAGCCATATGAAGAGGACCATTCAGACAGCTGAGGCCCTAGGTGTCCCCTATGAACAATGGAAGGCCCTGAATGAGATTGATGCGGTAAGATGGAAAGGGTTAATGTCCTAACATGTAGGGAGATGGTAATTCTGTGCTTAATCCCATGGGTTACTTCTACTCCAGGGAATCTAATTATTTCATCAAATATTTTTGTATTTTTTGTTTATTTTGTTTTTGTCAACTAACCATGTATAAGAGAATATTCTTGTTTCATGGAGATCTTGTGAAGATTGCCCTATGGGAATGTCTATGGGGCATTTTCATGATTTTTAATTTATATAGGGTGCCAGTTCACTGTGGGCAGTACCATCAGGCAAGTATATCTGGACTGTATAAGAAAGCTATCTTTTTTTAATGTTTATTTATTACTTCAGGTTACATCTCCATCACAGTGCCTTCTTTCCACCCCTCCCTGTCCCACCCTCCCACCCTCTACCCTGATCCCTTTCATCCCACTCCTCCGGAGTGGAGTGTCCCTATGTATCAGTCCCCCACCCCAGTTCAGCAGTCATATGAGGGCCAAGAGCCTCCTCATACACTGGGGGCCTACAAGGCAGCACCACTAGGGCAAAGTGTCTCATTGACAGGTAACAAAGTCTATGTTCCTGTTCCCCTTGGTGCATTGGCTGTAGTATGGTTATCCTGTACTATATGGCTAAAATCCGAGTATAAGTTAATAGATGCCATGTGCATCCTTCTGAGTCTGGGTTAGCTCACTCAGGATGAGCTTCTCTAGTTCCATCTGTTTGGCTGCGAATTGCATGATTTTGTTGTTTCAGATGGCTGAGTAGTATTCAATTGTGTAGATGTACCACAGTTTTTTTTTATCCATTCTTCAGTTGAGGGACATCTGGGTGGTTTCCAGTTTCTAGCTATTCAGGTTAAATTCAGTTTCCATGAATGTATAGACTTTCTATTATTTCTGTTGTTATTGAAGTCCAGCAAGAAAGCTATCTTAATATGAGCTTCAGAGTAAGCTAGTAATCACATTACCTCCATGGTTCTTGCCTCTGCTCCTGCATAAGTTTCTGCCCCAACTTCCCTTAATGATGATTTACCTAGAAGTGTAAATTGAGATAAACCAAGATGCTTTCGGTTGTAGTTTATCACAATAAGAGGAACCAAACTAGACAACTTCTATAAGGTAGTTGTTATTTTCTAAATTTTGCAGATGAGGAAGATAAAAATCAGAAAGATTAAGCAGGTTGCCTAAAGAGAAAATAAGAAAGTAACAGTCATCTCCACAGGCAAAAAGCCTCTCACAATAAGCCTCAGAATAGAAGATTGAGAACAATGTAGAAGGATCTTTGTCCACTTTCTCTCCTATGAGCAGTGTCCCTTCAGGAAGCCTGACATTGCAGAGCTGTTTGTAAATTGTAAGTGCTCTATTCCTTGTCCCTGAAGGAAGCCTGATAGTCCAAAAAGACAACAGCCAGAGTCTAGTGACCCTGAGCACCAAACAAGCAGGGTCTAATTGAAACTCACACTCTTTGAAGAAAATGTCAGAAACAGCATCATTTTGTACCACCAGCATCAGCAGCCTTGCCTATGGAATTTCTCAGTGGACTTGGAAGCTCTCAGAATTTATCTTCTCTGACCCACTAAAAACCATTAAAAATGTACTAGTTTTTGCTTTATGAAATATCTGTGGATATATGTTTCCCAGCAATACTAAAGTAGAGGGCAGGTCAGGAAGAATAAGGAAGGATGCAAAATAGAATAACATCACTGTACTATGTAGTGTTATGTATTATGTATCAGGCACCTGCCACAATTATGTACAAGTATATACATTCATCTCACAGTCACAGAAACCCTCTTCTGCCAATTATGCCTGTAGCACATATGCACATACATCTAGAAAAAGATATAGGTACATCATATACATAAATGCATTATATGGACACATATGAGCAAAATATTGACATGTATACAGCACTAATACATAGCTTTAAACATATTACTCCAAATTCACAGACCTCAAACATAGGCACACAGATACAGATATATAGCAGAAAGATAATGCAGAATACACCCGTTCATGGGTATATTCCACTGACTGATACATATAAAGACACATACCACAGAGTCACCCACATGGGTATATTCTTAGATGTCTAGATACCCTGTGCATACACACAAGAATACAAGGGCACTACATATGCATAAAGAGATATACATTATTCACACAAACACAAGGCTTTGAACATATCTCAAGCATATATAATAAGCATGTTGCACATGCCTACACACACAGTACTGAGTCCTTATTTCTTTGTATTTATAGCAACATATACCTATGTATAATGTATAAATATAGAACTATTGAGACAGTCATAGGAGATTATCATATACTCAGTCTGAACACACCCATCCATTTGTTCTTACATACACAAGCCACATACCTCACAAACAGATACACACCCAGGCAATAGGCACAACTCAGGAGCTACATTCATAGAAACCCAAATATTATACTATTCCATAACCATTAGTGCCTTACCTGTAGGAAAACCTATCTTGTTTTCACCTGTTGAATATATTGTTCACAAATAATTTTTATAGGGTGTCTGTGAGGAGATGACCTATGAAGAAATTCAAGAACACTACCCTGAAGAATTTGCACTACGGGACCAGGATAAATATCGTTACCGCTATCCCAAGGGAGAGGTAAAGTTTGAAGAGGTGGCCTAACTCTTAGGACTCCTCCCCTGTATCTTCATTCCAACAGCCAGCATTTCTTAAATAACTTTAGAAACAAGGCAAAGCATGTTTTCAGTAGCTGCCATCTGTCAGGGTACATGATCATTTGTTCCTCAACTGTAGGCAAGCTATTCCCTTTCTTTTAAAAAAACATTGACTTACTCACTCACTCACTCACTCACTCACTCACTCACTCACTCACTCACTCACTCACTCAGTGTGTGAGAGCTTGCATACCATAGCCTGCATGCTTCTGTAGCTTAGAGAACAACCCATGGGCCTCAGTTCTCTCCTTTCACTATGTGAATCCCAGTGATCAAATTCAGGTCATTAGGCTCAGTGATAGGTTCTAAGACCTGCTACTCCCTTTTTTTTTTTTAAGGTACATATTTGCCTGCTTATAGGAACTATGTATTTTTAGAAGAACACACTTATCTTGTGCCTTGTATTTGTCATTTCCTTACTGGACAATTTGAAATAGCTCAATAGACTCTAATTCTATAATATTTTGTTGCCAGCTTGCCTAAAGCTCCAGGCTCTCTCACCATTTGGCATCATTCCAAGGAACAAAAGCTATTAGTTTAATCAACTTCTTGGCTACCATATGAACCAGACTATAATTTTCCTGTCTCTATATGAGATGAATGCATATTGCTTTCAATCCAGCCTAAGCCAGTTCTGCATTTTGATGCATTTATTAGTCATACTCCATTTCTGATGCAAAACCCTATGAAAATATGAACATCTGGGAAGATAAAGCAGTAGATGAACAAATCACTTTAATATTTTCACCTTCATCCTCACAACAGACTTTTTAAACTCAAGCTAATTTGTTCTCATTTCCTTTATATATTTTCAGGCTGTGTTATTAGAGGCATACAAATTAAAAGCAATGTTGTCTTCTCATTGAATTATATATTTTTCATTAACAGTGCTAAATTCTTTTTCTTACTAATGTTATTTACCTAAAATATATTCTAACACAAATCTAGCTCTACTTGGTTGCTACTAACCACTTGCCGAGTTAGCTTTTATTTACTCACTTTCAACTTTTCTCAGTACTTATGTCTCCTGTAGCAGTTTGTTGTTTTTAATTCAAACTGAATTACAACTTTTGAATGCTAAGCTTGATACATATATTTTTATTGATTACTGACTTTTTAACTTTTATTTCTATTGTCTTGAACTTTCTATGCTTACTTTATTTTTCTCTTGCTTTCCTTAGGAGTGAGTTTTTCATCAATATGTGTTATAATCTGTTTCCAGATTCTTGTGGAGATTACGCTTAACTTAAAAAAAAAATTCATCATGGTTCTTTCTGTTTTTGAAGATATCCCACTAAGGGTATGAGGTCACAATATTGTACTTTAAAATCACTCAGAATAATTTGTTGTGTGTTATTGTTATACAATCAATTTGAACATTTAATTTTTTATATTTCTTTTTTAAATAATTTTTTCATACAATATATGTTGACTATGTTTCCCCTTCCCCCCAACTCCTCCAAGATCCTCCCTCCCTCCCTCCCTACTTGCCCAACTTTGTTGTTCATTCTCTTTCTCTCTCTCTCTTTCTATCTGTCCCTTAAAAAATACCCACAAAAACACAAAAATGAAAACTAAAGCAAACAGAAACCAGTAAGATAGAAATTTCAAAACAAAGCAAAAAGCTCATACACATAAAACAAAACAAACAAAAGTGTGGAGTTCACTTCGTATTGACCAGCTATTCTTGGGTATAGAGCATGCGCTGAAGTGTGCTTAATATACCAGTGACAGTCCATTGGAAAAACCCGATTTTCCCTTTGCCACTGGGTATCAGTTGCCAATAGCTTTTTGGTTGGGTGAGGGACCCCATGTCCACTTCCCTCTCTCAGTGCTGGGATCCTGTCTGGCTTGAGTCTATGCAGGTCTTGTACATGCTGTCTCTGTGTCTCTGAGTTCTTATTTGTCATCAGTCCTGTTGTGTCTGGAAGACACTGTTTCCTGGAAGTCAACCATCACCCCTGGGTCTTAGGATCTTTCTGCCTTCTTTAACATAAGATCCCTGAGCCTTGAAGGGAAGGGTTTGATGAAGACATCCCATTTAGAACTGAGTGTTCCAAAGTCTCTCACTCTCACACATTGTCCAGTTGTGGATCTCTGTGTTAATTTCCATCTACTACAAGAAGAAGCTTTTGTGATGAGAGTTGAGTGAGACGCTGATGTGTGGGTATAACAATACGTCAATAGGAGTTACTTTATTGTTATAGCAGAATATAGTAGTATTGGGTTTTCCTCTGGGCCCATGCCCTATCTACTCTCAGGTTCTTGAATATTTTAGCAGTGTCAGGTATAGGTTCCATCTCATAGAATAAGCTTTAAATCCAATCAAAAAGTCGTCTGTTATTCCCATAACATTTGTGCCACCATTGCACTAGTACATCTTGCAGGCAAATCACTGTTGTAAGTCACAGTATTTGCTGGGTGATATTGACAGTTACTTTTCTCTAGTAGTGTGCAGAGTACCTTTCAGCACCACTGATGCTAGTTAGTAAGGGTAAAGCTTAGTTGTGTACCAGCTCAACTTCTCCATGTCTGATGACATAAGTAAATTGTGTCTTCAGCAATAGAGCCTTACTATCAGATCGTGGGGAACACCAATAGCCTGTAATGTTTTGTAGGATTCCATAGGACCCCTTTGGCCAATGTTTCAGCAAGATGTAACCCCTTTCTGGGACTGGAGGTTTTACTTGGTAATGTAAGATGTCTAATTGGGACATTGTCTCCCTTACTATATGGTGACTCATTTAAATTCCTTTCATATATGTATATATTTTAAGAAGCTTCTGCAGTAGTAAATTTACATGTGGTTTTTTCAAAAGGCCTTTAGTGTTAGTTGTCCTTCCCCATATTCCGTCCCTCCTTTACCCTGCTCTCCCGTACCCCTCTCCAAGGAAGAGGAAATAGAATATAGTGTTATGTAGAGATAAAGGGGAAACTAGAATAGGAATATTTAGTATTTTAATATATATGACTAACAAGATCTAAAATCAATGTCTCTGCTGTCCCCCTAAATAATATAGAATCTTTCAAACTTTGCTATCTTTTTGTCCTAACTTATATGTTGTTTTATATTTTCATGTAGCCTTAATCTTAACCCCTAAATGAAATATTACTGTCATTGTTGCTGCTATTATATTATGACTCATTTAACTAAATGTTTACTGATCCTTTGATCATTTTGCTTCTATCTCAAGTTCCATTTTTCCATCTTGTTTTGGAAGTTTCCCACTAAATATCTATCAGTAGTGCTTTCACCCTTCCATTTATCTAAAACTGTCTTGTGGGTGCATCCTCAATCCTTGATGATAATTGGTTACTTATAAATCTCTCACTTGACTGCTGTTTTGTCGGCACTTTAAAGGTATTTCTCTCAATGTCTTATTGTTTCCACTGGGGCTAAGAAAACGTTCAGTTTCCTTATTGTTTCTTTGCTCATTGGCTAAGTGGAAAGTCTTTATATCTTTGTTGCCTTTAAGCTTTACTCTTCTGTGTCTAGATATTACTTGATTTCTGCTCCCACCTCCTCCCCTCCATTTCTTTTATCTCCTTCCCCTCCTTTCCTCTCCTCTTTTCTTCCTTTTTCTTTCCCCTCCCCACTCTCCCCTCTACTTCTCTCCTCCATTTCTTTAGTCCTCTTTTTTTCTTTCTTTTCTCCTCTGCTCTCATCAATACCCTTCCACTCCTTTATCCCCTCTTTCTTTCTTCATTCCTTCCTTTCTTTCTTTCCTTTCTTTCTTTCTTTCTTTCTTTCTTTCTTTCTCTCTCTCTCTCTTTCTTTCTTTCTTTCTTGTTCTGAGGTTCACATACAAGGCTTCCTACATGTCCTTTACACTATCAGCCTTTTAAGATAAATTATAGGGAACTTTTTAGATTTTTCCATCAGAATCAAAAAGAGGCACATATATTTTCTTGTTGTTTCCCTTTTTCCTGTGGATGGACTTTTTCTGTTTTCAACTTTTATGGATAGTATAAAGATATGCCCTGACAGTCTCAGATTTATGTTGAGTCCCAACTCCTACCTTAACTTATATTTCTATAAGGTTTTTGAAACTGCAGGTTCTTGGTTAATGAGATTGCCAAGTGTCTCAAGATAACTATGGCATCTACACCCACTTATTCTTTTCTTTCTTTTCTTTTCTTTCTTTCTTCTTAGCTTTTAATTTTGTAATACTACAAGTCAGAATTTTTCTTAATTTTTGAAATGCCAGTTGTACAGTTAAGTAGATATTTTATAGTGTGGGTTATATTGTTGTCTTTTAGCCATACTTATTTATTGGTTCATTTAACAGATGAGAAACTAAAACCCTGAGAAACAAGTGATTTGCCTAGTCATACTGTTGGGTCAACAATTCTGGCTCCCAAACCAAGTTTTCTTCTCTGGGTAAATATGTTTCACCACACCCCCTCCCTTCTTACCAATTATTTCTCTTTTCTTTAGTCCTATGAGGATCTGGTTCAGCGGCTTGAGCCAGTTATAATGGAGCTAGAACGGCAAGAAAATATACTGGTGATCTGTCACCAGGCTGTCATGCGGTGCCTCCTGGCATACTTCCTGGATAAAACTTCAGGTAACACCCCCTCTGTGTTCTTGGTAGGAAGAGCTGTATATGATTTGAGATGCTAATATCAGCAATTAGAAGTTTATATTTTAGTGGTTAAAAGCACAATATTTAAAGCAAGGGTATCTAGGTTCGAACTTGTTACACTTATCTGTGTTACCTTCAATAAGTACTATTATCTCCCCTCAGCCTATTTTCTCAATTAGAAAATGGAGAGAATTAATGGTATAGTTGAAACAAACATGTTAAAAGTCTAGAATGTTTTTTAAATTGTGTTGCAAGTTAGTATGAAAGCTGAGTTAGATATAGAACTTTAAACTCATGGAGATAGTTAGATAGTAGAATGTTAAAGTCAGGTACCAAATACATATGGACTGGACATTGGGAATGTATGCTAAGCCATATAACCCTCATAAATGTGGCCTAATCACCTCTGTTGTTTTGTACTGTATTTATTATTATGAGAGAAAGAGCCATTTTTTGGACTGAAAGGTAGAGCTGTTGGGGGGAAAAAGAAATACCTTAAACTAAAAAAAAAAAAAGAAAAGGGAAGAGGATGGGGGGTTGAGGGGGAGGAGGGTGGAAGGGTGGGACTGGAGGGGGGAGTAGGGAGGGGATTGTGATTGAGATGTAACTTGAAGAAATAAAAAATAAATTTAAAAAATTCTAGAGTTAAAAAAAAGTCTAGAATATATGATGTGTTGTATGGGCTATGTTGCCATTATTAGTTTTACTCTTAACTAATCTGCAGATCTGCATATTGAAAACCAGCAGAAACAGTCTGCCACAGCTTCAAATACTGGGCCAGAATATCTCTGAAGCACAGTGGCCTCAGTTGATAGTGATATTTGTGCCTTGTTGTAGGAATAATTTCTCCAAGATAGCAATATCTATAAGTTAATTTTCCAAGTGGTATTTTATCTTTTTTAATATTTATATATTACTTCAGGTTGCATCTTCATCACAGTGCCCTCTTTCCACCCCTCCCAGTCCCACCCTCCCACCCTCTACCCCCTATCCCTTTCCACCCATTCCTCTGGAGTGGAGTGTCCCTATATATCAGTCCCCCACCCCAGCTCAGCAGTCATATAAGGGTCAAGAGCCTCCTCATACACTGGGGGCCTACAAGGCAGCACCACTAGGGAAAAGTGTCTCATTGACAGGTAACAAAGTCTGTGTTCCTGTTCCCCTTGGTACATTGGTTGTAGTATAGTTATCCTGTACTATATGGCTAGAATCTGATTATAAGTGAATAGATGCCATGTGCATCCTTCTGAGTCTGCCTTAGCTCACTCAGGATAAGTTTCTCTAGTTCCATCCATTTGGCTGCAAATTGCATGATTTCGTTGTTTCTGATGGCTGAGTAGTATTCCATTGTGTAGATGTACCACAGGTTTTTTTTAGCCATTCCTCAGTTGAGGGACATCTGGGTTGTTTCCAGTTTCTCCCTATTACAAATAAGGCTGCTATGAACATAGATGAGGAAACGTCCTTGTGATTTGGTGAGGAATAATTTGGATGTATACCCAGAAGTAGTATGGCTGGGTCTTGAGGTAGAGCTATTCCAGGTTTTCTAAGATATCGCCAGACTGACCTCCATAGTAGTTGCACAAGCCTGTACTCCCACCAGCAATGGAGGAGTGTTCCCCTTTCTCCACAACCTCACTAACATGTGCTGTCATTTGAGCTTTTGATCTTAGCCGTTCTGACAGGTATGAGATGGAATCTCAGAGTTGTCTTAAGTTTCATTTCTCTGATGATTAAGGATGCTGAACATTTCTTCAAGTGTCTCTCAGCCATTAGGGCTTCCTCCTTTGTGAATTCTCTGTTTAGCTCTTTTCCCCATTTTTTGATTGGATTATTTGGTTTCTTGGCGTTTAGTTTCTTGAGTTCTTTGTAAATTTTGGATATTAGCCCTCTGTCAGATGTGGGGTTGGTAAATATCTTTTCTACTTTTCAGAGATTTTTTTTGAGATTGTAAGGCAGCCATTATTCCCATTGCTCAGATGAGAAAACCAAGGCTCAGAGCAGTGAAGTGACTTTCCCAAGTTCATGGGATGGAAGTTATCCCAGATGGCCATCAGAGATCCACCAACCTGAAATATACACAGAGGCCTTGTAGTTATGTCCTTATGACTCCATTTCTTACCCTCTTTCACACAGAGATCATTCTAGCTACCCAGAACTTCCCTGGGTGCAAGATTATACATGGCTAGGCAGATGGTTTTATCCTCATTTTTCAGGAGAGTGATGGAAGAACGCCCAGAGAGATTATATGAATTAGAATACATACCCACAGAACTGAAGGACTAGGACACCTTCAGATTGTACCTAATCTAATCTTTTTCTGGAAAAAGGGACACTGAGCGCCAGAGAGAGAAAAGACCATGGCAGAGCTGGGTTTTAGATAAGTTACTTCTGTTCTCTGAATCCATTTCTTCAAATAGAAAGTGATAGTGGACAGAACCCAAAGCATCATGAGGGTACAGTGTGGTCATATACACACACAAAAGTCACTGGCCTAGAGTTTGATTATGATTGACAGTGAGGAGGAACAGAATGAATTTCCAGGAAAATGCCCCCTCCTGATATATCAGGAGGTTGGGAGGAGGTTGGCATGCCTTCAAAGTCTACAATTAACCTAAGGGACAAGAAGTCATTACAAGTAGCATTATTCCAGCTATGTAAAGAAGGTAACGTGTTGCAGCCTGGAGAGTGGTGAGGTGGATATGAGGATAAAGTGCCTAGAAAGGTGACATTCCCATTACTCGGAATTCCTCCCTGGTGGCACCTACAGGCTGCGAGGGTAGAAAAGGTATCTTGTCCTCAGAGTACCCTAAAGTTTAAGGCCCCAGATTGCCACTTCCAAGCCATGGTATGTTTCCCTTCAAAGTCTGTTTCCTTATCTATGGAATGAGCCAGATTACCCCTCCACTCTGTGTAATGAGTAGAAACATTGGTCCTGGCAAATAGAAACACCTATCTAGACAGGAAAGAGTATATAAATGTTCAGTCACTTTCTGCATGGTTGTCAGTAACAGGAAACCAGTGAATCAATTAGTTCTTGTCCGTGAACAAGTTTTAGGAATATCACACACACACACACACACACACACACACACACACACACACACACACACAC
>CAJQZJ010000450.1:1898663-1936742 GCA_907164525.1 Lophiomys imhausi | reverse complement strand
AAAGCTAATGCTGGATCCACCGCTGAAACTACTGCTAATGCTGGATGTGCCACCAAAACTAATGCTGGATCCACCGCTGAAACTACTGCTAATGCTGGATGCGCCACCAAAGCTAATGCTGGATCCACCGCTGAAGCTAGTGCTAGTGCTGGATGCGCCAAAGCTAATGCTGGATCCACTGCTGAAGCTAGTGCTAGTACTGGATGCGCCACCAAAGCTAATGCTAGATCCACCGCTGAAGCTAGTGTTGGGTGTGTCACCAAAGCTAATGCTCGCTGCACTGCTGAAGTTGACAGAGGTATTGGGTACACTACCAAAGGTAATGCCATTTCTGCCACCAAAGCCACCACTGGGGTTTGTTATACCACCAAAGCTAATACTAGCACCATCACTGAAGTTATTTCTGGTACTAGCCCCTTGGTTGAAGTTGACATTAGTGGTGGCATCTGCATTTTCTTGGGCTCTGGATTCAATTTCAAAGGAAAATCTGCTCCAGGCCTGTGCATCATCACCCAACTCTTCCCTCGTTAGACAGTCAATATCCATGTCATCCCAATTCCAGGGCCCAGCCACAGCTTCCTCTCCAATCCCCATTTGGGCTCTTGCCTCAGCCCTGGCCTCAGCCTCAGCCACAGCCACAGCTGCAGCCTGAACATCCATCTCAACTGCCTCTCGGTACTGAGCAGCCCAGTCTTTAGGATCTTTCTTCTGTACCTAAAATGGAAATTACAATTATTATAAGAAAAATAGCCCTCAGAGTTATGTGTGAAGCACTGATTATGGGATCCACACAAAGCTAATAGAGGTAAATAAAAACTCTCTAGAGTTCTCATGGATCAGTCCAGATTTCAAACTTCGGCATGAGATCTTAGGCACTGAGCTCACATGTTCCCGTTTGTAATATGGAAAATGATAAGAGACTACGTTATGGATTGAGTGTATTTCCCCAAAATTCTTATGTTGAATACCCAATCATTAATCATGACTATTCACAGACAGGGCCTTTTATGGGTATAACTTCAGTGAAATGGGTGAGGCCTTGATCAAATAGGGTTAGTGTCCTTTATGAGACAAGAAAATGAACTCAGGCTAGCTCTATGCTATGTAAAGATGCAGAGAAAGTTAGCACCTGTAAGTCAGAAAGTAAGCCTATACCAGAGCTGACTGACTAGATGGAAACCTAGGTTTTTATCTCCAGAACTGTGAGTGCATCAATTTCTACATCTTAAGCCATCCAGTTATTAATAATATTTTATAATAGCAGCCTGGACTAACAAATTATATGAAAAAACTAAATAATAAAAGATGTGTATCCTTTGGTATATATCTGGGACATTGATAAGGCTTTATATATTTATATACACAGAATTTTCTGCTCCACACCTGTCTATCACTGCACACAGCCTGCCTCAGCCAGGAGCATCCCATCCCCTTAATGTGCCAAGCTCAGGAAATCCATTACCTTGCATGCAAATTTCAGGACTTTCATCTTGCTAGTCTCATGATAAGACCGGAGACCCCAGAAGAATTCATATTCAGGTGGTCTGCTGTTGGGGACTCTCTTGTATTCCAGATATCTTGGAGAAAAGAAATGAAACTTGCTTCTAAACAAGCAAAACTATTGTTTAACCACTAGGCCTCAGATGAAGCAATCTCCTCTAAATTGGACATTTAAAGAAAAATGTCCAATGCTCTCCTGATCCATACTCATTGCCGTACATGGTTTCATGCAAAGCAGCTATTAGGAATACTCATACCAAACACAATGCCACTGAAGACAGATGGATTTTGTGTCCTATGAAGAGTAACCCCAGATTCCTTCCTGTTGGTGTGCTGTTAACAGATTGGCCATTTTTGGGCCCCTGCTCTGAGTACACCCCATTGCAAGGGTCCCAATGGGGCTTGGCCACAAGAACTTTAGAAAATCAGATCTAGGACACAGTATGCCCTTCTGTCTATAAGGAGTCTAAGAAGGGCACTAAGTACTTCTGAAGCAGATCACCACACACAGAACACTTTAGAGCTACACAAAGCATGGAATACTACTTACTTCTGCTTCACGAATTCATCTGTGACGAGTTTCCTCACTTCTCCAAAAAGAGAATGTCTTACCCTAGCAAAGGAAAAGACAATCAGTGACCAGAACTACCCAGATGAAGGTAGAGGTATTTCCCAACATGGAACAGATTCTATAGCAGTGAGGCAGTCTCAAAGAAGTGAAGAGAGCAGTGAGCATATGGCCACTAGAAGAAAAGAGTGGAGGCCTGATGGCGCTTTGTCAGGGATGCCTGAAGGTCCACCTTACACCTCATCTCAGAACAAACAGAAGACATAAAGGAGAAAAGAAGCAGAGTTCAAAACCATTTTGTCATTCAGCCAGGTAAGAAACCTGCCATCCCCACCCCACCCATGATCCACCAGACCACCAGGGCTGATGCAATCCTGGGACAGTCCTCTCTTGCCAAAAGACAACACGGACAGTAAGTGCTGAGAGAGCCCAATCATACCCAGGGCGCAGTCCCAACTTGCGTAGCACCTCCCAGATGACAGCTGCAAGAGGAAGCAAGGGGACAAGGACAGAAAATGAGCACCAGGAATTCAGACCACAGCCACCTATTCAACTGCATGCCCAGTCACTCACCCTCACTGGCCTTGTTGCCATTCATGAAAATGACACTCAGAATCACCATGAGGAGACCCAGCTTAGGTGTGTCCTTGGTCCTGAGAGAATAACAGGACAGAGAGAAAGTTTATGTTCATGAGCCATCATCTACATGGAGACTCATTAGACCAGCCCCTCCTACATTCCTCAGATAGAGAGAATTCAGCCTACTCTCTGGTCCTAGCTAGCTATCTATGTACCAAGGCAAGGTGCTTTCACTATTGAGCCAAGCTCTCCCCAATTCAGAAAGATGGGAAAACACAGGCTACCCCTTACCGGGGGTTAGCAGGACATGGAAGAATGCCTGTCAACGTAGGCCACATGGGCACTCAGTCAACGGGAGTCTTTTCTTTCTCTCAAAGCCCCAAACTCCCAAGAGCTCTCAATGGAACCCTAGTGACACTGCTCTCAAGCATCCCGGTCCACACCAGAAACCCCTCCCTCCTTTGAGAACAGCCCTTCCACAGCCAGGCTAGGCACTTGGTAGAAGAGACAACAACAGGCTGATTTCCTGCAAGCTTGTTGAAGAGAAAGCCAATGTGACAGCAGGAATGCCCCACTCCAGGCTCTGAAACCCTTCTCTCAGTCAAAATCTGACCCCACTACTGCCCACAGGGATCAAGCCATGTGTGGGAGCTAGGACAGGGGCTTCTAAGCGCTCTTTCCTGAGCTTCTAAGAGGATATGGAGAGATGGATGGATGGATGAAAGCAGAAGTCCCTTCCCACCCTAACACTTTCCCAGCTTACGTTCCCAGTATGCCTGCAGAGGACTCCTGAGTGCTGATAAGAATATACAAGCTACTTTGCTTATCAATTTCCTTCAGATTGACTCGAAACATCTGCCGAGTAAAAGAATAGTCAATGAGTTAGTTCTCAAGATATGTCTTAGGTATCAGTTAGCATGTTGGGCATTCTGCAGATCACTGTATACCTAAATGAGAGTTTTGTGTGAGAAAAAAAATGCATGTACAGAATGTAGCTAAGTACCAAGCACACATTAAATATGTAACAAACATAAGATAGACATCCACATCTTTGTGACCACTGAATATCTGCAGTACACAGGACAGTGTATCCAGCAGCAGACAAGAAACAGGACTAAGTTGCATAGCTTTAGTCCTAGCTATGTTTCCATCACTGGCTTGCTGTGTGATCAGTGGCTGCCCCTCCCTAGGCCACCATGTGCTCATCTACACAGTAATGGTAATGATTTAGTAATGTATTAGATCTCTGTGCGTCCCCCCAGGAGGGCAATCATATACCTTACTTCTGTTTAAATTTCCCCAGTGCACCCATCCCCCAAGGATGCCCTTCACCTTCTCCAGAGCGTAGCTTGCTCGTTCAATGATCTCTGGGAAATACTCATCATATTCTTGGATGACATCCTTCAGCATGTCTACAAGAAGGGGGAGAGAGAAAATGCTAAACTGTACAGAGGCCATATGACTGTGGTCTTTTATCAGCCCTGTGTGGTCAGGGCAGCTATGGTGAAATATGAGTGTGGTAGCTGAGGTGGTATGAAAGGAGGTGAAGGGTGTAAACAGTTACCCACAGGCCATGGGTGAAAAAAAGCTGAAGAAGGCTACCTGAGCGCTTGATTGGGATTTTTGTCTGGTCCTTAACCAACAGGTATTTCACCAACTTATTTGCCTAAAAAAGGAATAGTTGGAGATGTTATCAGTATAGTGGCAGAATACTTGGAAGAATGAAGAAAAAGAAAAGCAGGACCTGGGCAGATGAGATTCTTACCCTTTCCTGCAAAATGGCCACATCTCGGGGTGGTGGAGGCCTCCAGCCCCATGGGATTCGCCTGTAATTACTCCCAATTCTTTCTTCTCCATTAGAATGCTTAGACTTCATCAATGGAAATAAAAAAATGTCTGAAGTTAGCAAATGAAAGAGAATGGTGTTTCTTCTGGAGGCTTAGACCCTCCCCTACAGAGGCTGACTACCCTCACTGCAGGCTTATCTTTCACTGGCTTCTAGGCAACAGCTTATTTCACACGCTAACCAAGGACATACATGACCTGGTGTTTTTCCCTTTTCGTTGGCCCACCACCATACTCTGCTAGCTACAGGCCTTAGATAAATCACTTCATTCTTATCTGTAAAACTGGGACTTAATGTCCCCAGATAGTAAGAGTTCTTTCGAAGAAATTCACATAAAACCTGGGTAAATGTGTATGACACAGAGTCTGGCACATAGTTAAATACCAAGTGAGTTACAAGTAACTCTTGACTAAATACACAAATGTATTTTCCTACTAATCTATGAACTACTAGAGGACACAGAAACGTATCATTCTTAACATATCCTATAGCCTATATGAACACATGGTCTCTCTTGAAGTGAAGTGGTCCAGGAAACACTTATAGGACAAATGAAAAGCCTAGGATAGAAATGGGAAAGCAGCACAAAGTTAGGGATCATTTCATAGATCTCACCTTCCGATTCCTCTTGCCCCGGGTTCTGGTTGTGGGCTCCAAACTCAACTGAGCCAGATAGTCATCTGCCAAGGCCTGGACAGCAGCAGCAACCTGAGTCTCAAGGGCACTTATGTTGGCCTGAGCTCCTTGGTCAGTGATTTGAGCCTGACTTTCAGTTGCCCGAGTCTTAGTGGCAGCCTTTCGAGCCCTAGACCCTCTCCTGATCCGTACAGTGACCGACAGGGCATGGTTTGTGACCATTTGAATGGCAGGTGGAGCCTCAGAGAGCTCAACAGAATTTGAGCCTTTATTGGCAGCCTTCTTCCCCTTGGGCTTTTTGGGCCTTAGAACCACAGCAGAGGCCTCAATCTGTCTGGTAGATGCCTCAATGGCATTTGAGGACTCTACATATTCAGTCTCAGTATTTGTGGTCTTAGCAGTTGTCCTTTTAGCTTTGGAAGTTTTCTTGGTTCGGATAGTGGCTGCTGTGGCCTGGATACTACCTGTCTCCTTGACAGCCTGGCCTTGGGTAGTATGAGCGGCAGTGGAAGCCAATGAGATCTCAGTGGCACTAGGTACAGTCTTATTGGCAGACTTCTTTACCTTAGAAGTTTTCTTGGGTTTGCTGACAGCTATCAAGGCCAGGGAGTTGGCTGACTCATTGGCAATTGGAGACTGGATAGTAGGTGAGGTAACTGGTAGGTTTAGGGATTGTAAGGGTGACTTGAGCTGTGTAGTGACATCCTCACTGCCAGTTAGGGATACCTTGGGAGTAACTCTCTTTGTCTTGGCTTTCTTACTCTGAGCAGTAACTGGAGCCTGGATATTGGCTGCCTCAGAAGTAGCTGAAGCCTGGCTGATCTGGGTGAACATTGGTAGATTTAAAGCCTGCAAAGTTACTTTAGGCTTGTTGTTACCAATGTCATTGGCAGATGGGCCTGGAGGGGGAGTGGGTGTGGTCTTAGTAATAGCCTTAATAGAAGTCTTCTTGGTCTTGTTTTTCTTAGGCCGGCTGGCAATTGGTGGGTCCTTGGTTGCTGACAACAGGGTATGCATCAGCAGGACGCTGTCATTTTCTGTGGTCTCAGTCTGTCCATCTGGAGAGAAAGGAAGCCCTAGGCTCCCAGGGGGAGGCATAGGGCCCTACATACTTAGGATTACGATCCTATGGACCACCGCTCTCTATAATGGCCTCCCTTCCCGAGCAGTTTCATTGAAAAGGGGTGGGGGAAGGGGGGAGAGAGCACCATGCAAAGGAATACTGAGACAGGTTAGGTAGGGAATTATGGAACTACACAGTGGTAATGGGCTCCAGGCTGGTAAGTGAATTCAGAGCAGGACAGATAGCCTGGTAAGGATGCAGAGAGGTCTTACCTGGAATGTGGGCATCCGATAACCATAGTCATTTCTTCTATCCATCTTCCTGAGGCTCGTAGCTGAGCCTGAAGGAAATAGACCTGAATTAAGGGAGAATAAGGGAGGGGAAAGATTCATCAGAAGTCTTGGTAAATCTGAAGGTTTAAAGAATTTGCCTAATTTGGGTTCCCAAACCTTTCTGGGTTTGCCTACAAAGAACCCCAGGGCATATGATTTCTGAGCTCCAGCATCTTTAGCTTCCAAGATGGCAAATCAGATCTACAACCTACACCTTAATACCCTCTACTACACCGCAACCTGACAGTGCACATGCGCACCGAACAAGCATGTTCGTGTTTTCTCTCTCTCCCCTCCCTCCCTTTCCATCTCTAACAGGTATTCTAAATGCGCCTGGTTCTCAAGGCCCTCAACACGCATGCGCATTGGTGGGCAACACAATCTCTAACCATCGCATTTCCACATATGCCCCCAGCTCTGAGCTACAGAACATCTCGGTCCCACTGGCCTCCTCCTCCTTCTAACTACACCATTTCTCAGTTCACCCGTTCCACCTTAGAATGGATCAGGCTCCCACAGGGCCACTTCGCCCCGCCCCAGGCTCACACAGAGCCGCTTCGCGCCGCCCCTGGCTCTTGCACAGCCGCTTCGCCCCGCCCCAGGCTCCCAGAGAGCCGCTTCGCACCGCCCCAGGCTCCCGCAGAGCCGCCTCACGCCGCCCCCGCCTCCCCCGTCCCCTAACAGAACCACCCCTCAGGTCCATCTCTCCCCATCGCCTCCCGCCCCTATCCATCTCTCCCCACCTCCCGCCGACACCCGCCCCCGCTCCTCTGCGGGCGCGCCGCCTGTCATCCGCTCACCCTGGCGGTGGTTCCGCAGTACTCCGCACCTCCCACCCCTCTGCAAACCCCCTGCCCCCAACACGCGCCGCATTCGCGCTCCTACTGCACTGCCCCCCCTCGGTCCACGTCTGCAAGGGCCAGGGCCCGGCCCCGCCCTTTTTGCAACATGAATACCCCACCCCCAAACCCAACAGGGATACCCTTCGTGATTCCGAGCTCCCTAACCCTACCAGCTCATTCCCCCTTCCAAACCAGTCCAAACCAGATCCTAGCCCGCCTTTTCTCCCTTCCAAGCCTGGTCTTTTGACCTTTAAAAGAGGATTCCGTCTCTCCGTTCTCGGTCCCGATCTGATCCATCCTTTCCGTAGCTCCGGTCTAATCCCCTTTCTTCCGCTTGGTCCGAGTCCCTTACCTCCTGAACTTGATCCTCCCTTTTTGCTACAGCCAGAACGTTTTCTGAATGTTTGCTTTCCACAATCCCAACCAGGTCTGCATCCCTTCTGTCCATCCCCAAACGGAGTCCAGACCGTTCGGTAGCCCAGAGATTCCGCCTCCCTTCTCCGCCTTTACCCCGTGAGATTGGGTCCCGGTAGCTCTAAACCCACATAAGCCGCTACATCCCGATTCCCAGCGGGTTTTCTTCAAACCTTAATGTTGCGTGAAGCCAGCCACCCCAAAGCTGCAGCCTTGAAGCCCCCAAAGGGTCTTTCCCAAAGCTGGCCACCTCCGCTCACTTCGCCCTCGTGAGTGAGTAAAAAGGACGTCTGCTCCCTCCAAGCCTCTCCTCAGGGTCTGAGCTTGTTACCCGCCCCCTCGGCCGGAAGTGGTCCTGCCTCTTTCCGCCTCAGAGGGGGGTCTCCGTCCATACCCGGCCTGCCCCACCCCCTCCCTGTGTAAGGACTTGCCGATCCCCTCAGTGTAGCTCCTCTCTGTTTACTACCTTTTGTTCAGCATTCACACCTATTCTCCATTTCATTTCTCTGTTTCCCCACTCTGTGTCCCTGTTTGTATTTGATTTTTCTGTTTCTCCTGAAGAGAATGACCTCAGAGCTCCCACTCGGGTCCGACAACACTAATTACATGGCGTGATATGCTGTGAGTGCCGAGGATTATGTCACATTCATTACTGACTCTCAGATACGACTACATTAAGATATTTAGAGGCTCTAAACATTAAAAGGATGCTCCCAAATCATTCATACATATTTAAAAAGCAGATGTAAGAAAAATCAATTAGAGCCCGTGAGACGGCTCAGCGGGAAAAAGCACAAGCCTGAGGACCTGAATTCTATTCCCTGAACCCACATGGCGGAGGGAGAAAACCTACTCGCACAGGTTGTCTTCACAGCTCTGTTTGCACACAAACCCATATGTGCATGCACACCACACGCTCGCACGCACTCGCGCGTGTGCACACCCGTGCGCGCACACACTTTATTTATTACAAATAAAAATCCTTGAATGTTTCTATCTCAATAATTTCATTGATGACTTTTAAAAAGGAAATTACTTGAAAAATATTGGAGTGAGTATTTAGCAAATCACTGATATAATTCCAGAACTTCTTGGGAGGGAGATGTTGAAGGATCTTGAGTTCAAGTATAGCCTTCTACAGTGAGACTCTATTTTAAAATTATATATCTATACATGTGTATATATATATTATATACACACACACAAATATACACACATGATTTTTTTCTCATGTTCGTTCACTGATACACTGAACGAGGTCTTCGACTGTCTCTTGTGATATAGCTCACTATTACCCAGTACTGGAAACATTTTGTGCCATTCCCTTTTTTCATTCAAGTATTTCAAACCAAGTAGAGACCATTATTTCAGATAAAAAAAAAAGGCAGTAAGTCAAAAACTAAAATGAGACATTATAAAAATAATGACATGATAGACTGGTTATGGTGGTGCGTGTCTTTAATCCCAGCACTGGAGAGGCAAAAACAGTAAGATCTCTTTGAGTTCAGAAGCCAGGGTTACATACTGACATCCTGTATCAAAACAAAACAGCAACAGACCATATAGTAAAAAAGAATTCAAAAGGACCGTATAAAAATTACAAATGCATATGATTCCAGCACTGAAGCACCTGGATATATGGCACACTGTCAATACTGAATGAAGGGATAGAGCACAGTTAAGTAACAGTGAAGGACTTCAATACCCATTTTCCAGCAATGTAGGGATTATCTGGATGGAAAGTGAGTAAGGAAAGGTTGGACTAGAATTTCACTTCAGACCAAATGAACTGAACAGACATCTACAGAACATTGCTACCAACAGCTGCAGAGTTCACATTCTTGTCAAGCATCCATGCAGCATCCTCAAGCACAAATCCCAAGCAGGACCGCAAAACGAGTCTTTTTTTTTTTTTTGCTCTTTTGTTTTTTTTTTTATATAAGTACTTTATTTTTTTTTCTTCAAGTTACATCTCAGTCACAAACCCTTCCCTATTCCCCCTTCCTGTCCCACCCTTCCACCCTCTTCCCCCCAACAGCTTCCCTTTTCAATCCAACAAATGGTTCTTTCTCTTAAAACAGTATATTCTATACAAAACAGCACAATTAAATATGCCACATTTATGAGAGTTAAATGGCCCAGTATACATTCCTAATGTCCAGTTCATACATATTTGGCCCCTGACTTTAACCTTCTACCTTCTAACCTTCTCCATGAGTTTAAAGTTCTATAACTGACTTAGCTTTCATACTAACTTGCACCACTATTTTAACCATCTTCTTAGATCTAGAACGCCCTCTTGATTCCTAAACAACTCAAAATTTAGCTATGAGACTCAAGCTGTCTATTCTTCAACCACCTCAGAGACCTGAGAGGGATAAATATATCTGATTATATAGGAAGTGCAGGGCCTGCAGCTTCCAATACTAAGAAATGACAAACCAGTGACTACCTGGACAGTTCCCATTTTCTCTCCATACATTCCAGCATCAGTCTTCAGCCTTTTGGTCCTGTTTCTCTGACAGACATTTATTGTAGAGCAGGGATTATGAAGGACTTACCTACCCTGTCTTGGCAGAGCTAGGCTGTCGACTTCCCTGCTACCAAGTTTTGTCCTTTTTGGACAGCAGTCTGTCTGCAGTTGAAGCAAGGAGGCAAAATGAGTCTTAACAAACCCAAGAACGGTAGCTGTCAAAACCCATAGTGCTGTATGTCACCAAATGTGAACTTTAATATGTACAAAAAAAATTAACCACAGCATACAAGGGATCCCTTGATGAAGTCTGTGACAAGTATATCTAACTTTATTGCAAAAGTATCCTGCAATTAAACATTTTTATGATGAAGGGGGAATAAAAGAACTGAATATTGAAAACACCTAAGTAATGTAAAAGGTGAAAAAAGGAGCAGTTTGCCTATTGAGGTAATATTAATATTTGGACAACTGATTGACTGGAAAATAAGAACAAAGGAAACACTATAAATATACTGTACTCTAGGTAGTACATTTCTTTATTTTTTTCCTTTTTTGTTCTCTTGTTGAACATAGATTCTTTTCTCATACAATATATTGTATACAGTGTTCTGTTTGCAGGTATATCTGCAGGCCAGAAGAGGGCACCAGATTTCATTATGGATGGTTGTGAGCCACCATGTGGTTGCTGGGAATTGAACTCATGACCTCTGGAAGAGCAGCCATTGCTCTTAACCACTGAGCCATCTCTCCAGCCCACATACAATATATTGTAGTTTCCCCTCCCTCTACTTGGTTCCTCCTGACCTTCCCTCTCCTCCCATTACTCTTCCCTTTCTGTCTCTCATGAGCATATCAAAATATCACTAGGAATCATTTTACTGATTTTTTTAAGACCAACAGTGTTTGATTTTAACCTAGGTTTCTGGGATATGTAGCCTCCCGTTATTGGCCCCCCCCAAGAAGTGTCAGATATTGGTTCCATTCTCATGGTGTGGGCCTTACATCAAATCAAACATTGGCTGGCTACTCCCATAAGTTCTGTGCCAACATTGCCCTTGCATATTTTGCCGGCAGGACAGATTGTGGGCCAAAGGTTTTGTGGCTGGGTTGGTGTTTATGTTTCTTTCAGTAACCTGCAGAGCACCTACCCACATCAAAGCTGTGAGGGACTTCCTCTTAACACAGTCTGGTCAGCAACAGTATCTATCAGGCAATGGAACCTCTTTCCTGCAATGGTAATGTCCATTTTGGGCCTTATCCCCGGACAATGGGCACTGTCCAATTTGCCCTGGGTGCCTCACCGGCATGCTTAGGGGGCCTCTGTGTGGAGTTGCAACCAGGGAAGGGCCCTTTAGATAATTTGATTGGCCCTTGAGCTATTGATTTTCCTCCTTGGACTAACAGGGATGGAGGTCGCCCCACCTCTAGTTTAAAGGTAGGGTGCATGGCTGCCCAAGGAGAACCAGGCCCATCCTCTGCTATTGCCCTCCCAAGTTCCTTTAAATCGCCTGCCTCCCATGGATACCAGATGGCAGGCCTAGCCCCTGGGTCGGGGTTAACGGGAAAGCTCAAACTTCGGAGACCCCTTGGGTGGGGGGAATAATTTCCCCTCCCAAGAGGGTGGAGCCTCACTAAATGGCAGAGTGAAGGGCTGACAGGTGTAGTAAGGTATTGCCTTTCTCGCCTAGGAGCCTGTTTCCTTTTATCTTCAATTTTCTCTCTCTATTGCTCCTCTCCCTCATTCTCCCCAGGGTAATTTTCCGGAGGTGGAGTCTTTTGGTTTCGGTTCATCCTTTGACCTCTAGGCAGTGAATTGGTCCCACTATGGCTCAAAAGACGGTTTGGAAATCAAGGAGTATCCCTCATCCTTTTGCTGTTGAAAACAGGCCTTAAGGGACAATAGTACTGGGAAAAACCCCAGGGGGAAATCTTCACCCTGCTCAATCTCTCGCCGTGTAGCAAAGAACATGAATGGATGGATCCTAGGTACACTACACATATGAAGTGGATGGTCTACTTTGTCCTCAAGTGGATCTCCTAACAATTGTAACAGAGACTATCTCTGACTTGAACAAGGTTGTCTCCCTCTAGATCCTATTTTCCTAGCAGAGCTGCCTTGTCTTGCCTCAGGGGAAGGGGAGGCAATTAGTACTGATGCCATTTGATATCACAGAGTGGGTTGGGGGAGAGTATGTGGGAAGTGGTGGGAGGGTGGAGGAAGGGGAATGGTGATTGGAATGTAAAAAAAAAAAAAACAAATTGATAAAAAAATTTAAAAATGTAAAAAAAAGCCAAAAATAAAATTGTATTTATATGTTAAAAGAAAGGCTTTACCTCCAAATTCCAACAGCATGGTCCTCATTTTCACTTGCGAAGTTATCAGCATGTCTCTTACTATCCACACTGTTCATCACTGTGATAGCACTAACTTAGCCAATCTCTAAGCAGTTCTAGCTAATACTTAATTTTCTCATTTTCTGAGTTCTCATCATAATTGTTCATAATTCCTCATAGAAAGCAACAGATGGCTTTTGGTGCCTCTTCCTCCAAATTCTTCCAGTTTCTGCGCATTATCTAGTTCCAGGACTGTCTTTACAATTTCAGGTTTCATAACAGCATTGCACTCCTCAATACCAATTTTCTGTTTTAGTCAGCTTTGTATTGCTTTAACAAAAGACCCAAATCTGAGTAACTTGTGAAGTAGAGAGGTTTATTTGGCTCATGATTGTGGTGGCTGGAGAGCCTAAGTAGCATGGTGCAATCATCTTGTTGAGGGTCTAATGATGCATTACAACATAGTGTGGAAGCAGGAAGGGAGCTGAAGATAAGCAGAGAAAGACATGACTAAGCAATGACTTCACTTTATAGAAACCTGCTCTCGTAGAATTTAACAACATTATAAGGATTATATTAACTTAGTCCAAAAGTGGTATCCCCATGAGGACTTTTCACAAACCACACTCTTGAAGATCTCTCAATACCATTACCTTGGAACCAAACTTCCAGAGCACAAACCTTTAGGGGAACAAACCATATTCAAAACATGACAGAAGAAATATACCTCAACAAAATAAAGGTCATGTGTGAAAAACCCACAGTCAACATTATACCGATGGGGGAAAGCTGAATGGAGAGATATTTTTCTTTCCCATAAGGAATAGCATAGCCATACTCATTTTTGTAACTTTTGTTCAACACAGTACTGGATGTACTAGCCAGAGTAATTAAGCAAGGGAGAAAAAAAAGTCAAATTAGAGAAAAGAAAAATTTAAATTGTCCATTATGTAGACAAAACAATCTTATAGAAAAAAATCCCAAAGTATCCGTTGAAATGGCTAGATGTAATAGGTAGAGATAGACACAGGCCACAAGGTCAACATGAAAAAGTCAATAGTATGTATGTGCATCAATAGTGAATTAATTAAACAGATGTTTTTAAATCCCATTCACAATAGCTACAAATTTTAAATTAACTAGGGATAAAGTTGACCAAAGTGATGTAAGGTCAGAGACTATATATTATATTATAGTATAGTATAGTATAGTATAGTATAGTATGTTATGCTATGTTATGTTATGTTATGTTATAGTATAGTATAGTATAGTGTATTATATTATATTATATTATATGTAAGAACAGAAAACTTTCAAGCATGAGTGAAAGAGACTGCAGAAAATATGTAAATGGAATATCTAACGCTCACCATTTGGAAGAGCCAAGATTACTAAACTGTCCATACTAACCAAAGTTATCTACTTATTCATATAACCCCAAATTAAATTACTTATTCATATAACCCCAAATTAAATTAAAGTACCAAATGTGTTTTCCACAAATAATAGAAAAAAGAAAACTAAAATTGTCTGAAACCACAAAATGTCCCAGTCATTGTTTAACAAAACTGTAGACATTACTCTACCTGATTTCAAAATATACTATCTATCACGTTATATACAGCAAAGATAGTATGGTACTGGTATAAAAACAGAGCAAAGTTTAAACAACACAAAAAGCTTAGAAGTAAATCCACACCTCTACAGCCAAATGCTTTTTATTTGACTTTTGGTTATCATGCAAAATAGTGGGTTTCATTATGACATTCCCATTCATGTAGATCATTGCACCATATTTACCCCTCATTTTCCTCTTCTGTTCCCCCACCTCCTACTAGGCCCCTCCTCTGCTTTCATGTCATAGATAGATAGTAGTATAGATTCAGATTCAGCATAAGAACAAATGTGATATTTGTCTTTCTTACCCTATTACTCTCTCTTGTTCCCCCCTCCTTTTAGACTACTTCTCTCTCACAATTATCCCCCTTCTTTCATGTCATACATAAACAGTTCAAACAGGTCAGATTTTTGACCATGATGATAGGAACACACAACAGGGAAATAACAATCTCATCAATAAATGATATTGGAAAACTGGATATCTACACAAAAAAAGAATGAAATCAGACACATCAACTACCATATAGAAAAAACAACTCAAAATTAAAGGCTGAAATTGTTAGAAGAAAATACTATAGAATTATCTATGCTATTGGTCTGAGTAATGATTTCAGAAGGGGAACTATTACCTCCAAATAATAGACAAAAAAGGCAAATATACAAATAGAATAATTGAAATAGAAAAAAAATTCAGCAAAGGAATCAACTAACAGAGTAAAGATACAACCTTAGAAATGGAAGACAGTATTTACCAACTATACATTTGAGTATGGGTTAATTTCCACAATATATAATGACCTCAAACAACACAATAGCAAAAAAACCAAACAGCATTTTTAAATTAGGCAAGAGATCTGAATAGACATTTCTGAAAGGAAAACACACAAATGGCCACCAGGTTTATAATAAAATGATAAGTATCACTAATCATCAGGGAAATTAAAACCAGAATAAGTTTCTTCTCATACTTATTGCAATGGAATTTTTACTAAATGCTGGCAATGATGTGGAGTAAAGGAACTCTCATAGCCAGTTAATTGGATTATAAATCAGCATAGTGTCATGGCCAACAATATGGAGGTTCCTCACATAATTAAAAACAGAGCTACTATATAACCCATTATTCCTCTATTGTTATATATAGAAAAATTGAAGTCAGAATGTTGAAGACATACCTATACTCCCATGTTCATTACAGTACTGTTCACAATAGTGAAGGCACAGCATTAATTTAAGTATTTATCAACAGATGAATGGATAAAGAAATTATATGTGCGTGTGTGTACATATATAAATCAACATAAAATAAAACAAAACCCTGTCATTTGAGACAACATAGGTGAACATGGAAGACATTAAATTAAGTGAAATCAGCCAGGCACAAAAAGATAAATACCACATAATGTCACTCATGTGGAATGTTTATTAGCTGTTTTCGTGAGATAGTATAGAATGATGGTTTCTAAAGGGTTATGTGATTGGGAAAGGAATGTTGGTCCACGAATATACAATTACAGTTATATACAAATGGAAAAGTTTAGAACAGGCAAATATATATAAACAATGCACCTAAACAGGCAAAATGTAAATAGATGGTCAGTGAATGAGGAGGGAAAAATTGGTAGGAAGAATAAAAAAAAATTGGGAATGACTACTAATGGTTACAGAGTATATTTCTTGGGTGAGGAAGATGTTCTATTATTGATGGTAGTGACATTTGCACAACTTGGTGAACATATTGTAAACCATGGGCTTCAAATTATGAATCAAATTACAAACACAGGAAGGGTTATGTCAAAAGAACACTACAGCCTACTCACAAGATCTCCCAGTGGCCAAAGCTGGTACATGTTGAGTGAGAAGGTAAATGATAGAGCACTAGATTATAAAACAACATGCAAACACAAAGTTTCAAACAGCCACATATCCTCACAAATGGAAAGTAAATAAGTGAATGACTAAATGTAGAAGCCCTTCAAATTTCAAGTAAAATTTCCCCTCTTGCAGGAGATGGTGCTAAACCACTCCCACCCCATTTTCAATTTGGGTTGCATGTAGTGAGCTCATTCTAAAACGAATACAACACCGAAAGAGGAAAATAATAACTTAATAGTACATAAACCTAGCAAATACTGCCACAAGCAAATGAACAAGGTTAACGCCACTAATACCATGTGGCTGCCCTACATTCTCAGTATGATGGGAAACCACCTAACCACAGTTTAATTAGCTAAGAAAGAAGTCAGATAAATCCAAATCAAAGGAAAGTCAGCAAACTCTTCATAACTCTTCAGTCCAGCACTCTTCTTAACTGTCAATGTCATGAGGATCAAGGAAAGACTATTACAGACATAAGGAATTTGGGAAACATAGCTAATAAATACAACTTGGTTTGGATTCTAAAACATGAAAAACACACTAGCAGGCAAAAACAAAAGGCTAGAGTTTAATTAGGAATATGTATTAATGTTGCTTTCTTAGTGTCCACTGATGCACCATGGTAATACAAAGTAATAATATTAGCGACAATTTAATGAAAGGCGTACAGGAATTAACAGTACCGACTTTACAACTTTTCTGCAAATCTGAACTCATTCCTAAATAAAAGTCTAAAGATTATAGAAATCTCAAGCTCAGTTTATATGCCCTCACATGTTCTTCTTTTTAAAAATATATTTATATTGATATTACTACAACCTTACTCATGCTACTCCATAGATGATATTCATAAGGGTTTGAACACCAGAACTGACAGTAAGAATTGAAATTCATATTAGATGAAAACACTGCATTTTTGTTTGCATTCTGTTAATGGACATTTGCATTTCTTTTTGCTATTCCAAAATAATACTCCTATACTATTCTTATAATGGTGGGGCACATATGAACACATTTCTATTATGTGGAATTAGGCATAGAATTGTTGGTTTATAAAGTACACAAATATTTCTTGTTACTGTTATTTTCGACCAAATATTTTTTTTAGCCACTAAACATTGTATTACAGGGTCCTTGTGAGATAAATGGGTTTTTCTGTTAACCCAACATGCACACTAGGATGAGGGTCATCTAGATCAGTTTTTCTGGGTCACTAAAAAGTTAGATCAGTTTTTCTGGGGCACTAAAAAGTTAAAAGTGTGCTACATTTTACATTTGCGTAAACATGCATTCCTAGCAGTCCAGGGCCAGAACATACAAAAGCCAGCTGCAGCAAACAGTAGGAGAATGTAAAGAGATAAAGAAGCAGCTGCTGGCTCTGAAGGGCCCCTAATCCTTCAGTGCTGTAAACAACATGATAAAGAAAATGGAAAGCTTCTTAAAAGTATCTTCTCAAGCAGATTTAAGGCAAGAGCCTAAGCCAAGGCTGACTGATTTGCCAGTGGATCAGCTACTTTTATACTGATGGCTTATTAAATACATAGACAATGATAGAAAGATGATCCAAAGGTGCCAGCTCAGTAAACACCTAACCCTGTATACCAAAAAAAAAAAAATCACAACAAAAGTGGCAAAGAATTGTGACAAAAATTATGAGACACACCAGTGTTGAGAAACCAACTTGAGAGTTCAGCTGAGCAGTTTAAAGCCTGGTTCTGTGGCATGTGAAACGGCCTTGGGACAAGTCTCCAAAGACATTCCGTTATCTTGCATTCTGAGAGAAGCAAGACATTCAGCCTACACTCATATAAACTGTAGTTAAAACCCTTTTCTTATGTGACTTATACAAGATATTAAGAATTAAATGAGGTATGATAAGAAAAATATTCACCCTCAAACACTTTTCTCAACAAGACAAATATTTTTACATTCTTGAGGTAAACATTTTGAGGAATTTTATGTGTTTTGAAAATTTATTGCCATAATTCAGGAGTTGTTACATTAAGTTACAGACTTTGAGAGAGATAGGGCATGGAGTTGGGTGGATGGGGAGCTGGGAGAGGATCCAAAAGGAGTTGGGGGAGGGGAAACTGGTCAGAATGTGTTGCATGAAAACGTTTTTCAATCAAAAAAAGAAAAAAGAAGAAGTCACAAAACAAATTATGAGCATGGAAATGATATGTAAACAATTCCAGCTAGAAATGTAGATTATAGGTATGGTTGCCAATCATCACCCTAGTCTGTCTAGAAGGACTTCTGAGATATATGGTTTTCAGTACTAAAAAAAAATCAGACAAGGACATGGGAAGCTGGGATATTGTTCACTCAAATAGTAAGATAAATTTATTCACTCTTAACCATCTTAGCATGGTCCTCCAAACTGACCTTTGTCAACAGAATCAATTCAAGCTTGTGCCTTGAGTTGTTTGTTTTTGTTTTGTTTTGCTTTTTTGTTTGTTTGTTTGTTTGGTTGGTTGGTTTTTGGGTGTTTGGAGACAGGGTTTCTCTGTGTAACAGCTCTGGCTGGCCTGAACTCGATTTGTAGACCAGGCTGGCCTCGAACTCACAGAGATCTGCCTGCCTCTGCCTCCCAAGTGCTGGGATTAAAGGCATGCGCCACCACCACCAGGCTGTTTTTTTTTGTTTGTTTGTTTTGTTTTTGTTTTTTTGTTTTTTGAGACAAAATCTTTACTATGCAACACTGGAAATCACCATATAGATCTATTGGCCCTTGAACTTACAGAAATCTACCTGTCTCTGCCCCTTGAATGCTGGATTAATTTGTGCCATGAAAAAATTGTAATAATGAACTAAACATCGATACAAGTTTGCTTGTGGTGAAGTCAATTTTGCTTTTCACAGAGATTATCACTTTGAAATCCAATCTTATAGAAGATATTTTTGCCACCACTTAAGGAAAAGTTAAATTTGCTTAGCGTGCGGTTGTACATTCAACAAACAGAAGGTCCAGCTTTTAAATAAGTCCTAGCCACATTTATTTTATTTTATTTTTCCTTAAACATTTATTTATTAATTTAAGTTACATCTTCATTATAGCCTCCTTCCTCTACCTCCTCCTGGTCCCACCCTCCCACCCTTAGACATATTTATTAAAGATTTTAGTTGAATGTGTGTATGCATGCACACACATGAGCGGGCAAGTGTGCAAGAGCGTGCACACACACACACACACACACACGCACACACACACGCACACACACACACACAGACACACACACACACATACAGTGCCTCTGGAGGCCAGAAGAGGGTATCAGATCCCTTGCAGTTTGAGTTACAGGCAGTTGTGAGCTGTCTGACATGAATGCTAGAAAATAAATTTGGGTCCTCTGCAAAAATAGTACATATTTTTGAATTGAGCCACTCATTTCTCCAGCCCCACAGGGTTGTGCTTTTTTTTTTTTTTTTAGGTTTTTCGAGACAGGCTTTCTCTGTGTATCCCTGGCTGTCCTGAACTCACTCTATAGACCAGGCTGGCCTCGAACTCACAGTGATCCGCCTGCCTCTGCTTCCCAAGTGCTGGGATTAAAGGCGTGCGCCACCACCGCCCGGCTCATAGTGCTGTTTTTAATGCGTCCAAATGGTTAAAAGCACAAGCCTAGGCCGGGCGTGGTGGTGCACGCCTTTAATCCCAGCACTCGGGAGGCAGAGGCAGGCGGATCTCTGTGAGTTCGAGGCCAGCCTGGTCTATAGAGTGAGTTCAGGACAGCCAGGGATACACAGAGAAAGCCTGTCTCGAAAAACCTAAAAAAAAAAAAAAACAGCACTATGTGGATTTTCCCCCCAATTTTAAGTACATTTTTGAGATTATAATGTAAGTACATTATTTCTCCCTTCCTTTTCCTTCCTCCAACCCCTTCCATGTACCAACTCCCTTGTCCTTCAAATTCATGGTCTCTTTTTCTTTAATTGTTGTTGCACACACACTCACAAACACACACACACACAGAGAGAGAGAGAGAGAGTGGAGACACTATACTCGTGTGTGTGTGTGTGTGTGTGTGTGTGTGTGTGTGTGTATGAGCCTGTGTGTGTCAGTATGTTCCTGTGTGTGTATTCCCAAATATATAGATACAACTTGTTAGGTGTATATGTTATTACTTGTACGTAAATGTTTCAGGACTCACCATTTGGTATTCTGTAGCTAATTGAGGCAAGTCTCACCAAACTGAAAAAGGCCAGACACCAACAGTCATGCTAATATGGCTTGGGGAAAGCTCTTGGGGCCTCAACCCTAAACAATAAACTACAGGCAACTAAGGAATGTTGAGAGTGGAAGAAACAGTCCTCCCCAGGAAAGAGTGCACCACTGTTTTCAACCAGCTCCACAGGCTTGTGTTTTTTAATCACAGTAAACTTTTACATTCATTTTTAAAAACTATTGAATACATAAATCATAATCCCCAAAAGTATGTATTATATTTCTCTTCATCCTTATTTTTTAAAGAATAAACTTTTATCAAGTACATTATAAGGGGTAGTAGTTTGAACAATAACTATAGTACAGCCTGGAGCTAGTACTGTATTTCTTTACCTACTCTAATTGCAAATTGTTAATAATTTGAAGTACAGTATAGCATGCAGTAGGCCTTGAGTTTGGTTGCTAACAATGGATGATAGATAGATAGATAGATAGATAGATAGATAGATAGATAGACAGACAGATAGAACTAAAAGTCCATAGGGTAACTAGGTGAAGGTAACTAGATCCTTCTTTAGGACACTTGGCAGATCAGATAAGCCAGAGCCAAACTCTTAAAGCACACCCAGTATTGTTAAATACGTCACCCAGGCACAGCAAGAAGTATTGAAAAGTACATGCTCTTCATCTTGATCAAAGCCCTTCTTAGCAATATAATTTCTTTTATTAATTATTCTGGTGTTATGCAAAAAACAAGTATCTGACAACAGTATAAGGCTAAAGATAATATATCAGAAAATTAGCTCTTTGTTGTTTTAAGGAGACGTTGATCCTTTTTGAAAGTTAGTGGATGTAAAATTTCTGATAGTACTTACATTTAGTTATTTCTTCTTTGACTAGGTACTAACCTGTGGGAAACTAACTGTGTCAATGAGATGTTTGTTTGTTTGTTCTTTTTGTTTGTTTGTTTGTTTGAAACAGAGTTTCACTATATTACCCTAGCTGGCCTGAAGCTCTCTATATAGACCAGGTTAGCCTTAAATTCACAAAGCTCCATCTGCCTCTGCCTCTTGAGTGCTAGGACTAAAGGAATGTCAAACACAATAGTTTATTAATTCTTTGAATATTTCACACAATATATTTTGATCATATTTATCCCTTTCTCCCATACCCAATTCATCCCAGGTCAACCCCTGATTTCTCACTGTCTTCTTAAAAAAAACAGAACCAAGCCATCAAGTCTAATTTGTGCTGCCTACATACTCATGGATGTAGGGCCATCTCTTAGAGTTTGGTCAACCTATTAGAGGTCACACCCTTAAAGAAAACATACTTTCCCTCCTCCAGAGGTCATTAACTATCAATACCGTTGAGTTATGAGAGGAGGCTTCTGAGACCCAACACTCCCCATGCTAGTAATGTTGATTGACTTGATCTTGTACAGGTCTTGTGCAAACCTCAGCTGCTGTGAATTCAACGAAGACACCATTTCTCTCCAGTCTTGCCCCATCCCTGGCCTTTAAAATCTTTCTTCTTTCTGTCTCCTTTTTTGTGATGTTCCTGGAAAGGGGTGATATATATATATCACATTTGTGGCTGAGCATTCCATTGACACTATTCTCTGGCCTTAGTTTTTATCACTATGACAAAACATTGGAGGAAAACAACTCAAAGAAAAAACATTTATTTTGTCTCACCTTTTCAGTGGTTTTATTCCATTGTAGGATGGCTCTATTTCTTTTAAAACTGAGGCAAGGCAGGTCATGATGGTGAGAGCATGTAGTCCTCAAGAAAGACTGGAGACAAGGAGAAAAAGGAGCCAGGGATGCAGCTAGTGACGTACTTCCTCTAATTAGGTCATACTTAACAGTGGTGCAAAAAACTATGAACTTATAAATGGGCCTTCTATCATTCCAAGTAAAAATGTTCTCTTAATGTTATTCAGGGATATTTTTCTCTTTCTATACTCACATGATCCATATGACTATTCCCCATAGCAATCACTTTATTGTTTTTGTGATCTTTCCATGTCTTGGATCTACCAATTCTCTGATCTTATCCCTATGGGCTTCAATAATTTTTATTTGTATTTCTTATGCCTTCCTAGAACATCTCCTAACTGATAACATATTAGCCATATGAATAGGACCTCTGAATGGAACATGAGACCATGTGAATAGAATCTCTGGAGTTGTCCCCTCATACTTATGATTATTACCAATATCCACAATTATCTAAATTAATCAGTCATATCTGGGCTTCAGAATTTAGAATCACCAATCCACAATTGGAAAGGCCCCAGAAAACAGATCTCTTATCATAGTCAATTAATTTCTGCAGGTTCGTACCTACCACCCGTCTCACCATGGTAGAGTAAATTGTTGCACTCTTTGTTGACAAAGGCTCTGATATTTACAGAGCTGGTTTTACAAGTAATATCCCCAAGACCGTCTATGCTTCCATTGTGAGGTACCCATACTGCCAGAGTTATGGTGCAGTGTATGTACCAGAAAGACTCTTATATGAGTTATGAGGCTCAGAAAAAAAAAACATGTATATGGATCCTAAAGTACCTCATTAAGCTTGGCATTGTCACCAACTTGGGATGACCTAGTACCACGTCTTCAACAATTCAGAGATCTGAAAAGAAAATAAACAAACCAACAAAATTACATTGAGTAAAACTATCCTTCAGAAGTAAACAAAAAAAATAAAAGTAACTCAAGGTACAACTTTTTTTCAAGACAAGCAGATCACTACTTGTGATTCATCACTACTATAGTAGCTTTACAAAAGTTTCTTGAGGAAATCCTACATTCAGAAGCAAAAGTTACTTACTAACATAAAATCATATGAATGTGTAAAATCCCTTTTACTCCTGGGTTCTCATAAAAGAAAATTCAAAAAGAATCAAACTATCAATACAATAAGCCACCAAACCAAAAAAGAGAAAAATATATAACAATATTCAAGAAGAAATTGAACAAAGTGACAAGAAGTACTCACATATTTAAAATAACATTGGATACAAATAAAGCTTTCTAATTACAAAACTGGCAGAGTAAGCTAAAAAATGAACAACATACTATGTTCAAAAAATAAAGACATAATCAGATCAAAAGCAAAAGAATAGAAAAAGATATTTTGTGTATAATAAAATGTCTCCAAACAAAAAAACAAATTCATTATTGTTTGATTCCATCAATCAAATTTAAAAGAAGAACCAATGTTAATTCTTCTTTAAAATTTCCAGAGTTGAAAGGGAAAAAAAAACTTTCAAACTCATTCTATGAGAACATTAAACTGGACCAATGTATGATGAAAATAAAATGATCAGCCTTGATAAAAAGAGGCAAAAAATTATCATCAAATTACTAGCAAGTGAAACACATTAAGACATGAACAATGCCATTCACCATAATCAAGTTAATCACTAGGGTGCAACGAAAACAAATTAATAAATGCAAGACATCAATAAAAAATTACACAACCAACTCAAATGATGCAGAAAAGCATCCTATGAGTTGCCTTTGATTTTAATATAATTTAATATTTGACGATGGCTATGTGTAAGAGCTGACTCAGAAAATCCCTTGCTCAGAAGCTGATATACATCCATGCCTCATACCATCAGGTACCACTAATATTTGCATTCAAGATGTTCTCCAAAGATAAGCAGACATATCAACACAGGTTCAGCCACACACCTGGTTTCTCATGACCCAAAATCCTTCACCTATGTATGTAAGACCCTTTATCTTCTGATCATACCTATAGCTCCAGGAGTATTTTGGGTCAAAAAGAAACACGAGTCATAATAGCAGTAAAACTTAATACTGCTAAGCATGCAGCAGACTTGTGTTATGTCCTTTAATCTTTGCAAAAGTTATATTCACTATTTGCTCATATTATCCTCACACTACAGATGAGGAAAGGGAAAAGCATTTTACTATTGTCCATGTTTCTCAGAATCCTCTTTTTAATTGGCTGTATCTGAACTGTGATGATGAGACACTGAGGATTTCGTCTCAGCACTGTGCCAAGAATGAGTCAGAGTGGCGTATTTATACCATGGAAAGTGGCAGACTCTTCAAATCAGGACTTTCCCTGCCTCCTTGTATACCCCTATCCTAGAAAGACCCCCCGTTCAAGAGCAATCGCAACAGTGTGCAGCAATTACAGCAGTGTGTAGACAGACTCTCAGACCTGAGGGACACTGTGGTGTCCCAATCTTTGGGACACCATAGCTGCTGACAAAACAGTAATAAGGGGATGAAGATTGAACCTTAAAGAGGAAGGAAGCTGGCTTATTGACTCTCCCTTGCTGCCTTTGATAAAGCAAGGCCCATGAGGCCAGGAAGTGAAGGTGACTTCTGACTATTAGCCACCACTGGGCTGTGGCCCTGAGTGCAACCACCTGAAAAAACAAATCCCGTTACAGCCATAGGCTTGGAGCAGACCCTTCCTCGGCTGAGCCTTCAGACTAAACACTAGCTCTTGCTAGACACCTTGATTGTATGCTCTTGAAAGAGGTTAGACTGTCCAGTCCAACTCAGTTAAGTTGCACCCAAATTCGTGATCCTCTTTTTTTTTTTTTTAAGATTTTATTTATTATGTATACAGCGTTCTGTCTGTAGGTATACCTGCAGGCCAGAAGAGGGCACCAGATTTTATTACGAATGGTTGTGAATGTGGTTGCTGGGAATTGAACTCAGGACGTCTGGAAGAGCTCTTAACCTCTGAGCCACCCCTCCAGCCCTCATGATCCTCTTAAACTATGAGGTTGCTTTGAGGAAAAAAAATACACAAGAGAATGAAATAAGAGGCATACAGATAGAAAAGGGGGAAGTCATTATCTGTTGCAGAAGATTTTTTTTTACAGAAAACTCTACAAACTCCACCTGAAGACTATTAGAACTGATGATAAATTCAGTCAAGATTCAAAAATATGCAAACATCAGTACTTTATATATCATAATGAAATGACTGATACATAAATCACAAAAGCAATCCCATCTACCCCATAACTATAAATAATAAGGGAAATGAAAGCCTTCTACAATGAAAATTACCAAAACTGGCCAAAGTAATTGAAGAAAAATAGAAAAATGTTTCCCATGTGCACAGATTGGTAGAATTGATATTGTTAAAATTGTTACATTACCAAAATGATATACAGATTCCATGTGATCCCCATCAAAATACCAATGACATTCATCATAGAAGTATAAAAATGCAGGAAGATAGCTGAAACCTAGCTTCTACTGCACTTGCGACATACTTGTCTACTTTAGAGCTACTTGATTATCAATGCATACATTTTTGTGGATAAGTCTCGTATGTACTTTCTGTCATGGCACAACTCCAGGCATGTTTCTACACTGAGAACAAGACATGTGAGGGAGATAATGTTTCCTTCTCAATCCCTGTCACCTCTGAAGTTGCCGATCTTAGTAACATCATCAATAAATTGCAGGAGACCAAAAATGAGCTCCACAAACATGTTGAGTTCAATTACCTTATTAAGGGCCAGTTTCTTCAAATGCCCTTGGTCAAACACATGGAACTGGAGAACATTTCATTGGAAGAGGTTGTGGAACTAGAATATGTGAAAAAATACATTGCACCCCAGCCAGAGCAATGCATGTTCCATCATGACTGGATCAGTTCAATTAAAGGAGCAGAAGAATGGATCTTGCCTGGTTCTTACGATAAGACTTCTTGGATTTGGTTCTTGGAAGCAAAGTCAATAATGACAATTGTGGGACATACAGAGGTTGTGAAGGATGTGGCTTGGATGAAAAAAAAAAAAGATGGTTTGTCCTGCTTACTACTGAGTGCCTTGATGAACCAGACTATTCTCTTATGGGAATGGAATGTAGGAACAACGTGAAAGCCTTACACTGCTCCAGAGGGCATGCTGGGAGTGTGGATTCTGTAGCAATTGATAGCTCAGGAACTAAATTTTGCAGTATGTCCTGGGATAAGATGCTAAAGGTCTGGTCTACAGTCCCTACAGATGAGGAAGATGAAATGGAAGAATTCACAAATTGACCAAGAAAGAAACAAAAAACAGAGCAATTGAGACTAACAAAAATGCCCTTGCTGACCCTCTCTGGCCACACAGAAGCAATTTCCTCAGTACTTTGGTCAGATGCTGAAGAACTGTGCAGTGCATCTTGGGATCACACGATCAGAGTGTGGAATGCTCAGCCTGGCGGTCTTAAGTCAACTCTGACAGGAAAAAAAGTGTTTAATTCTATTTCTTATTCTCCCCTTTGTAAACATGTGGCATCTGGAAGCACAGATAGGCATATTCGACTGTGGGAATCTCTGAACTAAAGAGAGATTTGTGTTGCTGTCCTTCATCTCATATACAGGCTGGATAACATCAGTGGTATGGTCTCCTACCCACGAACAGCAGCTGATCTCAGGCTCCTTAGATAACATTGTCAAGCTGTGGGATGCAAGAAGATAAAGTATTAAGTGTGAACTGAATAGACGCAGGGCTACTTCTGAGTGGAGGAGCATATAATAAACTATTCCTACAGCTATTCCCCTACCACTTCCCATGTAGGGGCCTGAAAATGACTGATAAAAAGAAGCTTCCTTGTAAAATAAAACAAGAATTAGAAAAATGTTAAATATTATATGGTATCATAAAAGACCCCAAATAACCAAAAGGATTTGGGAAGGAGCATAATAGCTGGTCCCTCCCATATCAATTTTAAGGCATTACTACAAAGCAACAATAACCAAAACAGCATTCTAGCGTAAAAGCAGACACACAGACCAATGGAACAGAGTAGAGCTCTCATAAATAGTCCTGTGTAGCTATAGCCCATTGGTTTTGGCTAAGAAATATATTTTTAAAATGGTTGATTGTAACAAAGCATTTTTATTTATAAACATTTATATTTATTAATACTTAAGAAACACTTGTGAAATAACTAAATCCTAAAACCTATAATCTAAAATCTAAAATCTATTTAAGAATGCCCTAATACCTAAGAACACTCTAATACCATCTAAAAACACTTAACTAACACTATTTTAAGTTTCTTAAAAGGATATTAAAATTCTTAGCATAGGTCCGTTCAGGGTGACTTGTTTTAAGGCAGTCCCATCAGGTAGTGTCTTTTAAGCTTGAAGTCCAATTGGGCACGACTTTGCCAGTTTTCAAGGCCAATATATTTTCATCACCAAATTGTGGCTGGTTAATAAAGTCAGTCTGTTCCATCTGCCAAACTGAGGCAGGCTTCTTTCATCAGCTGAGACTCACCTCCACAGTCTCCTTGGCCTTGGGCAAGACTATCATGGCCCAAAGCCTCTCCAAGCAGCTTCCAAACTTTGCATGTTTTTTTTTGTTTTTGTTTTTGTTTTTGTTTTTTTTTTTTTGGTGTTCTGGGGCCCCAAGACAGACACTTTCAAGGAACTCTCTCTCTCTGCAGGTTTTATGCCATGCCTTTGCCTTGGGCTATTGCAGCCTAAGTTCTGTTAGTAGCTTACCTTGCTATGCACTTCTCCAGCATGACTTCTGAGTGGGTGAGGCCAGGAGGAAGAGAGTGTTGTATGGAGCTTTCTGACTTATATATCACCTTATCTCATGATCTTTGGTGGTCTGGAGGGTCCACGAGATTTCTCGAGATGTCCAGCAGTCCTGTTGCTTCTCACGGCAACTGACATCATCTGCGCAGCTTGTTCAGTTTCTTATCCACATCCCTTCAACAAGGCATATCGTCCAGTCACAACTGGACTTTGTCCACTTCAGCAGGTTAAAGAAATGTCAAGCTCCTCTTTATGGGCTGCCAGATGCTAATCTGAATGGCTTACCAATTCACTAAATAGCCCTAACTTCCACCACACTCAATAACTCTACAGTGCTGGCTAGTTTTATGTCAACTTGACACAAGCTAGAGTCATCTGGGAAGAACTAAACCTCAATTGAGAAAAATATGTCTCATTAGAATTGGCCTGTAGGCAAGTCTGTGGGGGCATATTTTATTTATAACTGATGTGGGAGGGCCCAGCTCACATTTGGCAGTGTCATCCCTGGACTGGTGGTCCTGGGTGTTATAAGAAGACAGGCTAAGCAAGCCGTGGGGAGCAAGCCAGTAAGCAGCACTCCTCCGTTGTTTTTTCTTCAGTTCCTGCCAAAAAGCTATTCACAATTGATAGCTGCTGGGAGAAGGAAATCAGTTTTCATCAATAGAGTGACATTGCGTGTATCAAGTTCACTCCAGGGAAGACCCCATGTTCAGGTGTAGTTGGCCAAGGCAAATTGAATTTCACTTTTTTATTGTTTGTTTGCTTGTTTGTTTGTTTAAGAGAAAAAGAAAATGAAGTTGGGTGAATAAGGAGACAGGGTTTGATGGTTATTCTTGGTGTCAACTTGACTACATCTAAAATTAGCTAAAACCCAAGTGGCTGTGTACACCTGTGAGGGATTTTTCTTACTTAAATTATTTGAAGTAGTAAGACCCACCTTTAATCTAGATCTTTTGAGGTAGGAAGATCTACCTTTAATCTAGGTCATGCCTTCTGGTGGAAGCCTATATAAATGACATGGAAGTAGGAAGGTTTTTGCTCTTTGTCTACTTGCCCTCACTCTGGACAGCAAATCCATTCCTTCACTGGTATTAGGGCCCACTTCTTAGGGATTCCAGCATATGAAGAGCAGCTGAGACATCCAGCCTGCTGAACTGAACAGCTACTGTATTCTTAGACTTTCCACTAGTAGACATTCACTGTTGAACAGCCTGTAAGTCACTCTAATAAACCCTCTTTCTATAAATATATAGTTAGATCCAGTCTATCAATTCTGTTCCTCTAGAGATCCATGACAAATGCATAGGTAAGATCTGGGAGCAGTTGAGGTAGGGAACAGAATATGATAAAAAATATTGTGTGAAATTCTCAAAGAATAAATAAAAATATTAAAATGTATTTACATACATACAAATGGCATATATGTATATAGTTTGACTTGGAAAGAAAACTTAGCTATGTCATCAGCTTTAGGAAAAAATATCCCAGTTATTTTTTTTTTGAGACAGGGTTTCTCTGTGTAGCCCTGGCTGTCCTGGACTCACTTTGTAGATCAGGCTGGCCTTGAACTTGCAGAGATCAGCCTGCCTCTGCCTCCCAAGTGCTGGGATTAAAGACGTCAGGCACCACACCCAGCAATCCCAGTTCTTTTATGGTGTTGATATTGTATAAAAGTTAATAGACATGTTGGTTTAGAAATGTTAAACTTATTTTTTCCATTTATACAAGAATAATACATTGTAATAAATATATAAGGTTTTATCTAATTGCTTTTATTACAAGAATTAGTAAGTGTTCTCCAAATGATTCTATAAAGTGATACCTGTATGTTTATTCATAATAGCTAAGATAATGGCATCAATCTAGGTGTTCGGATAAATGGGTAAAGAAAAATGTGATCATATAGATATAGATATATTAGCCATAAAAGAATGCAATTCTAACGTTTGCAGCAAAAATGAAGAATTAAGTTTTATTAAATGAATCAGAAACAGGAAGACAAATATCCTATTAGAATGCTCCTTAGTAGAGATTAGGAAGGTAGGCAGATGATTGATAAACACAAAATTTGATAAGAGAACATTATGTGAATGTTTCAAAATATCACAGAGAACTCATATTAATATGTGTGCAATGTTAATATGAATGTGTGTGTGTGTGTGTGGTTTGAATAGGATTGGTCCCCATAGACTCATGTGTTTGAATGCTTGGCCCATATAGAGTGGTACTGTTAGGAGGTTTGGCCTTGTTGGAGCAGGTGTGACCTTGTTGAAGGAAGTGTGTTTCTGTGGGGGTGGGCTTTGATGTTTTATATATATGCTCAAGCTAAGCCTAGTGGTTAGTGTTTCTGCTGCCTGTGGGTCAAGATATAGAACTCTCAGCTTCTTCTCCAGCACCATGTCTGCCTGCATGCTGCCATGCTTCCCACCATGATGATAACAGACTAAACTTCTGAAACTGTAAGTCAGCCCCAATTAATTAAATGTTTTCCATACAAGAGTTGTCATGGTCGTGGTGTCTCTTCACACCAATGAAACCCAAACCAAGAAAATATGTTAATAAAATATTCAAAAAATTAGAAGAATCACCCACATGTTCATAACTGTGTCTGATATTTGCAAATTCCAATGGCTGTGCTCTGCAAGGATAGATATGATAGGGAAAAGCCTAGAAGAATTCATCCTCTTAAAAATAGTCTGGACCTTTTTACTCTGCCCAATCTCACAGTTAAACATTCGGTTTAAATGCATATACCCTATTGGCTCACAAACCAAACTGCTTTATTAAGTATATGTTCCAGTGATAGATATACCACAGTCATCCTCAAGGTTTGATTTTTCTCCTTTAAGAGTCTACGCAGAAACTAGAGAGATGGGTTAGTGGATAAGAACCTTTGCTGCTCTTAGAAAGGACCAGACTTCAGTTCCCATCAGGTATCCCACAATTGCCTTTAGCTCCAGCTCCAGGGAATTCAATGTCTTCTTCTGGCCTCAGGGTGCATTGTGTGCATATACATACTGCATGCATATGCACATGCATATATGTATACATACACACATACATATAAACTCTTTTAAAGTGTTTACCCTATCTTTTAGTTTTACTTAGGGTGATACACATTATTAAAAGATTAAAACATATATGTGTACCTGCTTTCTATTGAACAGTTTTTGCTGTAAAGACAGTGCCAATGCCTGATCTTATGTTTAGAGCAATTCAAATTCATAACATAATCTAAGACTTATCAGATACTATTATCTACATTTGCTAAGCAGATGGAGATAGCACCAATGTATCATAAAAATTATGTGTTGAAGTCAGTGTAGAAGCCAGTAGTATCATCAAGAGGCAGGGATGGGGAGGCTGGGGGTGAAGCTCAGTGGTAGAGCATTTGCTTAGCATGTATGAGACCCTGGGTTCTGTCTCTAGCACCACAAAAACAAAGAGTAGGCTATCAATAGGAATCCAATTTTGATAACTGACCAGGTCTGGTGTGTTTGAATATGTGCCCCAACCCTCCCTTTCTTGCTTGGCTATGTGCTATTAGTCTAGACATATTTGCCAGAATTTTAGGCGTTGTGTTCTGAAATCACTACATCTTGTTTTTTTTTTTGGGGGGGAGGGCCCAGTTCTGAATTGCAGCTCAATTACTATATCTTCTGCAATGCTATAACTGGGTGGAGGCTTATCCAGATGTCCTTTTCTGTGTAGTGCTGATTTGGTTATTATGTTATTGCCCTTCATGCTCGTCCTTAAAGAGTACTTTATACTGGATGTTCATATGGGTCTTAAACAGGGGTTGTGGGCATCATGTCATTTCCTGAAGTGATATGTGTTTCCATGCAGCAGGATATCTCATCATTTAGGCATGTTACTTCCAAGTACTACATTGTCACTCCACTCCTGCCCATGAATCAGTAAAGGTGTAGCAAGGTTCACTCTCTAGGGTAAAAACCACGAAAATAACACAACTGGACAGACAGGTTCCTTTTCCACACACAGTTAGGCATAGATTTCTTGGAGCAGCACGGCAGCAGTGCCTTGTGGCCCACTGACCTAGAATTTAGCTGATCTACCTGTGAAGCAAGCTTAGACATCCTCTAGTACCTTACCACACTGAAGTCCAAGGTACCAGCATAGATCCCACATCTGAGACACGCTCATCTAGAATATAACCAGCTAAATTTCTATATACCCAAGACTTCGTAACACTCACCTTTCTTTCTTGATATGTCACTTCTGCTTAGAAATAACTACTTGCTGGGCAGCAACCCCTTGGTTGGCATTCTCATTTCTGAACTATTTCATGGTATTAATGTCCAAGGGTCACACTACTGGTTATTGCTTCATTACATTCTAATAGTCTTATATCTTCTCATGACAGCCAGTTGTCATATGCTAAATGGGGTATAGAATGTGGTCATGTACGACAAGAGCTGTATCCAGTGCCTCAGGAGGTGTCATTGGCCTGCTGGCTGCATGGGCTTGCCACATTTTAGTCTGTATACTTGTCAGTCACTGACACTTGGAACTTAAATGGCTCCTTGAGGATGACTGGCCCAATTGGAAAGACAGTCTGTAAGTTTGTAGGATCACTTTCGTAAGTATGTTTGTCTCTGTTGTCACTAGAGAAACACCATATCAAATGCTGAGAGGCAATTCCTCCTGCTAACCAGTGGTCTGTTTCTGACAAGATATTCTCTAGCCAGACAAACAGACATTTGGGGTGGTAGCTGGTACTGTTGTCACTACTACTGCAAAACCAGATGCTGAATTGAACCAGACCAAATGTACTTGAGACAGAAAAGATGCCAAATGGATCTTCTATTCACACCTTCTGTGAAGAAGTCATGTATAACCTTCTCCCTCATTACCTACCCCCTTTTTTTTCTCCCTTTACTCTCTGTTCTTTGTTTAAACTAGAAGCTGATCTTATGAGCTAATCCCCCAGCTTCTCCTTATTCTCTGCCCAAAGAACAACTTTCCCTTCATTGTGGCTGTGGCTGTCAATTTTGTTATTAAGTCCATGGTCCTGTGAGGGAGAAAGAACGCAGTTGGGATTGGAAGTCAATACCACTACTAGTTCTTTCCCATGGACTTCGATGTGCCTCCCTACTGTTTTCCATTTCTAAGCCATTCTAACCTGTTTTATTGTGTGACTGGGCTAAGGGAGCTAGGTAGGCTCTCAGTGTTGCAGTTATCTCTCTATTGCTACTTTAATTGTGAATGACTCCCATTTGGAACATCCCTTAAAAGCAAGAGAAGTGTTACATATACTTAATACATCTCTTCCTGCAATTCATTTAGCAGCATTAGTTCATTTAGCAGCACTTGAACATGCATTGGCCCCAGAGGACCTACTCAAAAAATTGCATCATTCCATTGTACAGTCTGAGTCAGTTCCAAATCTAGTTAGAGTCATTTTCCCAACATGCCCATGGGTTTAGCTCAACACCACAGTAGCTTGTTTCTCAATTTCCAAGTGAGCTTACAAGGTTGTTGGGGTTTTTCTTTTTAGATTTATTCATTTTGTGTGTATGAGTGTTTTGCTAGAATGTATGTCTGTACACCACCCACATGCATGCCTGGTGCCCATGGAGGTCAGGGAGTCAGGTCCTCTGGAACTAGAGTTATTGACACTTGTGAGAAGTTATGTGGGTGTTGGAAATTGAACCCATACTCTCTGCAAGAACAAGTTTTCTTAACTATTGGGCGTCTAACCCCAAAGATGAGAAATTTTGACAACATGGCTATAAAATCCCCAACAACTCCTAACTAGAGTGTCCTGATCTTGCTTTTTCTTCAAGGGGTAGGACCCAGGTCAAGACTGTATTGAAATCAGTGAATAAGCATCAGTGTTACCAGCACACACCTCAGGGAGACGTTTTGGTTACTCTTAGTTCTTCTCCCACTTGTCCATAGGAAATGTAAAGTCTGGCCACAGAGTATGCTACTGAATCTTTTTTTTTTTTTTTAAAGAATCTTCCCATTTTTTTTTTTTTTAGCCCTTTCATGCCTCTAGAAAAGGACTTAGCTTTGGGAAAACAAACTTTAGAATAGGAGCCTGGATACAGGACTGGGAAAAAGTACCTTGAGACAAAGAAGAAAAGGACACAGATTAAAGATTCTATGGACTCTCAGGAGCATAAGAGAAGATGCTCTTATCCCTTCTAGCCTGGTGGTTCGAACTTAAAAAAAAAATTGCATCAGACCCTTTTCTTGAGTGGCTGTCTTGTCCTTTGACAACACACATTCTATATTACAAACTGAGGTTGGAGCTATAGTTGTGAAATAAAAGTGTACAGGTCATCACAGTAGTGAAGAAAAGAATCATTCTTTGAGGCAAGGCAAGGGTTATACATGGAAAATGTGTTCCTCTCCAATTTTTAGACTTCTGTCTCTCCAGCTAAGTTGAGGCTAGTAGACCTTAAATATAAGTTCTTTTATACTTCACTCCCCCCCACACTATTCTTTACCTCCTCCCTCAAGATACCAGAGTTAAGAACATACGACTGTCCCCGTGAGTATGTAACCACGGTGATCTTGGTCTCTAGTAGCTATCAGCAAATATGTTCTTTCCACCAAGGAATGAGTCTGGAAGCCATGCATAGTGGCATATGCCTGTAATTCAACACTCAGTAGACTAAAGCCAAAGATTGTGAGTTTGAGGACAGACTAGGCTGCACAGTAAGATTCAACTAATGGAAAAATATAAGCCTTGAAAAATATAAGCTCCATTCTTTACCAGGGCCTAGGAGCCTGCAGAGCTCCCCTCTCCCACTTTCTGCAGTTGCTAGGCAGAGCAGGACAGAGGTGCAGCAAAGGCCAACTGAGCTGAAGAGGGAATTGTTTATATCAGGTATGGATGCCTTGGGCTGTCCTGATATTATTGGCTACTGGTACCCTTGTCCCCACTTCCTCTTTCCTTCTGGAGACCTTGAGGACTGGCTCAGTGGAGGGAAGAGAAAGAGAGAGGTCCAGTATCCCCTCCCCCACCACTGCCACCTCCACGGTCCAGTTTCTACTCAGGCCAGCAAGTCCAAGGCTGACTAAGGGCTGAGGCTACTCTGAACTGTTAAATGTGAGGCCTGAAGTCCTATGACTACCCTGGAAAAGTACCCTATCTTCTTCCCTGACATCAGGCACTCTCTGACTACAGAGCTAGAGCCTGTTTTTTCCTTCTTCAGAGGAGTAGGGCACAGTCTCTACCATGACACCCTGACATCCTTATGATCATATAAGCGAAGGCTTAACTTGTAGGTGTTTGAAACAAGAGCACCTAATGAAGCTCAGACCAGCCTCAAATCTATATACCACACATATCTAACTTTAGTTAATCCAAGTCTTGGCTGAATAGCCTTCCTTCCCAAATATGAACTGATGGTAGGCCCATGAGGAGCATAGAACAAAATCACTTCCCACTTGTTTTCCTGACTCTCCTAAGAGGCTGTCAATGAGATAATTATGTTTTTTTTTTTCTGGTTGTAATAAGGTATGGAATCATCCAGCCTTACCCTCCAGAATAAAATGTAATGAACAAAATTGTTTAGATGCAGTATAGAATTAACTCCTCAGGACTGGGGTATGCTACAGTTGGTGTTGTCATAATCTGACCTCTTTTGTGGTAATGCCACTCTTCTTAATGTATGAGACAAGCTCTGTGAGGAATTGGCATATTTTATTGTGCTTCCATGTACTGTCCATATAAATAATAAACAGCTTGAATCTGAAATGGCTTGTTGTTCTAAAGATAAACATGTATTTCATGCTCTGTGTTCAGTACAATAATTTTAGGAGTATTCTCCATAAACCTTAGAAATCCTCCCAAAACAGCCCAATCTTATTGTAGTTCCTCAGCTAGCCACCCCCATCCCCACATCTCTTGCCTGGAACCACTCACTTCCCTGAAATGACTTCAATGTACATCCATTGTCCCAGCCTTTCCTGAGGCCCCACATGCATGCTCTGAAATTTGGAAGTAGTTCTCTGCCCAGCAACTCCTTACATTCTCCAAACTCACACGTCTTTTTGGCTTTCTTTTTGTCTTCCTCTGATACATAGCTCTATTAGACATGTCCCTATTTAGAAGGTATTCTGTCTTTGCTATATCTCAGCCAGAATATTGCAGCTGAAGAAAATAGCAAGGTCAATTCTTCTGATTTTTAAAAGCCTTGATCTGGCAGTGAAACATTCGTTCAGCCATTCTTTTCCTTTATGATTGTATTAAATGTCTTCAGTATAAGAAGGAGGATCTAGATTTACACCATATTTTAGCCAATGCACCAAGAAATATTTAGATTTAGAAAGATGATAGGAAGGAAATAGAGATAAACAGACTAATTATAATAATTTAATCCTTATTAATTCTCAGCATAGCAAAACTATCTATCTAGAAATTATTTCACTCTCTCTCATCTATCTAGGCAGACAGACAGATATCAGGAAATCTTAACTACAAAGAATGCTTATGTGTCATTGTGGATTCTGAAGACAGAAATGATAAACCTGGTAAAACCTAGGCTGAGATGTAAAGTATACATGTTCGTCTGAAAATCAGGAAGAGAATAAAATACTGTCTCTCCTCATCCCACCCCACCCCCAGTATAGAGAACAAGTATCTGGCAAGGTTCCAAAATCCTGTTACATCATATTTTACAAGAGTAAAGAATTGTCTGTATAGGATTTAGGCAAATAAACCTATTCATATTTCCTGTAGTTGAGAGTAGAGCACAAACAATGGCATATTTCCTAGGAAAGGAAACAGAAGTCTATGATCAGAATAGGAAGATGTATGAGAGACTAGCACAAACAAATGAGCAAAAGCCACAGAAAAAGAAAATAGCCCAATTATTGGTAGGTAAAGAGCATGGAATATTAGATCCTCCACTTCACACTTCCACTCCAGATTTTAAATATGAGCAGCAGAGGATCAAAGGGGAAGGGATTTATAAATAGGTGAAATTAAGTGTCTACCACCGAATGTGATAGTTAAAAAAAAAAAGGATCGCTGTTCAAAAGAAAATAAATACAACTTGCACCTTTAACGTGATGGATTTGATTTTGTACTGTTGATATAGGTAAGTTTAGAAATGGTTATAAATGGAAAATCCCCAACATTCTAAGTTAACTAATCACCTCTGCCTCAGAGAAAAATAAGACTCTTCCAGCCACCTGGTGGCAGTATACTCTGTTCTGTTTTGAGGGGTGAAATGCTTCTTTCTGCTTGACAAGCTGTTTCGTGATCTTCTATATGTGGTATGATTCTCCATACAGTATCCGTTCTGACTAGAACCATCCTTACAGAACCATATTCATTGAATGAAACTGAGGCCTCATTTATGTTGTGTCTCAACCCAAATATACATTTTTTCCCTTCTGGAGCATTTTTGTTTCCCTATCTATGGTTTCTCACCTTTGGAGCAGGTAGAATTTCTCCCTTGTATTCCATTAAGTTAATATTGATTTCTTAATGTCATCCAGACCAAGTATTGGTGTCACTTGTTTTTCTATATCTTCCTTCTCAAAAATGATTAGCGCATCAAGGGCATGAAGCTAAGTCTAGCTAATCTTGATGCTTCCAAATTAGAAAGCAGAAGCCAGACAGATTATGAAAGCTCAGAGATTGTTCAAAAACATGTTTTTATGGATATGTAAAGAAAAATCAGTGTCTTTTATTAAAAATATGTATTTGTATATTTATAATTCATTCATAAAGGTTCATTCAATTCTATTTTTCCCTGCTAGATGGGCTGTTTTGATATAATAGAATATAAATGTCTACAATAAATGCATGTTTCTATTTCCTGTTGTAATGCTTCTGGTGGTAGGAATTTGGCTTTTATGATTCCTTCTGAAAATGGAACCTGTTGTCACCATTGTCAACATTCTTCATCTCATTCAGTAATCTGAAGCTTAAATTTCACTTTGTTTAGAACACATATGTCTTTCTATGTTCTCTTTTCATGTTAAATATTCCAATCACCTGTGAATCTACAGATCTTAGCCAACTCTGGGACTTGGCTATACTTATGTAGCTAGGGGACAGAAAACAAGTGTCAATCCAGGAGCCTATTCTCTCACTATTTCTCTAGTTTTCCTCAACTGCACATCTCCAATGATGGACCTTAAAGTTTTCCAAGATGCCTAATTTGGTGAAAGCCACTAGCCTCAAAGTGGTAAATGGTAGATGTTATAAATATAGACTTCTCTCCCAATCTTACTAGATGAGAGCCAGTCAGCTTCAGCTGGCCATGATGCCTGAGCTGGAGAGAAGGCAGACTG
>CAJQZJ010000450.1:1872723-1898263 GCA_907164525.1 Lophiomys imhausi | reverse complement strand
GTCTCCTTAAATTCTTTAAGGGATTTATCCTCTTCATTTAAGCCCTCTATCATTTTCATAAGTATAGATTTGTCATCATTTTCTTGTGTTTCTCCTGTGTTAGGATGGTCATGGCTTGCTGTACTAGGTTAGCTGGGTTCTGGTGGTACCATATTGCCCTGTTTTTTGTTTTTTTTTTTTTTGATTGTGTTCTTTTGTGGTCTTTAGCCATCTGGTTGTCCCTGTCATTGGTTGGTTGTTCCTGGTGCCCATTAGATTTGGTGCCCAGGAAAGAGTCCTGGTTTGGAGGCTGGTTGTTCCTGTAGGACCTTGAGATCCAGAGAATCACTTTGGGAAGGTTGGTAGGGCTGTAGACTGAAGGCTGTAGCTAGGGATACATCCTCTCAGAGAAGCAGGAAGTGCCTGGAGGCCAAAAACAAGTTCCAGCTTCTCTGAGACTCCAGGGGATGACCTCTTGAAGACTCTCTGTCAGATGCTCTGCTAAAGACACTGGAAGTGTCTAGAGGCCAGAGGCCAGTGTAAGCATCCCTGGGACTCAGAGGAAGACCACTCAGAGAAGCTCTCTCTGGATGAAGGTGGTGCCTAGAGGCCTGAAGCTGAAGCCAAGTGCCCCTGGGGCTCAGCAGATGCCCTCTAGGAGAAGCTCTCTCAGAGACATACTTGGTGTCCAGAGGCCTGGGTGAGAATTCCTGAAAGTCAGAGAAATTCCGACCTCATTCTCAGCAAGATGGCGACAATAAGCTCAGACACACTCTGGTCTTCAGGAAGACTGACTTCTCTACCATAGAGGTAGGTATATTCCTGCTGAGCTGCAATTTGAAAGGGGAAAGCCTATCTGGGCTTGCCCACCAAAGACAGGGACAATATAGAAGCCTGTACTGGACATATAGACATTGGAAGAACAGAGACACCAGACATGGGAGACAGAGCACTTCCTGCAGTGGATCTGATCAATTCAGGACACCAGCTTGGGGCTTCAACCTCCAACCAGAGGCCCTCCTCAGTTTCCTGAGTCCACAGCTTCCATGCAGACATTCTGACACTCAAAAGAGAGCCACTATGGTAAGACTGAGGGTGACTCTCTCTGGGATTTGCAACACGGTGGCGTATGGCTGACCCATAGCTGGGGGATTGAACTAACAGGTGCTGTGCTTCCCTGAGACCAAGTGTGCTGTGGACAAGGATATAGACTACATATTAGAACTCTCTGACTCCTCATGCCTGGCCCCTCAGCTGAGCACTCAGGGTACAGCATCTAGATCTCAGCCTGGAGCAGTAAAGCAGTTCTAGACCATTGTGTGCATCCGGAGAAACCGGGCTGCACCAGTTTACAGAGCTTCAGTCTGACAAGCACTGATTGACTCTGATAATCACATGAAAGCAGCTTGGGAGGACCATAACCACAGTCCTGATACCCAAGCTACATGGAAACAGTTAGAAGACCTGCCGACCCAGGCAGGCTGCTTTGGAACACAGCACTTCTTGCAGGGAAAAGGCGGCTGAGCTTTCCCTGAGTTCAAGTGCTGTAGATGACTTGTGAACTCCATATTGAAACTCCCTGCCCATCTCACTTTGGCAGGGCACTCAGTCTACAGCCTCAGTCTATGGCATCTAGATCTTGGTCCAAGCAGTAAAGCAGTTCTGGACTATTGGGTGATGCCCAAACAACCAGGCAGCACCAAACCACAGAGCTTCTGAGAGAGAGGCACAGGTTGATCCTGAGACCCCCCCCCCCAGGAGTAGCCTGGGACGACTGTAACCACAGTCCTGACACCCTAGCTACAGGGAAACTGTTAGAAGCCCCACTGACCCCAGAAGGCTGCTCTGCAACACAGCATTTCTGGCAGGGAAAAGGTGGCTGAGCTTCCCCTGAGTTCAAGTGTTGTAGATGCCTTTTGAACTCCATATTTGGAGCTCTCTGTCCACACCTACTTTGGCAGGGCACTCAGTCTACAGCCTCAGTTTACAACACCTAGATCTCTGCTCAATGCAATAAAGCTGTTATGGGCTATTGGGTGATTCCTGAGAGAGTGGGCTGCACTGGACCACAGAGCTTCTGACGGAGAGGCACAAATTGTAATTAAGATCTCCCCTGAGAGTAGCCTGGAAGGATCACAGCCATGGTCCTGACCACAGTCCTAACTCCCTAGCTACAGGGAAACTGCCAGAAGCCCTGCCAACTCAGGCAGGCTGAACTGGAGCACAGTGACTCTGGCCAGGAAAAGGCAGCTGAGTTTCCCCGAATCCAAGCACTGTGGACAGGGTGTGAATTACACATCAGAACTCCCTGCTGGTACCTGGAACAGTGAAACAGCCCTGGACCATTGCATACTGCCTGGGTGATGTGGGCTGTATGGAAATCACAGTACTTCTGTCTGTAAGGTACACTTTGAACCTGAGCATTCCCTGAGAGTACCTTGTGAGGTCCCAATCATGGTCCTGATGCCTAAGGTACAGGGGAACTGCAGCTCTAGCCTACAGCCTGGTGGCCTGCCAACCCAGACCCACATCGCTAAGAAGACCACCTGGATCTCAGGAAACTGCAGACAGGAATAACACATCCCACTCCAACCCCTGACCTGAATACCCAGTTGGGACACAACAGGAAGGGGTGAGCTGTGGGAGACCTACTGAGAACCAGTCCCCAACACAAGGCCCAATCCAGCCTGTGTAGATCTACAGGTCACTGAGATTATACGGCCTCTACACCACAGCTCCTTCCTTGACACCAAGTCTAGAAGGTACCAGGAATAAAGAGCTAAGCACAACCAGATGGCTAAAGGCCAGTGAAAGAACAAAACTGACAAAAGTCAGGGAAACATGACTCCAACAAAATGCAGCCATGCTAACACAGGAAGGCCTCAAAGAGAAGTTCTCCTGGGGGTGCAAATGTGGCTGGAGGCCTGGAGTCTCTAGGGCTAGGCTGTTGACCTCGGTTGCTGGAAATGCCTGGTGGCCAGAGGGCGGCAGAGCATCTCTGTGGCTGGGAGTGAGACCTCTCCAATGAGCTCCCCCAGGAGGCGGGAAGACACCTGGGCGCTAGAAGCCTAACTGAGTGTCTCTGGTTGGCCTGTATCTCTGGAAGGAAGACACCACAGGCCAGGGGAGCTTCTCTGTGGCTCAGAGGGTGACCTCTCCAAGGAGCTCTTTCTGGATACAGTAAGTGCCTGGAGGTCTGAGACCAGAGTGAATGACCCTGGGGCTTGTAAGGCAACCCCTCAGGGGAGCTCTCTTTTTTATTAATTAATTAATTAATTACTTCAGGTTACAACTCCATCCAGTGTCCTCTTTCCACCCCTCTCAGTCCCACCCTCCCACCCTTTACCACCTAACCCTTCCATCCCACTCCTCTGGAGTGGAGTGTCCCTACATATCAGTCCCCCACCCCAGTTCAGCAGTCATATGAGGGCCAAGAGCCTCCTCATACACTGGGGGACTACAAGGCAGCACCACTAGGGCAAAGTATCTCACTGACAGGAAAAAAAGTTTATGTTTATTTTCCCTTTGGTGCATTCGTTGTAGTATAGTTATCCTGTATTATATGGCAAAAATCCGACTATAAGTGAATGGATGCCATGTGCATCCTTCTGGGTCTGGGTTAGCTCACTCAGGATGAGCTTCTCTAGTTCCATTCATTTGACTGCAAATTGTAAGATTTCATTGTTTCTGATGGCTGAGTAGTATTCCATTGTGTAGATATACCACAGTTTTTTAATCCATTCTTCAGCTGAGGGACATCTGGGTTGTTTCCAGTTTCTAGCTATTATAAATAAGGCTGCTATGAACATAGATGAGGAAATCTCAGAAAAAAAGATATCGCCAGACTGACTTCCATAATGGTTACACAAACCTGCACTCCCACCAGCAATGGAGGAGAGTTCCCCTTTCTTCACACCCTTGCCAGCATGTGCTGATATTTGAGCTTTTGATCTTAGTCATTCTGACAGGTATGAGATGGAATCTCACAGTAGCCTTGAGTTGGAGGATCTCTCTTAGGGAACACAGAAAGCACCTGGTGGTCAGGAGCTGAGGCCCTGCATATCACTGGGAATGGCAATCTGACCTGGGTAAGACAGGCAGTCTGGGGGAGAGGGCAGTGACTGGATTCTATGCATCTCTGTAATGGGTGGGATTCTTCCCAGGTCTAGGGAAAACACAGAAGTGGGTGTTTTGGGGTCAGTGTGTGTCCTCTCACTCTTTCTGCAGTTACTGAGCTCCTGTTACTGGTATACAGTGCAGGATTTATGCCACCATCTTGGAAAATCCAATACTACAATTCTCTCTTGTTTTAGGTTTTTCGAGACAGGATTTCTCTGTGTATCCCTGGCTGTCCTGGAACTTACTCTGTAGACCAGGCTGACCTTGAACTCCCAGAGATCCATCTGTCTCTGCCTCCTGAGTGCTGGGATTAAAGGTGTGTACCACCACACCGGCCAAATACTATAATTCTTAAGGGACTCAGGACTTGAGATGATATTTCTTCAAGGAGAACTTAGAAATGACCAACAGGTACGTGAAGAGATGCTCAAAATCACTCCAGAGAAATGCAAATATAAATTGCAATGGAATATCACTTCACATTTGTCAAGATAGCCATTCATTACCCAGAAACTGAAAGGCAAGTTGCATTGTGGCAGACATTCAGAAACTAGAACCTTAGTTGTATCCTTTTGGTGGGGACATAAACCAGTGTGGAATTCGTCTCTGTTTCCTTGATGCATACAGGGTGTGACCAGCCCCTTCACACCCCTGCTGCCATTTCTAGAGCTGCGTTCATAGACCGGATTTCCTGTGAGCCAGAAGAAACCCTTCATCCTTTAAGTTGCTTTTGTCAAGTATTTTTTCATAGCACCAAGAAAAGTATTAATAATTAATAGAGAGTAAGACAGGCAGCTACATAGATGAAATTTGAGAATATTACGCTAAATGAAACAAGTCAGAATAGCCACAACATGTGGCACAGTCCCAGGTAGCTATAGTTGAGAGCTTACATCCTGATCCCCAGTACTCTTCCTCCTTGCCATCCTCCATTTGAATTATTCAAGGCCCTTGCAGCTTACCAGGAACATCCCCATCATCTCAACTAGTCTCCCTCCTTCTAGATCTCTCATGATACCAGACCCACTTGCTCTTAGGGATCCTACAGCTACTACATGTGTTGTAGACCCAGTTAGGCTACCTAGTACTCTCCTTCCCTGCCACCCTCCATTCGGGTTGCCAAGTCTCTTGGCTGCTATCTAAGGACACTCACCTCCTCTAGGTTCTTCTCCATCCCTCCAGGACTCATCCCAACCTAATCTCCACCAGGGACCCTCCAGCCATCACATATGACCCAGAGTCTTAGAGCCCCACTAATTGTCCCCCTGGAATCCTCTAGTTCCCCAATTCAACTTTAAGACTCAGGACCAGTCCAGAGTGCCAGGAGAAACGTGTTTTAGGCTTCTTGACCAAATTACTGATGGCATCAGGCTGTAGCAGAGAAACAAAAGATCAGGATAATGACTGTATCCCCAAATACCACACAGAGGAAGTCATATTCTCAACCATACTATGAATTAGCCTCATCTTGAATACTGTAAACACGTCTACTGAAAGAATAAAGGTAGCTTTAACAAAAAGTAAAGAAAATTTAAGCAACAAATTAACTTCAAATGCATAAACCCCAATATGGAAATAATTATAACACAAAAGCCAAAGCAATGCATCACCTTCCAAAAATTCAAATCCCATAGTAATGACCCCTAATGAAAATGAATTGAAAAGAGTGAACATAATCAGAGTAAAACAAGAAGACAAAAAGATGAATGAAATAAGGAAGTCAATTCAAGATAGATCCCAACACAATGACAGTGGTTTCAGTAACACACTCTCAACAGTAGATAGGTCATCCAGGAATAAAAGATATCCTAGAATTAAACAATATCACAAGTCAAGTGGACCTAATAGTTATTTATAGAAATTTATTCCAAGTATTAAAAAATGCACATGTTTCTCAGTAGCCCATGGACCTTTCTCCAAAATGGATCACATATTAGAACATAAAGCAAGTCTTAAGAACTATAAGAAAAATGCAATCATAACCTGCATTCTAAGTGACTACAATTTAATAAAGTTGAATATCAACAGCAATGGAATCTAAAGAAAGTACACAAACTCATGCAGACTAAACAACACACTACTGGATAATAATTGAGTCAATGATAAAATCAATAATTTTATCAAGAATTGAAATAAAAATACTACATACCCAAATCACAATGAAAACTGTGTTATAAACTTTTCTTGTATGAGTAAGTGTCTACATCAAAATGATTCAAGAGATCTCAAATACATAAATGAATGGTGCATCTGAAGGCCTTGGAAAAAAACAAGAGAAAACAACACCCCAAAAGTAAATAGTAGCAGATAACCAAAATAACGACTGAAACTAATGAAATGGAAATGAGAAAAATGCAAGGAATCAAAGGAACAGAGTTGATTCTTTGAAAAGATTAACAAGCCTGACAAACCTTTGGCCAAATTAATCAAAAGAAAAAGGGAGAGCTTCTAATTTTATAAAATTAAAGACAAAAAGAGAAGTATTACAACTGAAGAAATTCACTGAAATTCACTGAAGAAATTCAAAGAGTCATAAGGACGTATTTTAAAGCCCATACTCCACCAAACCACACTGGAAAATATTTAAAAAATGGACAAACTTCTAGATTTATATGGTCAATCAAAGCTAAATTGTGGTAGAAGTTAGGTATCTTTAATGAAATTATTAGGCAGTTCAGATTAGCATCTAGCAGCACATAAGGAGGAGCTTGACATTCCTTTAACCTGCTGAAATGGACAAAGCCAAGTTGGGACCGAACAATATGTCCTGTTCAAGGAGTGTGGCTAAGAAACCCCTGCAAGTCCTGCAGATGACATTAGTTGCTGTGAGAAGCAACAGGACTGCTGGACATTGAGAGAAATCTTGTGGACCCTTGAGACTGCCAAAGATCACAAGGATAATGTGACATATAAGCTAGAGAACTCCATACAGTCTCACTCTTCCTCCTGCCCTCACCAACTGAGAAGTCATGTTCTAGAAGTGCATAGCAATGTATGCCATTTACAGAATTTAGACTGTGATAACCCAAGGCAAATTCATGGCATAAAACCTACTGAGAGAGTTCCTTGAAGGCGTCTTTCTTGGGGCCCCAGAGTGCCAGAAAAGTGAGCAAGGCAGGTAGAGTTCAGAAGCTGCTTGGAGAGGCTTTTGTCTGTGAGATTTGCTCAGACCAAAAAAGACCGTGGAGTTGAGTCTTAGCTGATGAAAAAAACCATCCTCAATTTGGCAGTTGGAACAGACTGACTTTTTAAACTGGCCACAATTTAGTGGTGGAAATAAACTGGCCTTGCAAACTGGCAAAGTAAGGCCCAATGAACACCAAGCTTTGAAAAGGACTGACTCCTGAGACTGCCATAAACCAAGCCATCCTACATGGACCTACGATAAGAATATTACTATCCTTTTAAGAAAGTTAAAATAGTGTTAGGCAAGTGTTTTTAGATAGGTATTAGAATGTTCTTAGATATTAAGGTGTTCTTAGATAGATTATAGGTTTTAGTTTATAGGATTTAGGTATTTTATAGGTGTTTATTAAGTATTAATAAATATAAATGTTTATAAATAAAAATATCCTGTTATACTAAATCAAGATGAAATAAATCATTCAAGTAGGCCTATGACATCCAATGGGATAGAAGTGGTAATTTAAAATCTTCTAAACTAAAAATGGCTCAGGACCATAGATGCAGCACAGAATTCTACCAGACCTTCAGAAAAGAACTAATGCCGGTTGTGGTGGCGGGCGCACGCCGGTAGGATTTGCTGAAGGAGGCAGAGGCAGGAGGATCACGAGAAAAGAACTAACACAATACTCCTCAAATTATAATAAAAAGAGAAAATTGTAGGTCAATAGCTCTGTTTAACATGAATGAAAAGATTATTAATAAAATACAAGCTGATCCAATCCAAGGATATATGAAAGAAATCATCATGATTGTCTTAGTTACTGTTTTATTGCTGTGAAGAGATACCATAACCACAGCAACTTACAAGAGAAAGCATTTAATTGGGGCCTTGCTTACAGTTTCAGAGAGTTAATCCATAGCTATAATGGTGAGACACGTGGCAGCAGGCAGGCATGGCACTGGAGCAGTAGCTGAGAGTTTACATTTTGATCCTCAAACCCAAGTAAGAGAGAAAGACTGGGGCTGGCCTGGGATTTTGAAACCTCAAAGTCTACCCCCTTGACATACTTCCTCTAGTAAGGCCACACCTACTCCAATTGGGCCATACCTCCCAATCCTTCATGAACAGTTCCATTTATTGGGGATCATTCATTCAAATATATGGGTCTTTGGAGGACATTCTATTCCAAACCACCACAATGATCAAGTCACCTTCATCCCAGAGATATAAGGATAATTCAACATACGTAAATCAACAAGGGTAATCCACCATATGAACAGTGTCAGGGGTAGAAATTATATGATCATCTCATTAAACCAGAAAAGGCCTCTGATAAAAACCCAATCTCCCTTAATAATAAAAGTTCTACAGAATCTAGGAATACAGGGGGTGTATCTCAACATAATAAAGGCAATTTACAGAACTAGAACCAATAATTTGTTAAATGGAGAAAAACTCAAAGTCTAAGCAAGGAAGTCAAAGACTTGTACAATGAAAACTATACAACTCTGAAGAAGAAATAGAGGTAAATACCAATAGACAAAAACTTCCCATGATCATGGATTGGCAGGATTATATTGTGAAAATGGCCATCCTACCAAAAGCAATCTACAGATTCAATGAAATCCTCATCAAAAGTCCAATGCATTTCTTCACAGAAATTGAAAGAAAAATCTTAAATTTGATATAAAAGCACAAAAGACACATTGGCTCAGGAAACAACTTTCTGAACAGGACACTGAACACAGGCAGTAAGACTAATGAATAAATGGACTCTGAACAGGGCATGGAGACACAGGCCTTTAATCCCAGCACTTGGGAGGCAGAGGCAAGTAGATCTCTGTGAGTTCAAGGCCAGTCTGATCTACAAAGATAGTTTCAGGAAAGCCAGCTATTACACACAAAAATCCTGTCTTGAAAAACCAAAACCAAACAAATAAATAAACGGGCTCTGATGAAGCTGAAAATTTTCTATGTTGCAAAGAATGCCATCATTTGAGTGAAGCAGCCAATAGAATTGGAAAGATATTTACCAGATACATATCCAAAAAAGACTTAGTGAATAGAATATAAAAAGAGCCAAAAAAATAACGAGGGCACGAAAGTAAATAGAGTTCTCAAAAATATGAAATGCAAACAGCTGAGGAATATATTTGAGATATTCAATTCACCCAGTTATCAGGAAACTTCAAGTTAAAACCACTTTGAGATTTCATTTCACCTAAATCACATCGGCTAGGATCCAAAAAACAAGTGATGGCAAATGTTCGCATGGATGTGGGGAAAGAGAAAAACTTATTCACTGCTGGAGAGAGTGAAAAGTGGTACAACTACTGTGGAAATCAGTGCAGTGGTTCCACTATAAGTTATAAATAAAATCTAAATTATGATCCACCTATCATTCTTGGGTATATACCTATAGGACTCTATATCTTACTATAAGGGTACCTGTACATCTATGCTTATTCTGCTCTATTCACAATGGCTCGGAAATAGAAATAGCATAGATGTCCATCAACTAGTGAATAGATGATGAAAATACGGAGCACGTGTTCATCCTTAGTGCTATAATAGAATACCAGCTGCAGACTTCCCTCATCACTGCCCACAGTGCCTGTGGATCCCACAAACCATTCCCTTCTAATCTTCCCCCCCACCACCAATTTCCACTGTAACCAGCTCCCAACTCCAATAGGCATGACCTGCTAAACCACAGACTATGGCTGTCAGAAAATCCAGTAGGCTGCCATCAGACATTCTTCTCCTTCTCTCTGTTCTCCCAGTCATCCCTAGCACAGCAACACAATACTAGTTGCAGCCTTCCCTAACTCTTGCCCACATCTCCTGTGGATTCCACAAACCATCCCCTTCTAAACTCTATCCCCCTACTTGTTGCTTTGTCCCAGACCACCCCCTGCTAACACAAAGGCAGCTTCTTCCAGGGCAATAAGTAGGCTGAAGGTGGACCCAAACCTCCACTACTGCCCATGAGATCTAATCCCCCAAGTATTATGCCCAGCTCTGTAGTTGGAAACAGACTGTGGTCTCCCTTTCCTCTCTGATCCCATCCCAAATAAATCACAAAGACATTCTCCTCCAACCTTCCTTCCCACAACCCATCCCAGTATCCCAGCTTCTAACACCAGCATGCATTCTCTGTGACACACCAACTGAACAGACCAGGAAAAGAGGTAACAGAAACCATCATAATCTCTGAAAATCCAGTTAGGAAACAGAAACCAAGGAACAAAACATCCACCCAACAAAGACAAACCCACAAATTAGCACCTAGACCTTTAATCATCCCAACCCCAAGATGCCTAGACACCAGCATAAAAACACAATAAAAAACACCCAGGGCAGTATGTCTCCACTATTGTCCAGCCTTCTTACCACAGCAGGCCCTGAATATTCCAACATAGCTGAACCACATGGAAAGACCTTAAAACAGCCTTTATAAATATCTTAGAGGTTCCTAAAGAAGAAATTAATAAATCCCTTAAAGAAATACAGGAAAATACAGTGTAAAAATAAATAAAACTGTTCAAGAACTGAAATTGGAAATAGAAGCAATAAAGAAAACACAAACTTATGTGATTCTAGAAATGAAAGATTTAAGAATTGTAATAGGAACTACTGAGGCAAGTTTCACCAACGGAATGCAAAAGATGGAAGAAAGAATCTCAGGTTTTGAGGATGTGATAGAAGAAATGGATACACTGGTCAAAGTAAATGCTAAATTTAAAAATCTCCTGACAAGACATACACACACACACACACACACACACACACACACACACACACACACAGAGAGAGAGGGGGGGGGGAAAGAAGAGAATGGACAAGAATAAAGGAAGAGAAAAAGAAAAGAGGAGAAGAAAGAGGAAAGATAGAAAGAAAAATAAAGGAAAAAAGGACGAAGTTCTAAAAGTCCAGCCAAGTCCTTGGATTGCCAGTCAGCCAGAGAAGGCAGCCCTGCTAGGGGAAAGCTCAAGTGGTTGGAAGAAGAGGTCCCAGGAATGGAGCAGGAATATCTTAAAAGAGCACAGTTCTAGCCCTGGAGGTTCAGGCTGTTTGAATTCATTTCTACAAAATCATGTTTTTTTGTTTTTTTGTTTTTTTAAAAGCTATGCCAATTAGAACCCCTACAAACTCCTGACTTGCTGCTGCTTCCAGGATCCTGACTTGTTTGAGTTCCTGACTTGCTTCAATGATGGACTGTGGAGTCAAGATATAAACCAAATAAATCCTTCACCAACTCCCAAAAAAAATCTCCTGGCAGAAAACATCCAGGAAATCTGGGACATTTATGAAAGACCAAACCTAAAAATAATAGGTGTAGAGGAAGAAGAAACACAAAGACCCAAAAGATGTTTTCAACAAAATCATAGAAGAAAATTTTCCTAACCTAAAGAAGTTAAAGAAGGAGATGCTTGTAAAGGTACAAGAACACCAACTAGATTGGACCAGAAAAGAATGTCCCTCTGCCACATAATAATCAAAACACCAAAAGTACAGAACAAAGAAAGAGTATTGAAAGCCTCAAGGGAAAAAGACCAAGTAACATATAAAGGCAGACCTATTAGAATTACACAGGACTTCTCAATGGAAACACTAAAAGTCATAGGGCCTGGACAGATTTTCTGCAGATGCAAAGAGACCACAGATGACAGTCTAGACTACTATATCCAGCAAAACTTTTGTTGGAATAATCTGAAAGCTTCTGGTATTTTTTTTGTTGTTGTTGTTGTTAATCACTGGCCCCAGGATCTGGTTGCCATCACATATACCTGTCTTTGTTGTGTGATCTTTGCTCTACCTAATTTGGAGTTGATTGGTTGAATAAATGCTGCAGCATAGATTGGGTAGAAGAGAGGTTGGCAGACTTTTTGGACAGAGAGGATCACAGGAGAAGAAACCAGAAGCAGAGAAGGAGAGGACATGCCATTAGTTAGATAGAAGAATCATATCTCCACGTGGCCTGGAACATCAGCATAGTGTGGAGAATAACAACAGCCTGGGGGATGTGTGTATATTATATGGAGTTTTATTTGAGGAGTAGAATTATAAGCTAGTTTAGATGGGCTAAGATTGCTCAATCCAGGGTAAGGCTTGTTAAGATCCATCAGCTGTCTGTGTGATTATTTACAAGTGTGATAAGGGATAACTCTGCTGCCCTAATAATAAGTATCATTATTAATATTAATATTTCCTACTTTCAATCGCTATATACAGAGAAATTAAGACATCCTATGATAAAGTCAAATTTAAACAATGTCCATCTACAAATCTAGCCCTAAAGGCAGTGCTCGAAGGACAACTCCAACCTGGGGAGGTTAACTACACCCATGAAAGCATAGGAAATAATCTCACACAAACAAAATCAAAAGAAGGGAACACACAAAAAACTCACACCACCACCACAAACACCACCAGCAATGTTGTTAACACAAATAAACATTCATTGATCATTGATATCTCTCAATATCAATGACCTCAATTACTCAAAGAGACACAGACTAACAGAATGGATATGAAAACAGGTTCCAATGTTCTGCTGAATGCAAGAAACACAGCTCAAGGATAGACATTGCCTCAGGGTAAAGGTTTGGAAAAAGATGGACCTAAGGTTCAAGTAAAGGAACCTAAGTAGCGAGCTGGTGTAGCCATTTTAACATCTAACAAAATAGACTTCAAACCAAAACCAAGCAAAAGAGATAAGGAAGCACACTACATACTCTTCAAAGGAAAAATATTCACCAGGGATGACATTTCAATTCTTAACATCTGTGCCCCAAATACAATGGCTCCCAAGTTTTTTAAAGAAATACTACTACAGCTTAAACCACATATTGACCCTCACATACTAATAGTGGGACCTGTCAAACCCCACTCTCATCCAGACAAAAACAGAGAAATACTAGAGCTAACAGACATTATAAAACAAATGGACCTAACAGATAGTTACAGAGTATTTAACCAAAACACAAAAGAATGTACTTTCTCAGCATGTCATGGAACTTTTTCCAAACAAGTCTGAACAGATACAAGAAAACTGAAATAGCACGTTCCATCCTATCTGAACACCACAGAATAAAGATGAATATCAGAAACAACAGAAATAACAGGAAGCTTATAAACTCATGGAAACTGAACAACTCTCTATGGAATGACTACTGGATCAAGATAGAAATAAAGAAAGAAATCTAGACTTCTTAGAATTTCATGAAAACCAAAGTACAACATAACCAAACTTGTAGGACACAGTGAAAGCAGCACTAAGAGGAAGGCTTTTAGCACTAAATGCCTACATTACAAAAGAGAGAGATAGCGAGAAATCTCCTTCTAGCAACATAACAGCATACCTGAAAACTCTTGAACAAAAAATTACTCACACCCAAGGGGAGAAATGGCAAAAAATAATCAAACTGAGGTCTAAAATCAATAAAATAGAAACAAAGACAACAACACAAAGAATCATTGAAACAAAAAAATTGATTCTTTAAAAAAGTCAAGAAGATAGAAAAACCCTTATCAAAATTAACCAAAAGTCACAGAGACACTATCCATATTAACAAAATCAGAAGGGAAAGGGGAGATGTAACAACAGACAGTGAGGAAAGCTTTAGAATCATAGGTCATACTTTCAAAACCTGTGCTTCACCCAATAGAAAAGCTAAAAGAAATGAATCATTTTGTAAATACATACCACTTACCAAAGTTAGATAAACATCAAATAAACAATTTATGTAAACCTATAACCCCTAGTGAAATAGAAGCAGCAATTAAAATCTCCTAACCCCCCACAAAAAAATAGAGCCCAGATGGTTTTAGTACAGATTTCTATCAGAGTTTTAAAAAAGAGCTAACACCATTAGTCTTCAAATTATTCCACAAAATAGATACAGAATTGCTCAGTTCATTTTATGAGGCCACAGTTACCCTGATACTGAAAAAATGTAAATACTCAACAAAGAATTACAGACAAGTGTCCCTTATGGCCATAAATGCAAAAATACTCAATAAAGTACTCACAAACCAAATCCTAGAACACATCCAAAAGATCATACACCATGATCAAGTAAGCTTCATCCCAGAGACACAGGGATGGTTCAACATATGAAAATCAGCAAATGTAATCCACCACATAAACAAACTGAAAGAAAAAAAACACATGATCATCTCTTTAGATGCAGAAAAGGCCTTTGACAAAATCCAACACCCCTTCATGATAAAAGTCCCGAAATGATCAGGGATACAAGGGACATACCTAAACATAACAAAGGTAATTTATAGCAAGCCTATAGTCAACATCAAATTAAATGGAGAGAAACTCAAAGCATTTCCACTAATGCTTTGTGGAAATGGACAAGGCAAGGCAAGGTTGCCCACTCTCTCCATGACTGCAGACTATTGAGCCCTAAATAAGACATCTGTACCACACCCCTTCTCCCCAGGCTCAGGAATCATTCCAGAAGGGAGAATGGAAAGATTGTAAGAGCCACAGGTGATGAATGACTGTAAGGAAACAGTGTTTTTGGTCACAGTAGGGTAGTTGCTTATATTAACTCACAGTCGTGAAAGCATGCACAAGACCTGTGTGAACTCAAAGCAGAAAAAATCTCAGCATGGAGAGGGGAGGTAGGAAAGAAGTCCCACCCCTTACTAATGAGTTATTGACAACTGACAGCTACTGAAAGAGCGAGAGTCAGGTTTTTTTTTAAGATGAGGGAGATGGGTTGATCACCCTCTAGTGAAGACCACACATCCAAGAGTATATGAACAACACAAATTGGACTTAATGAGATTTTCAAAAACGGACACAGTTGTGTGTGTTAGGAAGAGGGGATGGGTCTGGGACAAGTTAGTGGAGGGATAAATATAGTCAAAATACATTATATGAAATTCTCATTGAACTAATTAAAATTGGATCAATTACTAAATAAAATAAGTAGCAAAAAAGAAATAAGCCAATTACAGAAAGGCAAATTCTACATATTTTCATGGATAGGTGGTATATGAAACAAATTTATAGAATCAAAGAGGAGAATAGTGGTTGTTGGAAGATGGACAGTAAAATGGGGAATTGGTAATCAACAAGCAGAAAGTTTCCATTGAGATGATTAAGTTCTAGACTTAGAGTCACCAATACTATATTATGCATTTGAAACTTTGTTGTGGAAGTAGATCTCATATTAAGTTTGTACACCATGATATAATAAAATATTTTTTAAATAATGAAACAGAACTGAAGCTATTGCTTATCTGTAGAGCTTGCCTAGCATTGGTTCTATGTTTAATCCCTAGAGCTAGAAAACAAACAAACAAACAGGAAAAAAACCTCACCAAATGTAATGGAACAAATGAATAACTACACCTAAAAAGAGATAACTATCCTACAATCAATACGCCAAAAGGATCAGGAACAAAGACTTTGTTACCTATTAAGGGGACAATTTGCCCTGGGAGTTGCCACCATATTGGCCCCCAGTACAAGAGGAAGCTCTTAGCCCGCATATGACTTTTGGGCTGATATGTAGGGACAGTCCACATTGGAGAAGTGGGAAGAGTGGGAAAGGGAGGAGAAGGTGGGAGGGTGGGACTGGGAGGGGTGGAAAGAGGGCACTGTGATGGAGATGTAACTTGATGTAATAAATAAACAAACAAACAAAAGAATATTGGTACCTTTTCACACATGCACAAAAACTATCTCAAAGTACATCACAAGCATATATATGAATATATATATATATATGACCAAAAGCTATAAAAGTTCAGAAGGAAACTTGGGGTTTCTTTTTTTGTGTGTGTGGTAGAACACCATGACTGCAGCATAGGTAGGGGACGGTTTGTTCCATCTCACAGCTTATAGTCCACCATCCAAGGAAGCCAGGGCAGGAACCTCAAAGCAGGAAGTGATGCAGAGTCCATGGAAGCTTGCTGCTTACTGGCTTGCTCCCCAAAGCTTATAGCACCCTGGACCACCAGCCCAGGAATGGCACTGCCCATAGTGAGCTAACCTCTACCCCACATCAATCATCAAGAAAATTCATCACAGGCTTGCCCACAAGTGGGGGGACATTTACTCAATCGAAATTCATTTTTGCCAAGGGACTCTATTCATTTTTGTCAAGTTGATATCAAACTAGCCATCACAAAAACATACAAGTAAGTCTTTTGCTCTTCAGTTTGACAATACTTCTTTTTATTGATTAAATTTGTTATTTGACTATTTTATACATGTATGTAGTGTATTCTATTTCCTCACATTTTTCTATGGTCCTGCCACCCTGAGCATGCCCTGTGTCATCTGACTTCTCATTTTCCCCTCCCATCTCTCACCTCCTTTCCACCCCTGCTTGTATCCCAACCTCCCTACAGATTCCTTTCCTAAATGTAGGCATTGTATTATTTGGGTTTTGATCTTTTAACCTGGACAGTCTGTGTGGCTACGGGTTTGGAATTATTCTTTGGAGCTTGGTGTATGCTTTGGTATAAAACTAAAGGCAACGACTGTCCTTCCACTACAATCCATGAGCTGCCAATAGTTCAGTGGGGAAGAGTGGGGCAAATGTACTGTTGCTTGATACATGATTGGTGTTGACAGGACTAGGCTTGTGCAGGCCCAGGGCAGGCAACCATAGCTGCTGTGAGATCAGATAGGGAATTATCTTTTTGTCATTATGTAACAAAAGTTTTATTTTCCAACAATATATTATCAAAATATACATTTTTTCTTTCTACTCAAATGCCCTCTTCTTGACTTCTTTGCTATGTTTTTGAAAAGAAGGCCCTCAAACTTTAGTATATTTAATTCAAACCATTATAATAGCTTAGGCACTATTAGTTTCTTTGGTGTGGTAGATGGCACTCTTATTCACTGAGGTACATCCACAAAAGAGTCTTAGTTATTTTTCAATGACATAATTACTTTGCTCTACATTAATGTTTGAATGCTATACAATTATTTTCTAGTATTTTAAAATCAATTATTTGCTGATTTGTTTCTTTTGTTTTTGACACAGTGTCTCATTACATAGCCCTGGTTGAGCTGGACTGGCTATGTAGACCAGAGGGGCCTGGAAACTTACAATGCTCCTCCTGCCTCTGCTTCCTGGCTACTGAGATTAAAGGCATGGGCCATCACACCTGGGTATATTTGATTTTATTTTGTATTATTTTTATTTCTTTGAGATTATACTGTTGTCTTGGTCAGAACTACTATTGCTGTAACGACACCATGATCAAAGCAACTTGGGAGGAAAGGTCTTATTTGCCTTACACTTCTATATCAATGTCCATCATTGAAGGAAGTCAAGTGGGGCAGGAACCTGGATGCTGGAGCTGACACACAGGTCATGGAGGGGCACTATTTACCGGCTTGCTTAGCCTTCTTATTTATAGAACCCAGGACCGTCTTCCAAGGGGAGGCACCATCATCAATGGGCTGGGTCCTCCCTCATTAATCACTAATTAAGAAAATGCCCCACAGGTTTGCCTGCACCCTGATCTTATGGAGGTGTTTTCTCAATTAAGATCCCACCTCTCAGATGACTTTAACTTAAATCAAGCTGGCAGAAAACTAATTCCATCATTTTCCCCTTTCCTCCCTCCATATCCGCCCACATATCTTTCCTACTCTTTACTCTCTTTCAAATTTATGGCCTCTTGCTTCATTAATTGTTTTCACACACATGCACATGCACACGCACCTATTGTGTTCAGCTCATGGTTAGGCAGTAATGCTGGGGAGACTTGCTGGATGTAGCCTCTGACATTTCAAGGAGACACAGTCTCACAGCAAAGTACCTTATCCTCTGGCTCGTACAATCCTCCTGACCCCTCTTTAACAATGATCCCTGAGCTGTAGGTGCAGTACTCCATAACTCTGCATTTACATTTATTTTTTAACATGTAATCACTATAGCACATTATTTGGGTATCATGTGATAATTCTAAATGCACACAGCATACACTATTCAAATCAAGATAATAGCATTTCCTTTCTGGTTTGTCTTTTTAGTGCTTTTGAGACAGAGGTCAGGGCATCCCAAAGTGCCCTGAAACTCAAACTTACAACAATCCTCCTTCCTTCATTCTCCAAGTCTTGATATTATAGGCACATGCTAGAAGGCCTGGATTTTCTCATTACTTCTTTATGTTTGGGACCTTTCAAGCTCTTCATAAAGTACTGTGCTGTGGAACATGAGCAATGCAGAAGGTAGACAAATACCAGTATTATTTGTGACCAAATTTACCTAAAATAGATTCTGATGTTTGACTCATAACAATAAATCAAAGTTTTGGTGATAATGAAATTTTGAATATTTTTCACTAATATTTATTGTCAGGCTGATAATAACTACTACTTTCAGTAAATATACTTACATAGTAGATTATTCATCTTGTGGGAATATGCACAACAGTTATTTCAAGGCAGAAAGGGGAGTAATTCTTCTCTTACTCAAAAATTATTCTAAGGCCTGGAAAGTTGGCTAAGTAGTTAAATAGCCCTTGCTGTGCTTGCAGAGGACTTGAGTGCAGTCCCTAGTGTGCACTTTGGTGGTTCACAACCACATATAACTCTAGCTTCAGAGGATCCATCACTTTCTTTTGGCCTCTGCAGGCAATGCACTTATGTGCAGAAACCCACACACTCATAATTCTAAGCAAAATAATAAAATCTTTTACCATTTAAAAAGTTAAAGTAATGTTTAATTTGTATTTACATATTTCCATTTTAGAAAAGACTGGAAAATTAAGTCATCATCAAAATAGAAAATATTTGAAATTTTATTTTCTTTTATGAGAATATTTAAAAATAAAATATTATCATTATAGCAAAGACCAAAAAAAAGATCCTAAAGGTGATAAAAGTTCCTTTTTTAAAGAGAGGGGAAATCAGAACAAAGTCAGTCCAGGCAGAAGGCCATCCCCTCAGTGAGAGAACTGCCGGAGGTCTGTTGTCTTTTTGCTTATGTATTTGAAGATCTTGGATTTCTCCACTTTTTGTTTTCTGGTAGCCTTATCTACTGCCACCTCCTCTCTTTTTAAGCTTGTCATCATGGCTGTTCACCTTCAGATCAGTGAAAGGAGGGACCTTAAAATCAAAAGACAGCATGACCTGAGGCAAATTTAAGTTGTTCACATTAAAGATCTGCTCAATCTTCTTGCGCAGGAGTTTCATCTGTAAGTGCGACATGTTCCCGGACTGGGCCAGTGCTCTGCACCCAGTTATGGATGCACAGAAATTTTTTTTAATTTTTAAAATTCTTCTCTCATATATTACAACCCAACCTCAATATCCTTCTGCTCCTTCCCCTCTCCCTAGCCTCTCCCCCAGATTCCCTCTCCCCTCAGAAAAGAGTAGGCCTCCCAGTAAACACAACATAACAAACTACAAGACCAGGCACATGCCATCACATCAAGGCTGGATGAAGCAACCCAGTAGAGGGAAAGGGGTCAGGAACATCACCCACTCCCATGGTTAGGATTTCCACAAGAACACCAAGCTATTCAGCCATAACATATATGCAGAGGACCTAGGTCAGACTCCTACAGGCTCCCTGATCTCTCAAGTTCCCATGAGTCCAGGTCAGTTGATTCTGTGGGCCTAGTTCTCCTGGTGTGTCCATGATCCCTCTAGTTCCTCCAATCCTTCCTCCCTCCTTCTCAGCAGGACTCCTAAGCTCCACCTAATGTTTGGCTGTAGGATTCTCCATTTGCTCCCAACAGTTGCTGGGTGAAATCTCTCTGGTCTCTTTAATGACAATTCACACACCGCCTGAACAAGCCATCTTCTGTAATCAGGCAAGCCCCATACACAAAGGGATTGGGACACCAACCCAGCCACAAAACCTTCAACTTACAGTTTGTCCTGCCTACAGAGTGTCCTGGGACTGGGGCCTAGCAGAATCATTGTCAAAGAGATTTGATTTTTTTAATGTTTAAAAATGTATTGCTGATATAATATGCATGTGAACACATGTAACAGTATTGTATGAGGTCAGAGAACAACTCTGTGGGGTCAGTTCACTCTTTCCTCCTTTATGTAGGTTCTGGGGATCAAACTCATGCTGTGTGACAACTGCCTTGCCACTGAGCCAAAGCAACAAGCTGAACTTTACTCTTGTCCACTTTCTGCACTACCAGACCCTTCTTGAAAAGCAACTGTGCTGGAAAAAATAGCACTGACATCACAGGTAAGCTCTGATCCTGTGCTCTTATTTATGTGCATACTAGCTGTTCTCTATAACAGTCTGGTTTTGATTCTATGACTTTTTAGTCATTCTTTAAATTTCAAAGCAATTTTAAAACTAGGGAGAAATACATTTAAAAATTTTTGTGGGTGAAGATCATTAAAACATGAGATTGAGTTCCTAGGTAACAAGTCAAAACTCTCTAAAAATACAAATAAATGTCATAAAAACCAAAGCAAAGAGGCATGGCATCCACAACCCCAATCAGGAAGGAATTCTGTGCAAGTCACATGGAGAGAACTCATGAACTCTCACATGCTTCTCATTGGAACATAAAATGGTGTGGCTATGACAGTTTTGTATATCCTATGGCAAGATTATAACTTTCTGTTACTCTATCATACACATGCATGTTACTATGAAGGTATTTTGTACACAACAAACCATAAAATCTGTTTAAATAAGGTTTATAATACAGATGAGCCTGATCTAATCCCTTAAAACGTCCTGACAACAAAACTTAGACTTCTCTAAAGGAAATTGGGCCTGTGGGCTTAGCTTTAGCTATGATCCCACTTGCTCTTCCTGTTTTCCTGCCCTGCAGATTTTTTATTTACTCTGCCAGCCCTTACTATCAAGAAAGTCAATAACTTGTAGTAAATTTCTTAACATACTTATCCTATTTGTTCTGTTATGTAGTAGATTGGACCATGGCTGATAAAATGACTTTGAAAAATATTTTGGATTTCCTACTAAAAATAAGCATGCATCTGTTATATGACCTAGACATTACACTTTCAAGAAATAGGAAAACATATACTCATACAAAGACTTATGTACAAACATTTGTAGCACATTGTTTGCAATAACTAAGACCTAGTTTACACTCAAATGTTTTTGTCAGTACATTAATACATAACCAAAAATCAACAAAATGAGACAGTACTCAACAATATAAAGGAATGAGCTATCAGCTACACACCAACATGGAATACTTTCAGAATAATTTAGCTAGATTTAAAAAAATCTTGATAACTCAAGAAAAGATTCTTCAGTGAATTGATACGTCCCTTTCATACAAAGTTCTAGGAAATGAATGAAAACCTATAGTGACAAGAAACATTTCAGTGGATGCCTGAGGTATGAAAGAAGTATCTCAGAGAAAGAGTAAAAAGAAGATGTAGAGAAGAGAGAGAGGGGATGGGTCTAGAGTAGTGGCTCTCAACCTTCCTAATCCTGTGATCCTTTAATACAGTCCCTCATGTTGTGGTGACCCCCCAACCATAAAGTTATTATGTTACTACTTCATGACTGTAATTTTGCTAGTTATGAATTGGAATGTAAATATCTGATATGCAACTCCCAAAGGAGTCGCAACCCACAGGTTGAGAACTGTTGCTTTAGAGCTAAAGATTTTGTTCAAAAAAAATAAATAAAGATTTTGTTCATTTCCTGGACTGTGAACATGGCTTCTTAGGTCTATGTGTATCCTATGGGATAACATGATGCTTCAATACATGTATGCTTTCTGTAAAGTTTTTCTCTTCTTTTTCTTTCCTTTTTTTTTCTTTTTCTTTTTGGTGCTGGGATTCAAACCCAAGATCAATATGTATCTAAGTTGCTTTATGGCAAGTTTATCTCTATATGGCTGCTTAAAAAAAATAAGAAATACAGTTATTTTTGACTCAGGTGCCCTGGAAGACCCAAGATACTGCAACTTTGTGACTTTGGGTAAATTATTGCCACTGCTTAAACATCAATCTTTTTATTGTAACACAATATGAGAAATAGCCACTTTCTTGGATTTTTTTTTGAGTGCAGGAATATTTATTATCTGAAGCAGATAAAGAGAGCATGCGAATTATATTCGACACAGTGTACTCCCACAAACAAAGGATTCTGAATTTTATTTGGGGGAAACTAGACATATTCATATGGGAAAGTCATTTCAGGGTTTTAATGAGACCATCTTTGTAAAACACTTGCATGGGACCTCATTCACAGGAACCACATGCTAAGTATGTGCTGGGATTGTGTACTGCTCTTATTTTTCTATGGCCAAATGCTTTGCAGATACTGGTACTTGTTTTCGAAGTGATCCTTTCAGACCTCTCTTCCTTTGTAGGCAGAAATGCAGTTTACCCCAACTTTGTCTGAGAGCCAGAAAATTAATATCAAAGACAGAATTTGTACCCAATTCTGTGCTTTCTCTTTCCAATAAACCACAACCTATGGGGCCAACATATAGATGGCCTTGACAGGACACAGGCTCCCATCTCTAACCAAGAAGCTATCTCCAACTGACATTTCTTGCAAGGAAAAAAATAGCTTTCTCCAATGGAATCTCACTGGGCATATAAATCACACTTAAAGTCGGTCCCATACTCACACAATCCACAAAACCACGAAACTGGAAAACATAATATGCAAGCAAATGATTAGTAAGATAAAATGTCCAAACAAAGACATATGAGACAAAAACAATCTACAAAAACATCTTAGGAATTGTTTTTGTGTTGGTCACTTAATGCTGGGTATGGATGTTTGGGAATCTGCCCGTAGAAATATAGCCCATAAAGCTTCCTTTACCCTTCTGTCACAAGAAGTCACAGTGATCAAAATTCATCAGAACTTTAGTCTTGGACTTCCTGGCCTTCAAAAGTATGATAATCCAATGTCTGTTGTTTATGGTACACCATCCTGAATATTAATGCAATGAACTCACCAAACATGACTGTCATATAGGGTGACTCTTGTATAGGATGGCCAAATACTATAAAGATGTAAACCTACATTTCCTCAAGTTAAAATACGGACCATACCTGACATAATGTGGTTAAACTTTCTATTTTTCTACTTTGCAAGTGGTGAAAAGCAATACGCATTCAGTAGATACTTTTGGGCAGCAACAGAAAAATGACTGTGCCCAGTCAGCCAGGCAATTATAAGAGCAAATAAATAACCTCCATTGAACTATGTGTGCAGTACTTACTTAAGAACCCTGTTAAGTTGAACTTTTTAAAATATTTTTAATAATTTTAATAAAAGTGTCAAAATAATTTTAAAGTATTTTATTAATGTTTGAAGAATGCCATACAATGTATTTTGATCATATTCATATCTACTACTTCTCCTAACTCCTCCAAGATCCACCTCTACTTTCCTTCTTGTAGAAGAAAAAAATGGGTATTGATACCTAACCCTCCCTTGGTATCAAGGTTGGAGGTCAGAGGACTTTGTTGTCAGCTGTTTGCTAATGACTCTAACTTATTTCCTGATATTACTACTATAAGAGACTATTCTAAAATTTGGAATGACACCATTCCCATGCCCAGATACCCTCTTTGCTTTCATAACCTTTACAATCTATCCACCTGTACTATTGTCTCTTTAATTGTAATATAATGTTTGGCATATTCTGCTCACTGATCAGGAGGCTCTGCTGTCAGGAAGGCAAAATAATATAGGGGGAACTGTAGAGAAAATACAGGCATGATTTGGCAGCCAGCCTACTTGGCACACTGTGGTTCTAAATAAGAAGTATGGCGTACCATGAATACTGAATTCTGAAGCAGCATGAGAGGCCTGTAGCTAGTCTGTGGATGAGTTTGCATTCTCTACATCTTTTTTTTATAATTTATTTTTGTATTTCTTCAAGTTACATCTCAATCACAATCCCCTCCCTAGTCCCCCCTCCAGTCCCACCCTTCCACCCACTTCCCCCCCAACCCCCCATCCTCTACCTTTTTTTTTAGTTTAAGGTATATCTTTTTCCCCCCAACAGCTCCCCCTTTCAGTCCAATAAATGGTTCTTTCCCTCATAACAATAAATACAATACAAAACAACAGAAATAAATAGGCCACAATTATGAGAGTTATACGGCTTGGCTTAGCATACATTCCCAATGTCCAGTCCATACGCATTTGGCACCTGACTTTAACATTCTACTATCTAACCATCTCCATGAGTTTAAAGTTCTATATCTAACTCAGCTTTCATACTAACTTGCCTCATAATTTTAAAAATATCTTCTTAGATCCAGAACACCCTCTTGATTCCTAAACAACTCAAAATTTAACTATGAGACTCTAGCTATCTATTCTTCAATCACCTCAGAGACCTGAGAGGGGTAAATATATCTGATTTTATAGGAAGTACAGGGCCTGCAGCTTCCAAAACTAAGAAATAACATTCCAGTGGCTGCCTGGACAGTTCCCATTTTCTCTCCATACATTATAGCATCAGTCTTCAGCCGTTTGGCCCCGTTTCTCTGACAGACATTGATTGTAGAGCAGGGGTTATGAAGGACTTACCTACCCTGTCTTGGCAGAGCTAGGCTGTCGACTTAGCTTCCAGGTTTTGTACTTTTTGGACAGCATTCTGTCTACAGTCGGAGCAAGGGGTTTTTCCTACCAAGAGATAGGCTTGTGACTAATTCAATCATCTCCCCATCTTTTATGTGCTGCTTCTGCATAGAGCCCCTGCTGGTATGAGCGCTCACTATCCACTCTGAGGTAGCATGCTAACCCATCACAGTTGGTAGGCATCCTCTATAGTATAGACGTGGTTGCTCAAGTGTAATAAAGCAGCTGCTGTTCCCTGAAACCGTCTCCAGAGTGGTTTATCCCCATGCCCTTTAATGACCCATGTGCATTGCTGTCTAGTGGGGGGATGAAAAACTCAAGTCTGGTTGTGCTGCTCATAAACACATGAGCATAAGGCTGTCCACTGGAACATGGTTGACCTAGCAGGGGCCACAGCCTTAGTGAAAACTGACTCGCCCTCCCCCAGAAGCAATCAACTCTCAATAGTTCCTCCATCACAAGTAGTTCATTCATGAACGTTTTACTCCTCCATACTAGAATGTTGAGTGACTTGATCTTATGCAGGCTAGCGCAGTTGCTGTGAGTTTATGAATGCATCACTCCTGTTCTGTCCAGAAGAAGTTTTTGTTCTTTCTGGTCCTCTCTGACCTCTGGCTCTCATGATCTTTCCAAACCCTCTTCTACAATGGTCCTTAAGTTCTCTCTCTCTCTCTCTCTCTCTCTCTCTCTCTCTCTCTCTCTTTCTCTCTCTCTCTCTCTGTCTCTCTCTCTCTCTCTGTCTCCCTCTCTC